>CM042147.1:37150116-37220116 GCA_023376005.1 Doryteuthis pealeii | reverse complement strand
TGTAAGCTATCTACAGCCAGGACTAAAATCTGATCAGTTCAGTGTCAGTGAAACACCTTAACCGCCAAGTTGTCATCACCTACAGAATGCGAAGGGGATTTAACTGTTTAATACACACACTGCTTTGTATGTAAAGGCCGTCATAGAATGCTCCATCCCTTATATAGAGGGCTTTGCGTTTACGCTTGAGTTGGCGGCCGTCAGCGAGATCCCCCCCCCCAGAGCCGCCAACTCAAGCGTAAACGCAACGCTCTTTTTTATAAGGAATGGAGCACACTGTGACGGCCGTTACACACAAAGCGATGTGTGAATTACAACAGTTAAAATCCCCTTCCCATTCTGTAAGCCACCCTATTATATATATATATATATATATATTATTATTATTATTATTATTATTGGAATTTCAGTCTCGGAAGACTATAATATAGTTTTGTGCCCCTGAAGTTAATATATATATATATATATATATATATATATATATATATATATATATATATATATGGTGGACTCTCCTATCGAGAACGATAGATGAGGGTCAGCAGTGAGTGATTTGATTCCTCCCATGTTGTGCATGTTGTCAAGAAGACATTTTATGTTTCCTCGAGTGTGATAGCAGCCCAGCCCTGCTGCGAGCCATGAAGCCACACTGACAAACGAAATGATCCAAGGCAGGAGTTAAATGTTTTTCTTTTAAAGTTATGCGGAGCCGATCTCTATGCTTCAGTCTATTTTGTTCAAAGCTCCTGAGTTTAGCGAAACAGGTCTTACGCCATTCCTTCCAATCCGATGCTAGGTCTTCCCAAGCACTCAGGTCAATATCGAGGCGTTTCAAATTATCCTTCAATTTGTCCTTGTGGCGTAAGAGAGGACGTCCAATGGTACGCTTAGCATTTGGTAGTTGCCCGTATAAAAACTTATTTGGAAGCCTGTTCTCATTCATACGGACAACGTGACCAGCCCACCTAAGTTGAATCTTGGCTAGTAGGGTTTCGATGCCAGCAATATCACATCTTTTTAAAATTGTGCTATTTTTTACTTTGTAATCCCATTTTATACCGCAAATGACACGAAGACAACGCATGTGAAATGCATCAAGTTGGTTTATGTGCTTGCGGTAAAATGTCCAAGCTTCAGCACCATACAGTAAAGTAGAAAGCACGACTGCTCTGTAGATGTTAATTTTTATTTTAAGAGATACATCTTTGGTACTCCATAAACGATGTTTTAGATTGCCGAATGCAGTGCTAGCTTTACCTACCCTGGAATGGATTTCTTTGTCAATTTTTCCATCAGATGTGACTGTTGATCCAAGATAGTTAAATATATATATATTGGCCTATATATAACATTTTTGGAATGGATGCTTTTGAATGTTATAAATAATAGCAAGAATGTGTGCCTTCTGGGCACAAATATTTAAGTTTTGATATCATCAAATATTACATTGAATTAAAAATACCAATGAAATTAAATACGAACACAAAAAGATTACACCTATTTTTAATTTATTCTAATTGATTTCAATATAAAATTATACATATGATTCCTTTAAATACGTTTGAGAATAGGACAATAATATTAGAAATCATTAACATCAAGTAATCATTTATTAAACACCGTTTTGTCAAATCCAGTAAGCAAATTATTCACACAATATACATTTATTTCTTAATGATGTATTGCACAAACCGCAAAGTTTTAAATATTCTAATAATATGGACTGTTTTGAGGGAAATCTATCTCAGCTAGATCTTAATAGAAATATCTATACATATTTAAAGGGCAGTCGTGTGTATGTGTATGTCTGTAGAAAACTTAACGACAAAGTAAATATATATATACACATTAAATATCACCAGGGCTTGTTTTTTTATAAAAAAATAATGAAGATTTGAGTTATATTTGGGAAGATATTTAAATATTCAAATTTGAAAAGTAACAGAAGGGAAAGTCATTTGTATGTTATTTTGTTTATTTATTTATTTTTTGTTTGTATGTTTTGTTTTGTTTTTCCGCTTTGAAATATAATATTGATTGATTGAATTAATTGCATCATTTATATCTTCTTTTTTTAATTGTAAATCATTGAATGTAAATTTCTTACTATATTGTTATATGTTTCCGTGGCGATTTTTATGGGGGAACCAGCGAGGATCTCACGCGCGATAGATAATAATGGATCTGCGAGACTAACTTTTTAACAATCCCCTCTCTACCCAGGCGACGCCGAGTAGCCACTTCTAGTTGTTTATAAATAAGATACTAATTAAGATTAGATAATTATTATTCAATAACCATTGAAAATAAGACGTAAATAACTAAGGGAGTGGTGACGTTAGTGCTGACGTAGTTTTCGTTACCGACAGAGATACATAATCACCATTATAATAAGATGATATGAATATATTGTTAAGGGGAAATAATCCTTTCGATAATTAAATACTTGACTTTTTTTTTCTTCAGCTGCAAAACAATTTTCTGTGTAGAATTCTTTGTAGAAGACTTGAGGATTTTATTTCTTTCTTTTCTTTTTATTTCGAAGAAATATTTTCAAGGTCATAGGTCATAGCATTCGATGAGTATGAGCGAGTTCGACATCTCACAGTCCAATGATTTACATTAAAAATATTTTCATTCACCATAGTTCTCTTTATCTAATGGCATATCAACATTCGTGGGTTATTTAATGTCATAACTCATTCTTGAATACCATTAAAGGTATTATCTACTCAATAGCTAGAGGATGAGGAACGTCATACTTTTTTCTTAATGGTATTCGTCCAAAAGGGAACATAATAGAAAGACTTGAGTTCGATCTCGCTTACTACGATGCTAAGACGCGGGGACTAACCTCCATAGTAAAAGAAATATATCAAAGTACATATTGTGAATGTTTTGTTATATTTCAACTTATTTTCCCCAGACAACGCCGGTTATATCTGCTAGTATTTAAAATTTGAAGCAAACAATGTTTTTCTTTGAGACATAACTCTTGCTGCTGTTCTGATCGTCGTAAAGTGTTGTAAGTAAGCTTACAAGATAAGTTGGATTTAATATCGAAGAGGCGAGCCAATAAATATCATTTTGAATTTATCCTCTCAGAAATAGACGACAAATTCTCGTTAAGGTTTCACAATATCCCACATAAACATGTCTTTTTCTCAAGAGAGAAACAAATCTGAGGAAAAGATATTAATCTTACAAGTACAAAATAAAGAACACCCTCAGGGCGATGTAAAAATAAAAATTCAATGTCAGCGATTTTGTTCCCTAAGTAAGTAAAATCATCAAATTCATTAAAGGATTAAACAATAAAACAATTTGAAATGTAAACTTTAAATATGTATTAAAATAAAACAAATTATATATAGATATATAATACCAGTCGTGTATTTATTAAAATTGTTTTAAAAAACAATGAGGACTGTCTAATGTTGCATGTTCAAATTTTGCGTGTATTTATTCAATGTTATGACGATTTTGGGTAATATGACGTAAGCAGTGACGTAATTTTTGTTACAGACAAAACCGGAAGCGAATCTCCATTATTGATAGATATTAACAAAAACAAATGTCCTTTTTGTATTTGTATCTACTAGCTCTATACTGAGAAACTTCCTACTCTCTGTACCTTTATAGAGGGGAAAATCCCCCCACCAGCGTGGTCACCTGTTAGCCGTGTGTGTCGACCCTTGATGCTTAAGGAAATCTGGTAGCTGAGTAGTCCATGACACGGAACACACCATTTTGGCACTTATTTGTGTAAGACGGGTGGTCAGAGAGGCCCTCTCCCGTCAATCGAATGGGCACATCAAGCCCTGGCAACTATATGCCTGTTCCAACCCTATTGCCAATATGGCAAATCCACAACCCTTTTTATCGTATATCTGCTAGAATGGAGTGGTCGAGGGTCTCAGTGATCTGGGTATGACGTTAAACTAATGTAATAGTGAAGATTCAGTATTGGAGTTCTCGGGAAGTGTAGTACCCTTTCGTCGCCATTACTCCCAGGTCCTCTCTGACCTGGAGTGGTAGTAACTGTTAGGGTTCCATCTATGGGTTAAATAGAAGAAAATGAGTTTAATTTTTTTAAAATTGAGTTTTAAAATATTTTGAATACACATTAATCATGAATAGAATAAAACACCGTCGACAGGAATAAGCCAACAGGGATTGACATAGTGCTGGCTGTTGTGAACGACATCTTAAACAACAAAATGTGACAAAGATGACCGTTACAAATGTCTATATCAATAAAGAACACTTCATTCTAATAAGTTGGACAAAAAAAATGAAATTTTTACTTACTATATATATCTATATCTATATCTATGTATCAGGTCCATCTTCCAGATTAATAAAAACAAATTTATCTCTCGGCAACCTTCCCTATCACTCATTGCCCCAGGGAGGTCCTCTGCGCAGCATCCAGAATCCTCGCATAGTTGGTTAATGTAGGTCCTTAGTGGGCGTCCTACGTTAGCATGTCCATGTGTTGGCTTCCACATGAGAACGTCGCTTATGAGCTCGTCCCGCTTCTCCAGCAGTGTCCTGCATGCCTAGTCCGCCTCACTCATTTGTGAGATGGAGGGGGGAAGGTGACCATATAGTTGCTTCCTTGTGGGGTGCTGTTTCCACGACTTGTTCAGAACTGCACGCAGCATTCTTGTGCAGGTCCCATCTAGCTTATTTTCAAGGCGCTTCGTTAAGGTCCAGGTTGTGCAGCCATACAGCAGTACTGATATAACCATAGCCTGGAAGAATTGTCGCTTTAACTTGTCAGTGAGATCATATTGTTTATATGTTTAATATCCTAAACTTCGGTAATAAATGTAACCTAATAATATTCGTTTTGATTTATTAATATTCCACTAGTCATTGATATCATTATATTGGGAGAAAAAGGATTTTTTCAAAATAAAAGATTGTTAGGGGTATACGTATTTTTGGGGGGAGGAGTTCACGTGGCGTAATGACTAAGGCGAGGGACGGCAATAATATTAATGTAATATTCAATTTAATTTTTTGATGGTTATTTCTAATTAAAATAAAAAATTACTACGTTAATTTACTACGTTAAAATTACTAATGTTGATAGATAAAATTTATATGGAATTTAAGGAGTCTTCGTGGCGTAGTGGCGAACGTGCTGGACTGCGACATCGGAATAAGTGAGTTCGAACTCCAGTCAGGCGATTACGTTCACTATCTCATCCCACAGCTATGGGTCAAATATAATCACTACTATTCTTCTACAAGGATAGATTTGGCACTAGATAACCCATAAATAATGATATGCCATTAAATGAAAAAACAAAACCAAGCTTTATTTTGCGGGGATTCTGTATGTAAACCTTTTTACACTTATATATTCGAATTTTAACTGTACATCACATATTGAAATAAATCGATGTCGATTTTTATTTTTTATTTCAAAATTGATAGAAAAAAATATATAAAAAAATGATTAAATGTAAATGGAACGTAAACTCATTATGATCTAGCTATAAGTAAGAATAAATCTTCAAAACAATGACTTATAGTGTTTTCTTTCATATTCAAATTCTAAAAGCTTTTTTCCTCAACCACTTCTTCTCCGCCATTTCTTTGCCCATTCCCTCCTTTCTCCTCCTCACTTCCCGCCAATCTTACTTTTTTATCGACGTCATTCTGTTTCAAGATTATCTTATTCACTTTCTTCTCACAATATTTCCACAATTTTAGACTTTTTAAAAGTATTTAGTTTCATAAAAACTGTTGACATCAGATGCATATTGATAACTGAAAATGTGACGCAAACTACAGATAGGTAGATAGTTATAAACAAACTGATCACTTTATCGATATATATATCTACAAATCTTGTTTTTTTTTTTAGCCACAGGCGAATAGCTATATACTTTAAATTATCTTCTTTTCTTTGGAATTATTCAAGATCAAGATGCTTTGTTTCCTTCTCTTACATTGGTTGCTTAACCAAACCTAAAGAACACAATCTGTCCTAGAATTTCATCCAAGCCTGGAGGAAAAGATATGAAGTTCATCGAAACGCAAAGAATCCAATTCAGGATGTGAATCATGGTCAGCGATTCCATTTCCTACGACGATAACCGTTACCTTTGTTTAATGTTTATGGGAGATTCCCCATAACCGCTACGCCAATCACGACTCTCTTGGAGTAAGGGATATTAAGCGTACCTCCTTTGAGGATATAGGGATGAAATATATCACAACTGATGTTGCTGTTGCTTCGTGGTTAGTAGTTTTGCATGGGGTGGAGCTGTTCGAGTTATGAACACTGATTTTGAATTCAAAGTTTGAATTAAGAGACTTGTCTGTCTTACAATTTGCTTTAACTGGAGGAAGGGACTTCTGCCTTTCCCAAGGACATTACCGCGAAAGTCAAAATAAGGCATTCTCATCAAGTCCATTACCTAAGATGATAAGCATTACGCTACGCCTCCGACGCAGGGATATTATTCACAATAATTCATTCTTCTTTCCTTCAGGATTACAGTTAAGCTGTACTCCCCCATAAAGTTAATACTGATGTATAACAAGACAAATATATATCAAAAATTTGAATCATTTCCAATTATATTTATTGCAAACAGTAGAACATTTGGCTCGACTACATTCGATTGTCAACATTATAAAGGACACATTATAATAAAAACGTCTGGCGTTATTGTGGCTGAACATTTAAATACTTAATTAAATCAATAATAATAATAATAATAATAATAAGTACTGACTTGCTGTCACTCAGACTCAAGTGAAAGACCATCAGGTACGCTGGTATGAAAATCTCACTAGGAGTGATACAATAATGATAATAATAATAATAATAATAATAATAATACTGTGGAATATGAGAGTGAAAGTGATACCAATTGTAGTTGGTGCACTTGGAATAGTCCCAATAAACTTGGAAAAAATACTGGAAGATCTGAGACCATCCAAACTACTACACTGCTACAATCGGCTAGAATAATCAGAAGAGTCTTGGAAACCTGAGGATACTTGTTGTTTCTCAGCCTCCAGTGAAATACCCTCAGCTAACGCTGATATGAAAATCTAAAAATGAGTGAAAATAATAATAACCATTGCTAGAGAATTAAAAAAAACTGTGGAATTTGAGGGTGAAAGTGATACCATTTGAAATTGGTGCACTTAGAACGGTTACCAAAAAATTTGAAAAGAGAATAGTGGATCTGGAAAAGATTTACTAAGCAAAATATACAAGGTGGTCAGAGTAATTAGCAATTGCTAGTTTGAATTAATAAGTCCCGTGAGATCTCATCGTTTCTTTCTTCCGGGTTTTCATCAGACATTATCTATAGGAAAAACAGATAATCCCATTCTTATTATTTACGTACTATATGATACTTTGTAAACTAAAATGTTTTAGTCTCGATATTTTTCGGTTTCTTTGTTTAATGGAATATCAATCTTCGTGAGTCATTTAATGCCAGAGTCATTGCTTTAGAAGAACAGTGGATGTACTATTTAACCCATAGCTGAAGGGATGACGGGGTTCATACCTTTATGAAAGATATTAGCCTGAAAATGAACTCAATAATGCGCGTGGGGTTTGAACGCGCTTATCATAAAGTCACACTCCAGCGCTTTAGCCACTACGCCACGGAGACAATCCCAATATTTCTTTTAACATAACTCTTATGAGATTATTGATGTAACTCAGTAAAAGAGCTAAACCCATAATGTGGACTTTTCTATGGAATAAGATTTTTTGTTGAGAAAGAAGATAATATTCTGCGTAGGCAGTGAACAGATAAAAACAATTTCAATGTGTTCTCTTTTTTATACGCTATTTTACCGACTCCTTCAAAATCAGAAACGGTGATATCTTATTACACAGGAAAACTATGATATCTTCACTTATTTCTGATAAAGTCCTTATCAATATTTAAAACACACGTCTTTTCAACAACACGAGGTGTCTCATGTAAATTCGGTTAATACTGAAATCTAACGATGAACCCACATCCAGATAAATTATGACAGGAAATGACGTTTTAAAGTATTCTCATAATGAATAAACATTAGCAACTTGTTTAGCACGGTCCAATACAGGAAGTGCTATCATGCTGAAATTACAACACTGGTAGAAGTATCAATAACATGTTTTTCTCTATTTTATCCCTATAATAACAGCTATGTCAGCTTGGGTAGTATAATACGCCGACTACAACTCTGTTAAGGGGTAGGACCACTCAGTAGGAACACTGTTGGTCGTGGGTGGTGACACATGATGCTTACGGACGGAATCCTGGTGGGTATGCTTGTCCATGATATGCAACAATCTAGTTAGATCCTTAATTGTTAATTTGGATTTCCGCTTTGGGGTAGGTGATGCGTTTGTATCTCAAAATACCAGATAATTTTGTGAGTCATTCTCTAGGATGGATTCTGGTTTGTGTCTATACCATTTTGTAGTCTGGTGAACATTTGATTTCTTGCACAATTCCCAGTGGATCACCTTCGTTATTATCAAATTAGGATGGTTACTTTCAGTTGTAATGAAATATTCCACAGTCTCTCTCACCCATGTGGTCTAACTATATATATAGTGAGCCCGGCATTATGCTGGTCTGGCTTCGAAGATTAGTAGCGTGACTCACTATTCCCTGTATGTCTTATTGTATCTCTCTGTAATAAAACCCTCTATCTTAAATCTACGAACGTGTTGACTGTTCCTTCCACTCGATTAAGACTTTGTCTGATTGTATCCCTTTTAATAACACAACACTTTCAAACCGATTTTTAAAGTAATGACAATAAAATGTTATTTGCTGATCTCCTACGTAAGTTTTCGTCACTTCACGTAGATTGGTGGGCGTGTTGATGATGAAGCCAGTACATAAAATATTGCTACCTAACATAGTAGCCGCTCTGTCGACAACTGTAAAATTCATCGACTGCACCTCGGTATAGGGTAAGATCACCTAATGGAAGACACCTATTGGCTATGGTTGGCGACCCGTAATGCTTAAAGACAGGATCCTGGAGGATGAACATTCCCTGAACTGCGACACTTCACTGTAGTTCGTCCTTGGGCTAGACAGGTGCTCAGAGAGATACACTCCGATTAATTGGCTAGTTACTTCAAGCCCTAGCACCTATATGATTGTTCCGACCCTATTACTCTTATGGTAAAACCTCAACCCTTTTTATCATGTATGTGCTAGAAGGCTGTGGCTGAGGGACTTAGTATCCTGGATATGACGTTAAACTCCATCTAGTAGTAAGATTCCAATTCTGGAGCTATGAGGAGTGTGGTATACACCTTCATTGCGATTACTCCTAGGTTCAATCTGACCCAAAGTGGCAGTAACTCTTAGTTCCATCGATGAATAGATAAAAAATGAGTTTAGAAATGAGTTGAAAATAAATCGTATAACCAACAAGAATGAATAAAACAAAAACGCCTTCGGCATAAAATAACCCCAAAGTTGGCATGCCGTAAAATTCAATCAACCAAACAACCAATCCTATGATACCAAAAAGAACTTTCTGTTTATACCTAATGTAGAGACCTCCCACATGCATTTCAATAGGGAAAAGTTTTTTTCAAATGAAATACTATATAATCTATCTGAATTTATTATGCAAATCAAATTAACATCAATAACACAAAAAATTAAACTCGTCCATTTCCACTCTTATTAAAATATCTAATTAAATTTTCTGTCATGACTAAATTTTGAGATATTTGAAATTTAGGAAAATATATGGACTGAAGTTGGTATGCAGATTAAACTAATCATAGCTTACAACCTCTAAAATCTAGTAAAAATAGTTTTTTCTTTTTGTCTATGTTATATGTTGAAACATGGGTAAAGGGAAGGATTTAACAAATACTGAAACACATAAAATAACAAAGTTATTGAATGAGGGAATGTCCACATTGGAGATATGAAAGCAGCTTTGAAGGGATGATCAAATGATAAAGAAGGTTGTTAAGTTCAGAACTCAAATCAAAAGAAAAGGATTTAAGAATTTGCTTCCGCGAGATGAAAGTAAACAAATCGAGTTATAGAAAAAATAATCACTTTTGTTCAGTACTTAGATCTTTGAAAAGGTTGGAATTGACAGAGTAAAAAAAAAAAAAACATGTAGAAAACCTCTTCAAGTAGGATCAGTAAAAAAATTCAAGACAATTCCCTCTGACTGAAGCAAATATTTCAAAGCGTTAGAATTGGATCGAGAAACACATGAAAATTGACTTTTCTAAGGCAATTCTCACGGACGAATCTCTAGTGGCATTTAATGGAATTGATGGATGGTTGAAATGATGGATTGTATCCAGTTCATACGTGTCTGTGGCTAAAATAAGGCAACAAGGAGGCCTTAATGTGATGATATGGACTGAATTTGTCGACAAAACATTGGGCAATTCAAATTCAATGAAGGCATTAAACTAAACAGTCGTAACTATTGTAATTATGGACAACATTTTTTTTGATGGTACATGTTCCAGTTTTGATGTTTCAAAGTCAAGTGTGTATTTATGCATTATAGTGCTCCTTCACATTTATATAAGCTGAAACATATATAGTTGAACATACAAGATTTATAGGAGAGAAGTTAATGAATTGGCCGCTATGGAAATCTGATCTGAATCCAATCGAAAATCTCCGGCCAATTGTGAAAGTGAAATTATATGAAGATGGCAAACAATATAGCAGCAAAGCAGTCCTATGGGAAGAAATTAAACTACTATGTCGGAAATTGAAGTTGATGAAGTAAAAGTAAATGAAATCAAATGATGATAGGAGGCGTTTTTTGAGAAAAGGTTCACTTATTTAAAAATTTAAAGGATTCAAAGATTTACCATATGTGTTTGTTATTTGTTCTATTATAAGTTCCGATCAATATTTGATAATTTTATACCCTTTTTATTGAAGAAAAATGTGATTATTTTGTTTTGCCTAGTAACTTCAGACGTCAGTTTCTTTTTAGAATACCTCAAATAACTTTAATAACTTCAATAAAACATATTGATACATATCTAAATATTTTGTCGTGAATCGGAAAAGCCGATAAAATCGACACCTACAATTTTAACGAAAATAGTTGCTTGTTAAGGCATTATAAGGGAACATTTGAAAACTCATATCTCCATCAATTTCCAAAACTGAGCAATATGTTTGATATTTCAATCTACGAATCGAAATCTATCAGAAAAGCCAATAAAATCGACACCTAAAAATTTCACGTAAATGAGTGCTTTTTAAGGCATAATTAGGGGACATTTGAACACTCATATCTCCGTAAATTCCCAAAATTTACCAATATCTTTGATATCATTTTAATCTACTCATTTAGATAGGGGGAGAGTTCAACGAGATAAAATTAGAGAGGAGGAAAATTCAACGAGATAGAATTAGAGAGGGGGAGATTCCAAGGAGATAGTATTAGAGAGGGGTACAGTTGAACAATATTGTATTAGAGAGGAGAGTTCATCGAGATAGTATTAGAGAGGTGGACTCTATATATACACACACACACACACACACACATTATATATATATATATATATATATATATATATAATCGTACATATCATATATAATCGTCCAAGGCACCTGCAGTAGAGATTTGTTGTTAAAAATATCATTTCACCCTGAGAAACATTTGATATTTACTGAGAATTTCAATGATGCATGGATATTTTAAAGATTGGATTTTGGGCTGTAAACTAAGCATGGCGTCTGGTCATCTCCCTCAATAGACGAGAATCCTGGAAGATCATATCATTACATCCTTGGTTTCTATAACCTTAAGCTATCTTTTGGAATACATACTCATGCCACGAGATGAAACTGGACAATTTCCACCAGATACCTACGCCGCATCCTATGCATATTGTGGCAGGACAAAGTGCCAAACACAGAAGCGCTGGAATGAGAACATATGAACAACATGCCTGTCATCATCTGCGAGAGGCGCCTGCATTGGTTTGGCCACGTCAGGAGGATGGACAAAGGCCGCATCCCCAAAGACCTACTGTATGGCGAATTAGCGGAGGGCACCTGACAAGTAGGGAGACCATGCCTGCGCTTTAAAGATATCTGTAAGAGAAACATGAAGACATGCCCCATTAACACCAACACACGGGAGGCTTGTGTGACCTGGCGACTCATCGTCAGACAAGAAACGAAAAGGAGTGAAAAAGAAAGGAAAGTAGCCGCCACAGAAAAGAGAGCCAAAAGGAAGGAGAGACAACAGCAATTCCAGCATCATTGTTTGTTTGCAGCCACTGCTCCATAGACTGCCATTCAAAAATTGGTCTGATCAGCCACTCACGCAGTTGCAGATAAAAAATGGACACTACGCCATCGTCTTTAGTAGACAGAAGGATGCCAACACAAGCTATCTTTTAGATAAACTACCCATTACATGATTTAAAAAAGCACTGCTGATTTAGAAATGCTAGGATATACATTTTCTCTGTAGTTCTATTTCTAAATTGTTGATATATTTAATGAAAATATTGAAGAGTTTATTTTCTTTCTTTCTGTGGTTCTCAGTATCATACTCATAGATAATTGCGATTTTTCTTCTTTTTTAATCCGGAGAAAATGATCAACCAAAACTAATGATGGTCAATCATTATGATTGCGAAAACCGAGTGCTTTTTCGCTTTTTCTTAACAACAAAATACAATACAATAAATGACAATACTACCTACATTAAAAAGTACTTTCAGAAATATACCGTCTAGGAAAAGTGCGATGTATTTCTGAAAAATTATGAGGGAAGAAAAAGAATCGTAAAGTTACAGCGAAAAGATATAAAGGTTAGAAAATACGGACTATCTCCTAAGTATGCTTTTTACGTTGTCAATTTCATACTCTTACGTGATAAAAACTCACGACTCAGTTTCACTTTGTGAATCCTCAGTTTAGCTAGTGTTCAAGATGCGTTGAATATATATATATATATATATATACCAGTCATCCACAGACACGTGTTTCGAACTTTACTTCTCATCAGTGCGGCTCGACATTTTAACAGCTACCTCAAACCGGGATCGAAACCCAACAGAATTTTCGTCTATCAAGTTCCTTACCCTTGCGGCTATCAACAGGCCGTTAGTCTAGGGTGAACGATTAATTGCTACGTACTTTACGGCGGTATGTTTTTACAATCACCAGAGAACTCTAATCTGTAAACAGACGGGTAACGGCTAATGCCAAACGGTGAAGTTACAATTAATGTCCCCCCACAGTGCTCAACCATGGGAGTGGGAAGCCATATATATATATATATATATATATGTGTGTGTGTGTGTGTGTGTGTGTGTGTGTTTGAATTAAGACTTGTATATAACCAAGGTTAAAAATGCCAGTCTTTCCTACTATTTATCCACAGCTGGAAGGAGAATAGTTGGATTCATATATTTCCCAATGGTATAAGCGCTATGTCTAAAATACAAAACAAAGGTCAGACAATTTGTCATTCCGTACATGCCATTTGCTGATGACGCAGCAGTGGTAGCACAGTTCCAGGAGGACCTGTAAACACTCATGGACCAGTTCACCCAAGCCTGCCAGGACTTCAGCCTGACCATTAGTATAAAGAAAACCAAGACGATAGGTCAGGGAACAGAAAATCCTCCCTCCATCACCATCAACAACTACACCCTGGAAGCCGTAAACACCTTCACCTATCTTGGGTTCACCATCACCGACAACCTGTCACTTGATACTGAACTCAGATCGGATCGGAAAAGCTGCCTCAACTTTTGGGAAGCTCACAGCAAGAGTGTGGGACAACTGAAATCTCATTATCTGTGCAAAGGTACAAGTGTATAGGGCATGTGTTATCAACATCCTCATGTATGGAAGTGAAACATGGACCTTATACTCCCACCAAGAGCGGTGGCTAAATAACTTCTGCCTTCGCTGCCTTAGACGAATATTGGGCATCACCTGGAGGGGCAGGATCACTAACACAACAGTTCTAGAGAGAACTCAACTCCCCAGCTTGTGTTCTCTAGTGAGGCAACCTCGTCTCCGATGGCTGGGTTATGTACGTCGGATGGATGATGGACGAATCCCAAAAGACATTCTTTATGCAGGTATGACTAGTAAAAGACAGATTGGTCACCCCCAGCTACGATTCAAGGATGTCTGTAAGAATGATCTCAGGTGCTTTGGTATTGCCCCTTCCAGCTGGGAAAATTTGGCTCACAACCGCCTTCGGTGGTGGCAGAATCTCCGTAGAGGACTATTTATGTCAGAAGTCACCCTGACGCAACACCATGAAGCTAAAAGTTCTAGAAGAAAGCAGCGTCAACAAAGCACCGGAACATCAACATCGTCAGGGACAGTCTTCACATGCAACATCTGTGGTCGAGAATATTTTTCAAACATCGGACTTCACAATTACAGGAGGCACTGTAACTTCAGGGACACAAAAACTTTATTATAGTCTTCCGAGACCGAAAGGCCAATACAAAGCGCTATGTAAATGCAATCCAGGATTTGAACTCGGGTCGATGAGTCCATTTTCTACGACTATAGCCATTACACTACGCATCTATCTATCTATCTATCTATCTATATATATATATATATATATATATATGTGTGTGTGTGTGTGTGTGTGTGTGTGGAGTCGCGTTGTGTAATGTCACATAATCTATGCGGTTGTATAAGATTATTGTCAACTCCCTGTATTTCTGAAGGGTTGGTCCCTTTTCATATCAGTGGGACTTTCCATGGAATATTACAGAAAGCCCGCGAAATACGTGAAGTAACGTGGGACCTGGTTGGGTCTTGAGTTTCAGTTTGGACGTCAGGCAAAGAAGATGTACTGCCTTAACTGGAGCTCACTGCGTACGCGTGCTATATTTAGTTACATGAAATGTTTAGTTAAGTAAATGAAAGCTTACGAAAATAACACGGTTTTGTGGTTGATGAATGTCTTATCACCAAGACTGACCTAGAAGAAGAAATAGAAGACCAGACACGAAGTCCCCAAGACTAGGTCAAGACGCTGGAAGAAGAACGTAAGATAGAAAAGATGAACAGAAGAAAAATAGAAGTAAGAAAAAGAAGAGTATACAACACTAATGGTTAGAGTCGTAGAAAATAGAATATATATATAATATTGTATATGTATATTATAAATCTATAAGTTTGTATATATATATATATATATATATATATATATGTGTGTGTGTGTGTGTGTGTGTGTGTGTAAGGGAAATTTAAATAACTGCGATTGTATGTATGCATGAAACATATTAAAAACAAATATTCTGAGGATGTGTCTATTTATGAATGAATAGGTAGTTCTGTCTCCATTCGAACGTTAGCGTATATATATATATATATATATATATATATATATATATATATATATTATATAATCCTCATCAGGGCAATATCAAGGACCGATGTGATAAACTATTTATTCATTCATAAATAAACACATTCTGTGAATATGTGATTTTTTTCCCTATTTTCCCTAGTTGAGAGAACACCTGGATAAACAACATTGCTATTGGATTTTCTTATGAGATGCATCTTCTTATTTAGCAAGTTCTCCTAAGATATGGAACATTGGCCTCGGGTTACTTACAATGAAATTGAAATGCATTATAGATAGATAGATAGATAGATAGCCTGATAAATGTTTTTAACACATAATACTTACAATGAAAGTGAAATGCATTATAGATAGATGTATGGTAGATAAATGTTTTTTTCACACATAATACTTTCGGTGAAGCTTTGCCAGGAGAACATTGGCCACGTAGCCACAAGATTCTGTGTTCAATACCGGCCCTCGTCAACTCAGCGCATGAGTGGCACGGATTGGATACCCGGTGGTAAAGTGGGGAGCTGATGGTAAGTGTGGTGCCTCACCTTAGATGCAAAAATATATCTCTATAGTTCTTGTAACAGAGGAGAGACTTCCTCGGTGTCCAGCTTATACTGACTGACCACTTCGCTTACTTGACTTTTTACTTAATTTACTAACATCAGGGATCAGTTTAAAGCCCGCATGTAACACTGGTACATATTGCAAAAAAATCCGTACGCATTTAAAAGGATATATTAGCGCCATTTATACTTATGATAGGGATACCCAAAATGAGGCTAAATTGCATTTTTGACAAAATCTTCCTGGTTCGATACCGGCCCTCGCCAACTATATCGGGCAATTCCCTTTTTAAAAAATCTCTCAGTGCAATTATGGTTACTAGTCATTGCCAGTCCCTCTCCAAGTAAAATAAGATATGATTGTTTCGGTTTAGCTCAGTCGGCAGAGCGTTCGGCTAGGAATCACAAGGTTCTTGGTCGATACCGCCCTCGCAAACTCAGTGTATGAGTAGCACAGGGATCTGTGCGGTAAAGTCGGGAGCTGATAGTAGGTGTGGCGCTCCACTTCAAACACCAAAGCAATCTCCTTGGAACAGTGTACACATACACAAACATATATATACAAGCTGTGTCTAAAAAGTATCGAGATTATTTTGTACTTTTTGACACACCTTGTATTCTGAAAAAATAACGTTCCATTCATTCTTCATTCCTATCTTGGTAGTTTTTGTACACACCTTGTATTCTGAAAAATATTAATGAATAGAACTTTTTTTAAGGTGTGCCATAAAACTATAGAAATTAAAGCTGTATTTACCAAGGAATGAACAATGAATGGAATGTTGATTTTTTTTCAGAATACAAGGTGTGTCAAAAAGTGCCGAATTAGAAGCTGTATTTTCCAAGATAGAAATGAACAATAAATGGAACGATCATTTTTTCCGAATACAAAGTGTGTCAAAAAGTACAAATAATCTCAATACATTTTTTACACACCTTATATATATATATATATATATATACAGAGAGAGAGAGAGAGAGAGAGAGAGAGAGAGAGAGAGAATAATACGTGATCGTGAATAAGTGAGTCACAGATTGGATCTCAAAAAGTGTAATTAAGTCTTGAAACAGTTTCAATTGTGACTTATTTGAAATGATTTAATTGACCTTTTTCAGAAAGGTCAGGAAAACGCCTTCACCTTCCCCCTTCCTCCGACTTTCAGCCTCTCCGTTTCTTTGCCAATTCTTCTTTTCTCTTTCTTTCTCCTTCCTTTTAGACACCCGGGCTTCCTCAACAATCTACGACTCTCAACATGAAGCCAGCTAATGAAGCTGTGGATTACTAACTAATACGATCACGTGACAGGTCAGTATATGAAAGAGTGACGGTTTCCCGTCCCACCCCACCGAACTATTGCTTTCAGAACGGTAACCTTTTCTACGTTCTATGTCTGCTAGGACACGAAGGTCAATAAGTACGAGTTGAAATGGAAAGGGAAATGGACATTAATATCCTATTACATGAAATTCTAGATCCAATGTTTCTTTCGTGACCAAGCAACATTTACTAGAACTTAACTGAAAAATGTTCACACACTCGCTACATCTTTTATTTTGTTTCGCTTGATTTTTGGTTGATTGGATTTTACGGCATGTCAACCTTTGGGTTATTTTATACCGTCGATGATTTGTTGGATTCGTTCCTGTTGAGGGTTCAATTCTTAACACACTTTTATCTATTCAATCCATTGATGGGAACCTAACAGGTACTACATCTTCAGAATGCATCTTAGAATAATGGTGATTAATGGGTACTCCACTCTTCCCAGAGCTCCATAATTGGAACCTCACTACGAAATGCGGTTTAACATCACACCTACGATACTGTTTCGATTGAATTCCTAATGTATTATAATAGTACTTCAAAACATACATTATTTATTAGGTTGTTACAAAAATAATGGCCGATTGAAGTGCTCGGTTTTGAAATGTCATTTTAACATAGAATTTGTTGTTTATTTCAGGTGAATGTTTAGGCATGTTCATCTTTGAAGGCCACTATTTTTCAAAAATACTTTCTATCTGAAAATAGATTAAATTTTATTTTTGAGCACACATTAATTATTATATATGCAAAAATTCACCTGAGATAAACAACAAATTCTATGTTAAAATGACATTTCAAAACCGAGCAATTCAATCAGCCATTATTTTTGTAACAACCTAATAGTAACGCAATTAGAAATTATCATAATTTAATGGTATAAGTGTTTATGTTTGTCTGTCTGCCTGTCTCACGAAATCTTTCTTTCTTTCACTCCCCTTCCCCTCTCTTCTCTCTCTCTCTTCTCTCTCTCTCCTTTCTCTCTCTCTCTTTCTCTCTCCCTCCCTCCCTCTTTCTCTCTCTCTCGGATTATCATTATTTCTGTTATTTACAGAATTCTTTTAATACAGAACATCAAAAATCCTAAATGACTGAAAAAAAAGTATAGATAGAAAAGTTGTTACCTATGAAAGATTTCTCTGAATGTTTGAGATGAGTTATCTCTGGATCCCGAGTTCAATCCTGAGTTGAGGCAGAAACATAGAAAAATAATTAACACAACTCCTACCCCAGCTATGGTTGCCGGAATGAGAACAGGATACCCCCGTGGACTAAATAAAGGGTTAGGTTCAAAGTTCCGTGATGGCTCCCGATTACGACAAGAAAGTTCCCAAGTTCGAAAAGAAGGTTCCCGAGTCCGAGAAGGTTCCCGAGTCCGACAAGAAATACCTGAAGAAGGCCGGAGGGTATATCGGCCGAAACGTTGAACAAATAACAATGAAGATGGGGACAATAGTCCGAATAACGTAGATAATACTATGAAAGATTTGTTTAAATTCCGCGAACTTAGAATTGCAGAGTTGCTTGATATATATCAGAAAATAAAGGAAAAATAGATATCTTTTTCAATAAAATCAATGCCGATCTTTTTCAAAATCTCGAACTTACAAGTCGGACCAGAAAGTAGTGCATAAAAAACACAGACTATAAAAATACAATCTTAGGATGGAGGCACATTTTTGCGTAATGATTGAAATGAACATTGTGGACTGAGTTCAATTCCTGAACGAGACTGTGTGTTTTTTTCACATAGAACTGATATTCTTGGGAAAGTTATGAATCCAATGTCTATCCATTCGTGTATGCGTAATAGCTGGGTAGGCAAGGCTTTTTAACCCTGCTATGGCAACCCGTCTAAGAGAAGGAAAACTCTGAATTCAAACCTGTTAGCACCGCTTAAAATTGACTTTGTAAGCGAGTTCGACCTCGAGTCATGCTAATAGGTTCCCTTTCGGACGAATACTCTTGGGAAATGTATGAATTCTCAATTACCCACCTATATATATTTACCAACCCTCCGTGCGAGCAGGATGTGACACAAGGTCGTTTACTTAAGCGGAGTTCAACAAGTTTGAATTCAAAGTTTTCCTTCTCCTAGACAGCTTGCCTAACCAAGGTTAAAGAGCCCAGTCTGTTCTACTATTTATCCATAGCTGGAGGGAGGTAAGATTCATACCTTTCCCAATGGTATTAGCGCTAAGTGAAATGCAATTACCACGTCCAGGATTTGAATTCGGGGCGACGAACCATTTCCCATGATTTTAACTATTACACCACGCGCTTCCATTTATTACCCACCTATAAGTTAAATAGGAACAGCACTGTTCTTCTACAAGGATGAAATTGGCTTTAAATAATCCATAAAGATTGCTATACCATTAAACAAGGATACAAAACAAAACGAAACCATTATCAAACGGATCTATTTCCCCCACGATTTGACTCTAACTCGTCTTACCATTCCTGTCAGATTATACATAAGCGTAATTATATAATTAACACTTTTAGTTTGTTAATGGATAATACCTAATAGCATCCGTTGTGATTGTACAATATTTCATTAGAAATAATAAAAGTCGAATATCTTTGGATAGGAAAAATTAGCTTTTATCTAAAAAATGTTAGTTAAAAAGAATCTCCGTTTAGAATGTATCTTGTCGAGCATCATACAAATAAATTATCTCCGATAAATTGATTGTGAGATGGGAGGTAATTGGCGTACAACTGGTGTTTTTTACGATGCATGCAGCATCCTTGTGTTGTTCACATCTGTTTTTTTATCCAGACGTTTTGTTAAATCAAAGTTTTGCAGTTATAAATACAAACATTCTCTTAAAAAGCTATATTTCAATTCAATGATAATTATATGTCTGCACAATGTTATACGGTTTTAAGTAACCAATAATCATTCTTAGTAATAAAAAAATAGTATAGGTTCAAGTAACAATTCTTAATACAAGTAATTTACTCACAGATATTTGTTACTAAGTATTCCTATGGAATACGAATATTTCTAATACGAATCTATTTGACCCACAGATGGTCACGTGAGAGGTCAGTATATAAAAGAGAGGTTTCCCGAATCAGTGTTTCTGGAATGTGACCTCTTCTGTATTTTTTGTATGCTGTGACAGTAGTATTTGCTTTTTCTATAGAAATTTCGTTAGCTTTGTATGCAAATAATAAAGTGGGGTAATGGTTATTGTCGGCTCGAATTCAAATCCTAAACCAAGCTGGATTAAACATATATATATATATATATATATATATAATATATATATATATATATGTGTGTGTGTGTGTGTGTGTGTGTGTGTGTGGCCAGACAGTTAAAAGAACAAAACTCGTTCGACAAGAACTGTCCGTTTAGTTCAACAAAACATGTTTAAAAGAAGCTGCCAACACACACACACACACACACACACATATATATATATATATATATATATATATATATATATATATTATTATTATTATTATTATTATATACTAAAGCTGAGATTTTCAACTTTTGATCCCGAAAGGGTTTTTTGCTGGTGACCTTACTGAAACGAAATTTATACTCTATTATTCCTTAGTTTTAGTATTACTAATGTTTGAGAAAAAAATCCACTTTAATTGATTCTAATTAGTCGTAATTTGCAATTACATCAACAACTGACCTATCTCTGTCTTACAGTATACATAACTCACTTTTCCCCGTCTATATGCCTGTGAAGGGGCGTGAAAGCGATCACAACTAAAAAAATAGCAGTCACCCCTCCACCACCCCTAACAAGAGTCTAACTAGAGTCGCCCCTTCCCTTTCTCCAGGCTACAGAGAATAACTTTTGTTTTGTTTATAAATAAAACAAAAGTTCTTTTTACGCTCAACTAAAATTGAAATCATGCTTTAAAATAGATTTTTTTAGATTACTTTTATTATTAATTTATAGAGTCAAATTCGGAATACATGTCTGATTTAACATGATTATTAAAATTACTTAAAAAATATTTCATATTGGGTAAAAAAAAGGAGTTACATATTTAAACATTATGGAATTCAAATGAGCAAACATTGACTCCCCCACTGTTTAAGTGAAAGTTTTCTTCAGGCTTTTCACTAAAACAGACTAGGCTGACTTCTGATTTAGATCGGAAAATTAAAACGGAAAATTTTTTGCTGGTACCCAATGACAGTTTAACTGCAGTCTATGAATTAACATTTTGTGAATTAGGTTACGGTTTTAGGGGATTAAATTGTTTTTAATTACGTATTGCTTAAAAAGATAAACAACAAAAAACACAAATTACTATACATTTAATGTTGAAAATATTTTAAAACTAAGTTTAATTGAAATTATACATTGCAATACTAACACAAACAACTGTCTCAATAATAGATTCAATAATTAATTTCAATGGTGAAGTATTGCAATGTATTATTTCAATTAAACTAGTTTAAAAAAATATTTTTCAACATTAAATGTATAGTAATTTGTTGTTTTTTTTTGTTGTTTATTTTTTTAACAAAAATATCGGTGGGGGGTATGTAAAGTTGAAACTAATTACAGTATAAGTAAAAAGATAACATACTGAAGCTGTAAATAGAGGGAAAAAATTAAGGGAGATACCTGGTAGAAAATGAATACCGAAAATCAAAAATAAAATGTAAAATAAAAACTAAAAAAAAATATTTTTGTAGATCTTTTTTTTTACTTTTTTGGATTTAATTAACTATTATCTTATAAAATAAAAAGTATACATCGATATTTGTTCCGTTTAAATTTTTAATATAGTGTTTCTAAAAAAATTATTAGATAACAATAATAAACTAAAGTAGTTATTAAATAGATATTTGTTTTTAGAATCTAAAAATAGGAAATTTGAAACTTAAAATTAGGCGTTTCATATTATAAATGAATTCTAAATTTTAATTTACCATAGCAGAAATACCTAATTAAGTCAGAATTTTTTAAGATAAAATAACGGATGCATTATAAAATTCATTTATTGATAAATCAACACTGAAAATTCATTAAAATTGGAAAATTCCCTGATTTTTGATAATTTTTTTCAATCGGTGAGAGGTAAATTTATTTTGTAAAATACAGATTTTACGTCATCTTAGACAGCGTTGACGGTCATGTTTACGATGAATTTGTGCAAAATTGATCGAAAAATAATTTAAAATTTATTAAAAATAAATTACATTATTTTTTTAACAAAATAACCCGAGCTCAATGGGTGACCCAACAGGTCTCGTAATTTCTAGTATATATATATATATATATATATATATATATATATATATATATATATATATATATATATATATATTGGAGAAAGGAAAATAAAGATTACAGGTGTATGTGCCTTATATATTTATTATCAAATACTATTAATTAATTAATTAAAAAGCGTTTGTTATCTAACCGCTTATCTTCAAGATAAATCACTTTTATTCCAGGTTAATTGTCTTGAATATAAGCGGAAAATACGCTGCTTTGAAACCAATTCATGGTAACGGGAACATAGAGTCAACCACGCCTGGTTACTGATAGTTTCTATCTGATCTTCAGATTTGGTCAAAATATTACATAGGTGAGAAACTTCTCACTTACCAGACGTGGTTGACTCCATGTCCACGCGTCATTAACTCAGATATAAATCGTCTATCATAATATTGAGCACTGTTTATTATAAATATAGCAATCCTATATATATATTGCGGCATGAAAATCCAGTAAACAGCAAGACAAAATTCCTTGACTCTAAACCTTATTTCTTTCTCTAGACTATTTGTTAAAACGACCTTTCTCCTTCCCGTGTTACTTCTAAATGAACGCAATGGTGTTTGTAGACAAAGGTAAAGCAACTGCATTAGAATTCAATGAACGTATGGAATCCATCGGCTACTCGTCTCTCATCCCAATACAAATCGTTGTTCTCATCACAGACACTCAGTCATTACAGTCGCTCCTGTTTGGCCAGTCAATCAATAATGCCTTTGCAAACAACTTTATTCTCTTTCTTTAGCAATTCTTTTGACCAATGGTAATTGTTCTTTTTGTTTGCATCAAAGAGACGATCCCCATCAAAAGTCAATTCACTTTTACTTTCATGGCAGAAAATGACTGGCTTTCTTGAGAAATAACAATGGCGTATGCGATTACGCAAAACATTTGAGATTGCGAAAAGTAAACCTAAAAAGAGAAATGCTCAATTGACCGTAAATATTTATCTTTCATGGCCTTTTGGTTATATTTCTTGGGATTTGAAGCGTAACCAAATCTCCAAAATGTCTACTAACCCGGAGGAAATTAAATTTAAAAAGAAACAAAAAAAACAAGAGTTCGAATTAAATCAAATTAAAATTGATCTTTATTTACTGCGTTATTCGGACTATTGTCCCCAATTTCATTGTTATTTGTACAACGTTTCGGCCGATATGCCCTCCGGCCTTCTTCAGGTATCGGCCGAAACGTTGTACAAATAACAATGAAGATGGGGACAATAGTTCGAATAACGCAGATAATACTAATCTTCAAGCCTCATCTCAAACATTTAGAGATATCTTTATTTACATTCTTAAGGTTTTATTTGTGAATATATAATTGTTTGTTGCTCAATGGAATAGGGACTATTTTGAGGCATACCTTTTAGGATAAAGTTCAAGTTTATTGTTATATCTTTTTTTTACAATTTAATTTCTTTAAGGAAAGACAAAATGACATCTATACTGACATTTTCAATATAACTCTCATGTTGTTTGTGTTCTAAAAACGTTGTCAAATAACAGCAATCATCAACCCATTCTATTAAATTCTTTTAGTTTTATATAAAATTTCAGATTTCTAGAGGTTTATAAAAACGCGTTGGCTTTTGATGAGCATCGTCTTTTTAAGCAAACAGAACGAAAAGATGGACAAATGTTTAAAGAACAATTACCATTTGTCAGAAGAATGTCTCAAGGAAGAAAAGAAAGTTATTTGCAAAGGAATTATTGATTTACTGGTGAAAGAGGAGTGACTGTTATGTCTGAATATCTGTGACGAGAAGCAGCGGTTTGTATTGAAATGTATGGAGGGACGAGCAGCCAATTAGATGGAGTTGAAAGACGAGCAGATGGATTGACTGTTGCCATTATATTTACAACGGTTAAATGTCCGGCTTTGAGTACAGACAGCTCCCATTTAAAGGTGACGCATGGATTGGAATGGTTGCTATGATAAATACATTTTTCTACGACTTGAAAGGGGCAACCTATTCCCAGTAGCGGAATGAACAACGTGTTAATCTTTTATTTACAAATCATAAAATAACACGTAAACACAGAAGGGAACAATACTGAAACCTTTAGACACGAAAATAGCGTTCTTGAAAATAATGAAGCGGTACAATCGGTAAATATAGCGTACTTACATCCCGTTGTGGTATAATAGTTAGCTAGTTAGTCTCGCAGATCCATTTCAACTGCAAAGTGAGTTCAATCTTCGCTCGATGCTCATATTTGTGACCTTGTGTTAAATCCTATCTGAGGTTAACGGGTTGGGTAAATATTGTTGGATTTTGTGATATATATAAGGCATAAGGTAAATGGTCACTTCTACTTATAGACTCGACTATAAACACGTGACCTGAGAAGGATTCTTATTGTCCAATCACTGGCACTGCTGCTGCTGCTGCTTCTGCTGTATTAATAGAGACCCCAATCTGAGATTATTTCATTGACATTTGGATTCCCTTGGACGACGGACTTACAAGGAATACGTTAACACCGGATTCTTATTGGCTTGCTTACTTATTCATTACATCTGGAACGAAGGATGGCTGCCAGATACTTAACAAATATTATTTTACCGTACTTACTATATGAGTGGTATTACCTGTTAGGATTCTATCTATGGGTTAGATAGATCTGATTGCACCTGCACAAATAACAACCGTACTCAACAAAGAATGAATAAAACAAAAACGTATTCGGGATAAAATATATCAAGGGTTAATATGCCCTAAAATCCCACCAACTAACCAACCAAACTAACCAACCAACCAACCAATCAACTGTACTTACTGTTGTTAGTTTTACTGAGGGAAATAAGAGTTAATTTAGATTATATATCTTATTATAATGGAGATTGTGTGTTTTTCAGTCTGTAACCGAAACTATAATCCTACTCAAGTCACAATTCTCTTAGTTATTGACATCACATTCTCCATGATTTTATTTTTATCTAAACCTCAATTATTAATAAAATTGTCTTACATTATTAATACTGTTAACTATGTCTACATACTAAGAACATGCAATTATATTTATATATACAACAAAATAGCAGTTTACAGTGTGAACGGGAAGGCTAATTTGCATATTAAGATAAAAAAAACATTGAATTTAATAAATATGTGCTTAGTATTATTGATTTCTAACTGCTTGGTTTTATTTTAATGAATATAAGCAAAAATCTCTTCAATGAATCTTAAATGAAATCCATTAACAAGATAAAATAACTGTCATTTTATTTTTTACTTCCTCTTGTAAATAAATACTTAAATTAGAAAAATTACAATGAAAGACGAGAGTGATGGAAGAGTAAGTTTCAGTTGTTCCATTTTTTATTATACTCCCTCTGTTTCAAATCTTTTTATCTGTATTCTTAATTAGTTTCATTAGCCTTTCTAATTTAATACAATATTTTATTGCATTAAAACTTAAATACTTGCACCCGGAGGGTGCATATATTTGCTAGTGTAAATGAATTAAACTTGATTTTACTGATAAAAAAGTGTAAATTATTTTTACATTGCATTGCTTTTTTAAAACGCCGCCCAATCATTGTTTACTTTCTCTATATGCATTAATGAGGCGTGTTGTGTAATGATTATCGTCGTTGGAAAAGGACTGCAACCCGAGTTCAGATCACGAGCGAGGCTGTTTGCATTTCACATAAAATTAATAACCTTGGGAAATATATAAATCCAACTATTCTCCCTTCAGCTCTGGGTAAATTGTAGGGGAAACTGGGCTTTTTAACCTTGGTTAGGCAACCAGTCTCGGAGAAGGAAAACTGAATTCAAACAAGCTAAAATCCATTTAGAAAGACCTTGTGTCACATCCTGCTCATGTGATGGTATATATATATATTATATATATATATATAATATATTATATATATATTATATATATAATTAATAATACAATTTAAAAGTCGGTCCTACCATTGGTTTCTGAATAACACTTTTTCATATTATATATATATATAATTATATTATATATAATATATATATATATATATATGTGTGTGTGTGTGTGTGTGTGCGTGCGTGCGTGCGTTAAAAATAAAAAATAAATCACTTATCTATATTCATATATAGATTAATAAAAAAAAATCGGTTATTTCCTAGTTGAGTAACATGATATTTCAGGGTGACCCAGAAAAAAACAGAACCCAAATTATTTATTTTCCCATTAAACTAACCCTAAACCCTACCCTAAACCCTAACCCTAACCCTAACCCTAACCCTACCCCCTAGTTGAGTAACATAATATTACAGGGAGACCCAGAAAAAAACAGAACCAACACATTTTGTAATAAATCTGTTAATTTTTTTTTTTAAGTTTAAGTCCAACAAGGTTTAGGGTTAGGGTTAGGGTTAGGGTTGGGGTTTGGGGTTAGTCTAATGGGAAAATAAATAAATAATTTGGGTTCTGTTTTTTCTGGGTCACTCATGTTACTCAACTAGGAAATACCCAAAAAATCTATATATTTGTTTTATTATCTTTTATTCTTTATATATTATTGTTTTTAAGTTGTTTATTTTCATTATTCTTCTACTTTGTATGTTCTCTTTAATTTGTCTTTTATTTACATATTTCTGTTTCTATCTTAAAAATATTTATTTGGTTAGAAAAAATATCTTTCTAAATATGTAATTATTATATCTTTTCATACATTGAATTATTTTTAAAGCAAATTAAATAACAAATCAAACGAAAACATTTAACGACAACTCAACGTTTTTTTTAATAAATTCCCGTCGTTCGTCAATTGTAAACAAAACGGTTTTTATTTTATTTTTCATAATCGCGTTGATTTATTTATTTTAATATTAAAAATTACAAATAAAATCATGATACTCATGTTGAATAGTGCGCAAGAGATAATACTATTAGATTACCTAATACATTTCACGGAAATACCTGAAAACTCAAATTGTTATCAAATTTATGATATAGTATACTTTACTATAATAATTTGACATTCGATCGACTACGTTTTTGAATTAATAATGTTATAAGATTATTTATCGTTTTACATACATTTGATTACTTTATTTAATTCTTTTTTTCTTTTTCAAATATTAATTTGAAATTTAGCAAATCGAGTCACTTATATTTTATTTTAAAAATATAGTTAATCATTAAATTAAAAATTCTGACTATATCATTATGTGATGGGCTAAACTTGCAAATCGGTCGTAAAAATTTAGGGTGACCCAGAAAAAACATAACGCATAAATTTTGTAATAAAACTGTTAATTTTAACTTGGGGGGGGGGTATGGTTTAGGGTTAGTGTTGGAGTTGCGTTTAGGGTTACTTCAATGAGAAGATAAATAAATGAATTGTTTTCTGTTTTTCTGGGTCACTCTGTATGCAGGGTGACCCAGAAAAAAAAACCCCACAAATTTTGTAATAAAACTGTTAATTTTAACTAGGGGGTTTTACGGTTTAGGTTTAGGATTAGGGTTAGAGGTGGGGTTTAGAGTTAGTTTAATGGGAAAATAAATAATTTGGGTTCTGTTTTTTCTATGTCACTTGTAATATGTTTTAATTTTTCGACCGATTTGCAAGTTTAGCCATATGATGTCATTCCCTCAAATCTAACGAAAAGAAAATTCCCTGACCTTCCACCAGGTAGAATTAAATTAAAATCGTTTTTACGTGGTGATTTTATGGATCATCCTGTGAGGACCGAACTCGCTATTCAGTAGTAATAGATCTGCAAACGATTACTAAATCATGTTTTTATCTCCACTACCCGGGCTTCGCCGGGTAGCCGCTGCTATATATATATATATATATTATAATATATATATATATATATATATATATATATATATATATTTACTTTTCTTATGAAAAATGAGAAGTAAAAGGTTTTCAGACCCACAGGAAAAAAAATCGGGTTTAAACTTTGTTCTTTATTGGTCTTCACAAATTTTCCTGTATAAAAAAAGGACTAGTTCTCGGCTGTTGTATAAACAAACATGCATACAGACAGACATACAGAATTTTTCATTCAATCATACAGATTTTTCAGTGAAAATGTTACACAGTATCAATATGATCTTTATATATTTCATGAAGCAGCACCCTCACGAATTCCTGTCACGAGCCGCCACTAGATGAGGGGGGTGGGCTCTAGTATATCATGTAAAAATGAAATTTATCCAGCTTTTGTATAATGTTAATCATGAATATGTCTTTCAAAATGAATATCTATTTTTTCTCGGTGTTCACTGACACGCATAACGTGATTTCAATAAAAATAGCAAATAGAAATCGAGCAGACTGTTTAAATTGGTATCATTTCAATCCACAAATACATTTGCCTTCCCAGAACAGAAACATATTAAAATCCGCTTTAATTACTAATTTAATGTTCTCGGCTGCATGGTTTTGACAAAAGTCTTGGACAAAAACACTCTTTAAGATCTTCTCATTTGCTATTTGGGAAAAAGACAATCTTTGAACGGGCAGTTTGTGGTTGCTGTTGTATTTACGCTAGAAACGATAATGTCTTTTTTCTTCCGATTTTCAGACACAGTTTTCAACTGACATCCATTAATCATTTCTGAATTTCTTTTCTTTGTCCATTTCAACCGCACGAATACCGGTCGACCATTTAAAACTGAAAATAGATGCCCTCGCGTCTTCTCCGAGACGCTTGTTGAATTGCCAACTGTTGTAACTCGAGTATCACAGTTAATAAATAAATCTGAAGAAACACAACGTGTATTAAGAATAGGGAAAAAGGTTTACGAAGCAAAGATACAAGGTGAACAGAGTAATTAGTAAAAAAGTAACAGGTTGAATTGACAAATGCCATGAGATATCGTTGTTTCTCTCACCCGAGTTTTCGTCAGATATTATTTAAATGAAAAACCGATTCAATCTCATCTGAGATAACGAGACTATTAAACATAATCTTGTAGGACCCGTGGATATTCCATCAATATTCATATATATATACAAATATATATATATATATATATATATATATATATATATATATATATATATGAGTATAGATAAAAGGATATAAAAACAACACAATATGCTGTTAAAGTGAAAAAGATTTTATATCATATTCATAGCTAATATTGAACAATATTTCGATTTATAAAATCATCTTCAGAGCTTGTTTATTACTCCAGCCTTATCAATAGCGAGACGAATACATAACTGTCGCTGACCAAGAAAAGCGTTGGCAGTTCTTATATTTGAAACTTCCTCATAATTTTTTTGCAACATCAATGTTTTCGTTTTAAATTCATATTATTTTCGTCTAGATAGGGTAGCGTGGACATGAAATCAACGGCGCTTGGGTACTGACAGTTTCTCGTCTGTGCAATTATTCAAACTGAGACTTGGTTTGAATAATCACATAAAAAGAACTGTCAATAACCAAGCACCGTTGACTTATGTCCAGGACCTTAATATATATAATATATATATATATATATATATATATATATATATATATATATATGGGCAATTCCATGTCGAATCATTAGGGCATGTCCACCCACCCCCTTCAATTTTTCTGAAATTTTGTACAGTTGTAGACTAGGTTGGAATTAGACAATCCCCCAAATTTGAGCTTCTAATTACGTAGGTAAAAGTGCCAAATCTTAACTGATGTTGTAACTTCGCTTGTGAGCAAAAACCAAACTCCATTTTGGGTACAAATAATGTTCAATATATGTAGAATAATAATTTAAAGGAAAAAGAAAATTATATGTAGTGCCACATTGGGATTTTTTCACGTATTGATCTTGCATTGAAAAAATCAAGAATCCTTAATAACTTTAAAAGGGTTAATTTCATGCCTATTTTGATAAGATTTTTCGATTCCTCAGGCCAAAAAAGCTTCTAGAAGCCAATTTTCAGAAGTTAAAGAAGCTCTAGAACCCATTTTATAGACAGAAATAGATTACAAAATGGCGCCAATTTTCTCACCCCTCCTCAATTTTTTCGAGTTTAAAATCGACATAACTCGGCGAATATTTCGAATTAGAAGCTCAAATTTGGGGGATTGTCTAATTCCAACCTGTACAAAATTTCAGAAAAAGTGAAGAGGGTGGGTGACAAATTTAATTTTTTTTCTGGATGATTTGACGTAGAATTGCTCATATATATATATATATAATATTTATATATATATATAATATATATATATATTATATATATGTGTGTGTGTGTGTGTTTGTGTGTGTGCGGCACGTTAGAATAGCGTATACACATATTCAATAACATTGGCTGTGTTCGGACCAAGAGCTTTTGGTCTATTTCGGCTTGGTGGTAAGTAGGAATAAAATCTAACAATGTAAAAAAAAAGTAAGTAAAGTCGTCGGGGCCTGAAGTTGGTATCAGTCAAACACCGAGTGAGTCTATCCCTTTTTCACTAGCGTAGAGCAAGGAGATTGTTTTTGGCGTCTGAGGTGAAGCGCCACACCTACCATCAGCTACTCACTTTACCGCACAGATCCCTGTGCTACTCATACACTGAGTTTGCGAGGGCCGGTATCGAACCAAGAACCTTGTGATCCCTAGCCGAATGCTCTTGCCGACTGAGCTAAACCGAACCAAGTCAAATCTATCCTATTTTACTTGGAGAGGGACTGGGCAATGACTAGTAACCATAATTGCACTGAGAGATTTTTAAAAAGGGAATTGCCCGATATAAGGGTCATTAGATACCTAATAAATTATGGACATATTCAATCATTTATCTTTTGAATCCAATCTCCTCCTCTCTCTCTCTCTCTCTCTCTCTCTCTCTCTCTCTCTCTCACACACACACACACACACACACACACACACGCACACGCCACACTCACTCATCTCTCTCTCTCTCTCTCTCTCTCTCTCTCTCTCTCTCTCTCTCTCTCTCTCTCTCTCTCTCTAAAGTTCATCGGTCTCGAACCCGGCCAGAGTAGCTGTTACGGTATAGCCACACTGATGAAAGTGATACCTTGAAACACGTGTCTGTGGATTACTTATTTATTATATATATACTCCATTGACTAATGGTTGAGTCTCTGAATAGGGACTTAATTGCAGATTCACCGTTACGGCGTATAGCTAACCCTCGCGTTTGTTTACATAAACGTTTGAGGACTCTAGTGAATTTCATTTCCGCTTAGAATGTAGCGATATTTTATTCTCCTATATTTGACAGCTGCCTCTGGCCGTACGGGTTAAAAAGGTTTGGCGAACGAAAGTTCATTCGGGTCTCGAACCCGGCCAGAGGTAGCTACGGTATAGCCACACTGATGAAAGGTGATACCTTGAAACACGTGTCTGTGGATTACTTATTTATTATATATATATATAATATATATATATATATATCTTTTAGATTAGTATATATTTCCTCTTAACGAGACTTTTTAAAACGTTCTAAGGAAATGTATGTACATAATACATTAAAGATGTTAAATTTGAACAGGTTCTAAAAGCTGAATTTGAGTTTTTGATAAAATGTGTAAATACAGATAATTAAATTTGAATAAAGAACACGATTATAAATACAATTCAGTTTGATACCTTTTTACATCGGATAAATGTTAGAATATTATAATGGTCGGAGATTTCAATTTACCTGATATAGACTGAATAAATGAATTAGTAATGTCTCCTGTAAATTCAAATAGTCAACATTTGAGATTAAAAAACGGATATTGACAACAAAAGAATAGAACTCGTTCAAACAAGTATATACTACATATAAACTTGTGAGGAATAGATTAGATACAGCTGTATTGGATTAGATTTTGTTCAAATAATGAATGTTTAATTTGAGATGTAAGTTTAATATCTCCTTTAGGTAAGTCTGTTAAAGTTAAAGTGGTAGCAGATTGCTAACATATAGATAAAAAATAAATAAACTTATTCAAACTTACAGAAGAGTTAGTATCGGAAAAGGAGAAGATATTAATTGGACTAGCTTATATATGCACCCTCTGCCGTGTGCAATTATTTAAGTGTTAATACAATAAGATATTATATTAAATTAGAAAGACTAATGAAACTAAATAAGAATGCAGATAAAAAGATTTGAAACAGACGGGATGTAATTGAAAATAGAACAACTGAAACTTTCTCTTCTATCACCTCCCGACTTTCATTGCTAAATTTTCCTAATTTAACTATTTAGTTAAAATAGGAAGGACATAATAAAATTACAGTTATTCTTTCTTGTTACTGGATTTCTTTTTAAGATTTATCCCAGAGATTTTTGCTCCTATTCATTAAGATGAAACCAAACAATTAGAAATCAATAACACTAAGCACATATTTATTAAAATCAATTTTTTAATACCAATATGCAAATTAGAGTTCCCGTTCTCATTGTAAACCGATGTTTTGTTCTGTATATAAATATAATTGCGTTTTATTAGTATTAATAATGTAAAACAATTTTATTAACAATTAAATTTTAAATAAAAATGAAATCATAGAGAATGTGACGTAAATAACAAAGGGAATTCTGACTAGAATTATATAGTTTCGCTTAAAGACAGACAAACACACAATTCCATTATAATAAGATTTACAGTTATTATATTATATACTATATAATTATATATATGAGAGTTTTATAATTTGCTTGAAGCATCGTGTATTATTGGTTTAGAGGTTGATTTTGAAGTGATCAAAATGCAGGTGTAAAGAAAAAAATAAGTAATAAGAGGTAACAATGGTTTGTGTGTTAACCTGTATTTTATTCTTGAATTTTCGAGATAAAATCTCTTTTTCAGAGATCACTGGAACTGAAGTCGTCTTGTATGGATTTTCTAGAAATAATATATATATATATATATTAAATTTTACTTGAAGGCCACTTACAACGCATGTATCGCATAAATTCGATACTTTTTTTTTCTTATAGAAAATAACTTGACAAGTGTAACCAGTAAAGGATGGTCATGTGTAGAATACCGTACAAGATACTTTCGACTTATTAAGTTCATCAGCGGTATTATACTAACGATTTCCCTCCGACAGAAATCGAAAACCGGACTTCAGCAGACGCAGTGAAACACTAGTGAAACACTTTTATCGCCTCTGCCACAGTACACAGCTGACCATCCTAGCGATTAAGCTTGTCAAGCGATACTACCGCCTCTACCATAATAGGTAAGGGGGCGCTATTCAGAGAATAATAACAACAAAAGCCGAATGCCCTTCGGCGAAGTGAATAAGATTTTGATGTTTGTTTATTTAGAAACGTTGCTGATAAAGTATAAATTAAATTTTTCGCATAAAATTCGATACTTTTTTTCTTATAGAAATAAACTTGATATATATGTGTGTGTGTGTGTGTGGTGTGTGTGTGTGTGTGGTTTGAAATGTGGGAACAAATAGAAAGATAAAATTAATAATGACAAATATTCCAGAATTTATTTTAGAATTTTTACTAAACTAAGAGATCTTCTTCTGCTTCTATAATGAATAGAGCAGAAGCAGCTGCAGTCCAATCTCCAGCGAAATATACTACACATTTTTGTCTGATTTTGGTTCTTTCATTCCTTATTTTACCTCATCCTGTCGATTTCCTTCCAACCCCTTTTCCGCATATATATAAATATTATATATATAATATATATATATATATATATATATATATATATATTGCTTATCAATATGTTTTGTTTTTGTTTTGTTCTGGGTTTTTGGGTTTTTTTTAATTATAAGATTTATAATTTAATTTAAGCAAAGTTTCGATAAAAATACATTTTCGATGTAAATTGCACAAATCAAAACATTTATAGTAAAAATAAGATTTATTAAGAATTGATTAATATTGTTATAATGTTTAATAATTTAGTAAATTATAACATTTATACTTTTATTTAAGCAATCTTACGATGAAAATACGCTTACGATATAAAATAAACAAATCAAACTGTTTATGATAAAAAATAAGATTACATAATAATTTACATATACTGTTTATCACAATTATCATTTATTAATTATTTTATAAGATATTAGGTATTCCTATCTAATACTAATCATTTTCAAACAGATCTATTGGCCCATAGTTGTGATACTAACAGGTTATATTATTTGTATCAAAGTAGAAGTGAGAGTAATGGCGGCAAAGAGGTACTGCACACTCCCAGAGTCTCAAGAACAGAGGTCTCACTACAGGATTCAGTTTCGTGTCATACCCATGACACTCCCTTTTTAAGGGGGTCTGTTACAATGTAGGACAACAATATATCAAATAGATTACAACTCCATATTGTTCATGCCACGTATAAATAATATATACTTTTGCATAAAAGGATGATTCGGATGAAACAGTAAACCTCTGAGAATCCGTTCATGTTTTTCCTCTCCAATTCCTCCGTTGCCGGCACTTAGTCTATTTGTAAATATTCCACTCGTTCGGTCGATACTACCTAAATATCTTCAGTCGAAAAGGTCTTCTCCATCGAGACTAAACAAACATTGTGAAAGGCCCAAACAGATTTGCTTCTGAAGCATTTTCCAATTCTTATTATCATAACAATGTTCTGTCTAGACGTTCACCAAAAAGAATAGCATCAGTTATTAATCTCACACTGACGCTAAGCGTCAGAATGGATAAAGGTTTTATGTTTCAGAAATTCCTTTTCTATCCCAACGTAACCAGAATACCGAATCGATTTTAGGTACGTGTTAAAGGAACTGGGAGGGAAAGTTTTTATACAAGCGTTGCTAGCTTAGTAATACAGTATAATTGTATATAAATGAATGTATTTAGACTATACATTTTAAACCTTGTATTTGAGAGCTTACTATTTAGACGTATTGAGGAGCATAATATTTAGACCGTGTATTTAAGACTCTTAGACATTGTATTTCGGAGAATCATATTTTGACCTTGTATTTAAGAGTATAATCTTCAGGCTTTGTGTTTAAGAGCATCATCTTTAGACCTTGTATTTAAGAGTACGATTCTTTTATTTAAGAGCAAGATGCTTAGACCTTGTATTCAAGAGCATATTTAAAAGTATAATACTTAAGCCTTGTCTTTAATTGCATAATATTTAGACCTTGTATTTAAGACTATAACACTTAGACATTGTATTTAAGAGAATCATATTTTGACCTTGTATTTAAGAGTATAATCTTCAGACTTTGTATTTAAGAGCATCATCTTTATACCTTGTATTTAAGTACGTAATATTTAGACCTTGTATTTAAGAACGTAATATTTAGACCAAGTATTCAAGAGCATATGTAAACCTTGTATTTAAGAGTATAATTTTAAGAACTAGCGTGACAGGGTAATCTTCCTACTTGCATTTATGGTATGTGTGAACGGTTAGAGGTGATGAAAAGTGTCGGGCTCCTGGACGGAAGAAATACGGTATTTCAAATAAATATCGAGATATTTAACTACCCCCCACTGCACGGTCTTGATATGATACTTCAAGCTCAAAATAAACGGGGCACAGCTGGTTTGGATTCAGTGCCTTTTATTCTCCTTGATTGGTTGCTCTATTAATACCAAAATGGCCAGTTTCTCTTACAATATACACATATAATTTATGATGCTTTTACATTCTTGTTCCCAACCCAAAATAAATTATGCCGTAATCTATAAATGGTATGTACGGTCATTTATCAACACGGGGAGTTGAGTACACATTTCTTTCTTTTAGGTTTTATCCTATACTACTGGCTGATTTAAAAAAAAAAACTTTTGATAAGCAATCGTTTATTCTAGGAATCACAAGGTTCTTGGTTCGATACAGGCCCTCGCCAACTCAGCGAATGAGTAGCACAGGGATAGATGTGCAGTAAAGTGAGGATCTGATGGTAAGTGTGGCGCTCCACCTCGGATGCTAAAATAATCTCCTTGGTCTAGCGCTAGTGAAAAAGGTATAAACTCCCTTGCTGTCTGGCCGATACCGACATTAGGCCGCCCCACCGACTTTACCTTATTATATATATATATATATATATATATATATATTATATATGTCAGGGATGTAGACATAAAGCAAAAGAACTGTTGACTTTATGCCTGACCTACCTAACTTAGATATATATTATCTAACACTTGTCTTGTACACTCTTTATTTATAGACATGGTAATACATACATTATACACACACACACACACACACACACACACCACACACAAATATATAATATATATATATATATATATATATATATATATATTATATAACATAAAGTTTTGATCAAAGTGTTATACGATGTTTTTCCGAAAATGTGATCAAATAGATTACCAAAATCATATTTTCACCGTTTTGTTGTTCACATATAGCAAAATGTACTGCTCATAAACGTTAGGCGTAAAGATCCGAACTCCGTTCTGTCGGCATGGTTTCTTCACACTTACATTGAAATAAGGAAATTCCATTAAAGTATTTATTTCCTCTTCTTTCCTGCTACGAGGTGGAGAAAACAAATCTCATTCTTCTTATTCCTAATCACTTTCTTATTAGCAAAATTATATCTTTTGTGCCAGAACTTTGAACTCGAGAAAAAGGTATATGATTATAACCGTCTAATATTTCCTTTTTACCACGAGATTACAGTTTTAGTATTGAATAAAACATTGAAACCGGAAAAATGGTCTTTAACAAAGTTTCTCGTCGTGTAAAAGAAAAAAAGATTAAATGAGAAGTTGCAAATCATGAATAATTCAAAACTGTTCTTTTTCATAGTAAGAATATTTCAAACGTCAGAATATATGAAGACATTGAAATGTTACTTCAAAACCTCTTCTTAAAAGAATAAAACTCACCAAACAAAACAAACAACCATTACAACCAATAATCCCTCTGAGGACGTCATGTTAAATGGTTTAAAGCGCTGACCCTAAAAAACGATTATTTTATTTAAAAACTTTATCGGCATTAAATGACCCAATGAGGTTGATATGCCGTAAAACAAACCAAACCAAACCAAAACCTAAAAAACGAAAAAAGAAAAAAAAAGAAAACCAACTTAAATCACACACACACACACACACACACACACACCATATATATATATAATATATATATATATATATATGTGTGTGTGTGTGTGTGTGTGTGTATTTGGGCGGCATTTTTTCATTTATGCATGTTGAATTAAACAAAAGACATATCTCCTGTTTAACAATTTTATTTCTGATTTTTTCAAGTTTTCTGGCCAACTTTTTGATATTTGGGTGCCATCATCTATTAATATAATTTGAAAAACTGGAACACATCACCCCTGATGATGGCACTTCGAAGCGCCGAAAGTACTTGGGACATGAACTTTGGTGGACTAATCCACAAATTTCACCCAAATATTAAAAACTTGAAAAATCACAAATAAAATTGTTAAACAGGAGATGTTTCTTTTGTTTAATTCAACATGCATATATATATAATATATATATATATTGGAACAATATGAGGAGGTTAATCCACATTATATATTATATATTTATATATTATATATATATATAATATATATATATATATTATATATATATTAGGTGGAACATTCAAGTGATATGACAGTGGTATTAAAACTTCTTGTTACTCCTTATTATTTCAGGGTCTATCTCCAGGGCCTTCATATAAGTAAAAATAAAATTTATCAAAAATATTTAATGAAAATCATATCCGATATTTGTATTGAGTCATGGCATTTACTGAATGAGTTGTGCTTGTCTTGCTTGGCACAAATTGCCAATTCTTGTTTATATTTTGACAAAAATAAACGTCATTCACTTTTCCCAGCAAGTCTAGATCCGTCGTTATTTTGGTAAGTACTGAAAGTGCTGTTTCATATAAATATGCTGTTGCAAAGGGTTTCAGCATTTTGACCAACTTTTGAGACAACAATGGATACTCAGAAGCTACATGAAGCTAAAGTTTTGGGAGTATTTACCGTTGAAACATAATTTTCATTGGCAAAAGAGCGTCCCATCATTGTGTAATTGTCTGGAAGTTAGTCCTGCAAATCAATTACTAGTAAATAACGAGTTCGATTTTCGCTGAATGTGCTATACTTCCGGTCTTATATCACATCCTACCTGGAGCAAACGGGTTGGGTGAATACATTATGGTGTTCCATCATGGTGTAATATTTAGCAATCTATTCTTGCAGATCTGTTACTAGTATATAACGAGATCGATCCTGGCTTAATGTCTTATACTCTCCGTGATTTCATTCACACCCTACCCTTGCAAACGGGTTGGGTGACTACATCATGGTGTAATTGCTAGTAAGCTAATCCTGCATATCCATTACTACTGAATAGCGAGTTCGATTCTCACAGAATGCCCCATGCTTGCGACCTTGTGTCACATTTTACCAATGGGGAATGGGTTAGGTATATACCTAGGTGTGTATTTATAACTAGAAATAAGAATTTGCAGTTCTATTGATAATCAGATAATACACCTTTTCAGCGTCTGCGGAACCCTGTCGTTGAGATTATGGACCCCTGTGGTCCCCGGCTCCCAGTTTGAAAACTTCTGATCTAAGATATTTTTGCTGATAATTCTCATCATCATCATTCATCATTTACAATGATAACATGGATATCCATGACCCCCTCTCTTTCTCCCTTCAAGAATTCCTATCAATCAACGCCACAGGGAGGTCCTCCACACAGGAGAGAGAATCCGCACAGAACTGATGGTTTGCTCATCGGCCTACACTGTAGTGTCCATGTGTATGTGCCCATAGAAAAACGTCACATATGAATGTATCTTTCTCTCTCCTCCCACGGTCGGCTGGGACTGAAGAATACACCGACTGAACCTCTGCAGTGGGATAAAATATGCCCGAATATATTGGTGGCTGAGCAGTGGCTAACATGCAACACTCCACTTTGGTCCTTACTTAGGCTAGACGGACGATCGAATAGGCCCCCTCCAATCAATCGGATGGTTATGCCAAACCCTAACACTCTATATGATTCTCACAACCCTATTGCAATTATGGCAACCCCAAATCCTTGAACTGCATCTGCGAAATTCCTATTCTGGGGCTCTAGGGGGTGCGAAGTACCCCTTCATTGCTATTACTCCCAGATCCACTCTGATCCGAAGTGGTATTAACTATTAATGTCCCATCATCCGGTTGAATAGATCAAGAATGAGTTTTAAAGATGTGTTTAATTTTTTTTAAATGCCCAATAATAAAGAAAAAAAAAGCAAAATGTCTTTGGAATAAAATAACACAAGGGTTGATATGACGTAAAATCCAATTAACCAACTAACAATTACGCAATGGGCACCCCAACTTGTTTAATCTGATCGTTGTTTTGTTTTGTTTTTGTTTTTTTGTTTTTGTTTTTATTGTTTGTTTGAATCAAGCAACGTGATAACAGTCAGTAAATTAAACGACAAACAGCGGGGTCTGATGTCGAAAACCTTCTGAATCTTGTCAAGAGTTTTTGTTGCTGTTTTCTAAGAATTATACGTCACGTCAGATGGAATAATGGCGTTGATTCTACAAGAATTGCTAACACAGCATCGCATGGTGCCATTTTAAAAGTTTCACGTAACAATCTGATTTAATTCCAAAATCCTTGCGGGCATTCATTTATGAAAAAGAAGCATATTCCATACGTGTAAAAATCTAGAGTTTTGAATCCCGCTGCGTTTTCTGCTTGTGCATTATGCACTACATCATTTCCAAAAAGCCTACAATTATCAGTTTTCTATTAATGAAAGGAAATTAATATCGACAGGTGGTATTTAGATTCGCACGTAGTGAACACTAACTTCATTTTACAGTGACACCATTAATAACAATGGAAATAAACGCCATTGCACTATCAACTAAATCTGATCAGTCAAATTCCGTTTATGGTTTTATCAGTAGTTCAATAAAAAAAGTAGAAAAAGAAATAATGGCTGACTTTACATTTAAATGTACAATAAAATCGGTCATTATTTTCTAGACATACAAATATCTATCATATTATCTATCTATCCATGTTGTCGGCGGAATTAAAATATGCTGATAGTATTCCCTGCACAGGGGTAAGACCCCAACCCTGAACACACATGCAATCTATACTCTGAATTTATTGACTCCACTTCTTCTTCTTCTTCTTCTTCTTCTTCTTCTTCTTCTTCTTCTTCTTCTTCTTTCTTCTTCTTCTTCTTCTTCTTCTTCTCTGTGTTTCTCTGTATATCTGTCTGTCTATTTTTCTCTGGTTTGGTTTTGGATTAGTTGTTTTGTCTTACGGCATATCAACCTTTTTCGGGTCATTTAATGTCGAATCAACTCATTTGAATATTTGTTTTCTTACAATACGAGCAGTTTCTTAAATGGTTAAAATATTGGACAAGCTCATCGCTGTTTAACTTTTGTGATCTAGCGGAAACCTATGCTTTGAAAGTGATTAACCGTCTCTCTCTCTCTCTCTCTCTCTCTCTCTCTCTCTCTCTCTCTCTCTCTCTCTCTCTCTCTCTCTCTCTCTCTCTCTCTCTCATATGAACATATGTGCACATCTGAACAACTATACTAAAATGGATGATGTATTTACGTCTAGACTGCTGCCTGTTAGTCTAGACTTTGTCAAGATAAGTGAATGCCAATTCTCAATCTTTAACCATAAAATTGCAAAATAGTCAAATACTAAGGACGTCCATGAAATAAGCATTTATCTTACGATATTAGTGCCACGTGCTTTGGTTTCTGTATCCTTTAAAAATACAGATTTGTTTAATATAAACAAAATTCATAAATTAATCTCGTTACAAAAAAAATATTCAGGGTACACAAGTGCACTTTGGAACGTCGGTTGAGGAATGCTGGTTTGATCTACGGGCCAAATATTTAAAATGCTTGTATTCGATAGGAATACATGATTAAATTATGTGTTTAGAATGCACTGCCCACATGTGCGTGCACATGTCAAGAAGCCATCTTGGTTCTGGCCTCCATCCTTGATGCTGTTTGAAATGTTTCTCGTGTTCCCTGATACTACACTTCTACTAAAGAGTAATTTCGTTCGTTAGAGAAGAGTTATCTCCCCATATATTTAGAGTATTCAAAAAAGACTAGAGTCAAGTAAATCTCACGAGTAGTTCTCAAGTAAACGTCTTGCCTAAGATATTAAATATTGATCCGACATATTTCGGCCCATATGACCTTGAGGCACCCCTTTTTGATCTCGATTAAGAAAGAACATGTTTTTCATTTACGACGAAAATATCCGGTTGTTTTAACATACGATTTAAAAAAATTATAAAACTACCCTCTAACCCCTAACCCCTAACAAACAATCGGATATTGACGGTGTAAATCAAAAACATGTCCTTTCTTAATCGAGATCAAAAAGGGGTGCCTAAAGGTAATATGGTCCGATATTTCTATCACAATGACTTCAGTTTCTGTACATAGGCGTTTTTTTTAGTTTGTTTTAAAACAATGGTGCTTTTGTTGTATAGCGGGTCTTGTCAACGTGTTACCAAATTCACAGCACTAAAAAGGTATTTGCTACGCGGCGGTCATCTTGTCGATGAAAAGATACAACGCGTGAGATATATCGTCACGAGGGCTTAGCTTTTATTTTCGGGCTCGTCTCGTGGGTTGTTTCGGAGAGGAGGAAAGGCAGAGAGAAAGAGAGAGAGGACACTGTTAAATTACTGTAATCCCACACTAGGGACATGAGGCCCGTCCGTAATTTACGCCCCGGAAAGCAAAAAGAGCACGATCTTGTTGTTCGTCATTCCTCGTCACCACGTGACTTCCGGTTCCGGTCAACACCCGACACTTCCAGTTGACTTTCAATTCTCCATTCGGGGGTCATGCCTCGGTTAAATTCCTGACAACCCGTTTTGTGTCCATTACTACCTTTTTTTACACTTTTACTTATTACTTATTATTTACTTATTTCTTCTTTCTCTCTTTCTATAGCAGTCCACCCAAAACTCTGGACCTTCATAATCACGTTACAGCGTTTTTTTTATGATATCCCATTTTTCACTAGGTACTTTTATCTCTCAGTGGACTGTATATTTAGATCTTTGTTTTGTTGTTATGCACTCGGTTACTACTTCTAAGTTGGTGCTGACAAAGTTTGCATATTCATCATTTGGAGAATGCTTTTCTGATGTCTCCTGAAGAGTATTAAATTTGTTTTATACTTTTACCGAATAGTGATTGCATATATAATATATTTCATTTGTTGGAAGCGCGTGGTGTAATGTCATGGGAAATGGACTCGTCACCCCGGGTTCAAATCCTGCATGTGATAATTGCATTTCACTTAGCGTTAATACCCTTGGTATGAATCCAACTCTCCCTCTAACCATGGACAAATAGTAGGACAGACTGGGCTCTTTAATCTTTGTTAGGCAACCGGTCTAGGAGAAGGATAACTCTGAATTAAAACCTGTTGAACTCCGCTTAAGAAATTGACATTGTGTCGCATCCTGCTCGTGCGGAGGAGTTGTAATATATATATATATATATATATATATATATATATATATATATATATTGCGTTACTAAGGATTATCATTATCTACTTAAAAACTATATAAGTGTGTTCAAATAAATGACTATTGTCAATTGAAAATAATTACTTGAAAGCTTATAATCATCGGTATTAGATAGGAATATTTGCAACCATACAATTGTGAGCATGTGAAGTTAGGCAAGTTGTAATGGTATCTCCATCTAGCTAATTTCTAATCATTTTTCTTTCAGATGCAATCAATTATGATCATTGCTCCGGTCAGTGCACATCATGCGTTTGCCGTTGAAACGTTTTTAAGTCTAGGGGAACTGTGATATCGACACAGAGAGCTTTGTGTGCTCATTTCATATTACATTAAAATGATGCTGTTCTGGGAATAATTTTCAACCCATAGTTGTATTAATGTTCTTTCTGGTTCCATGATCGTAATTTATCGTATATATACATAATAACTAACCCATCCGCACGAGTAGGTTGTGACACATGGTCAATTTCTTAAGCAGAGTTTAACAGGTTTGAATTCAAACTGGTTGCTTAAAGAAGTGTTCAATCTACGTTAATATTTGCCCATAGCTGGAGGTGGAATAGTTGGATGAAAGATGTTCGCGAGGGTATTAGCGCTATGTGAAATGAAAATAGCCTCATCAAGTAGTAAGATGGAGATATGATTACCAATTGCCAAATTTCACTTGCACCACAAGATGACAGTTTAATATATAGGAGATAAAAATAATAATAATCAGGAGAAAAGGTTGAATATTTAAGCAATATTCTTTTCACAGGTCTAGAAAGCTTTTCTCATCCTGGCTTTACTCAAATTTTCTGGAAATTAGGCATACCTCTTTCCTATGACTATAAAACCAATTCATTTCCGAAAGATACTAACATATAAATAGAGAATGAAAGTATTTTCGGGGAATTCAAATGGATGACTTTAAAATCAATGCACATTCTAAGAATGTAAATAGATGGCTATAAAATATAGGGGTTTTCTAGGAATTTAAACACATAACTATACAATCAATGCAATTCCTCGGAAAATTAACACGTGCCTATAAAATCAATGGATTTTCTATGAATTTAAAGATATGACTATAAAATCAATGCACATTCTAAGAATGTAAATAGGTGGCTATAAAATATAAGGGTTTTCTAGGAATTTAAACATATAACTATACAATCAATGCAATTCCCTATAAAATTAGTGTATTTTCTATGAATTTAAACACATGACTTTAAAATCAATACATCTTCTAAGAATATAAATAGATGACTATAAAATATAAGCGTTTTCTAGGAATTTAAACACATAACTATACAATCAATGTAATTTCTTGGAATCTTAACACATGCCTATAAAATCAATGTATTTCTATGAATTTAAACGCATGACTATAAAATCAATGCAGTTTCTAGGAATTTAAACAACCGCGTGAAAATCAGTTGAACTGAATATGAACAAAATTGTCCCCGCTTTAATTGCATTTCATTTAAATTCTAATGAAGACACATCAAACCAAATTTCATTATTCCAATCAATATGGTTTCCGAATAAAGAAGAAACATTTTGAGGCGATTGTTATAAAACTAGGAGGAAACAAATGAAGACAAAACATAAGTTTACGTCTTAGAAAATAACAAGTTCGAATTATCCATTGCATTACACTTAAACATCTTCGGTGAAGGAAAGTAAATTGATTTTCGGTTTACCCATTTCGGCAGAAACATCGTGGCAAACGTTATTTCTTAGGCATAGAGTGTCCCATTTTAGCTTAATGGCTATCAAGCTAGTGTCACAGTTCAATTACTACTGAATAATGAGTTCGATCCTCACGTTGTATAGCCGACTACTACCGGTTAGTGGACTTCAATAAACAACAGATACGTATATACAAAAGTAGGACCCGTCTTTATTTTCTTCGGCTTGTGGGTGGTGAAAGCGGCGAGTGTTCACAATGAGTGCCCGAGGGGTGTTTGCTGACGAGAGACGCGAGGTTGTCCTCTTGGCTGCTCGCTGGGGTCTGATTGTCGGCCGAATCCTCTGGCCTTTATATTGATAAACACGCCTACGCATCTTTATCTTTTGATCTGGTCTTTATATCCGCTAATATGCCTACGCATTTTTATCTTTTGATCTGATAACGGACATTTGTTATATATTTCTTTATCTTCTCCCTGCTTCCTCGACCGGAAAACCTCTCTTCCGCTTTCCCTTTCTTTTTAAATATATATTTTTATCCTTCTCTTTGTCCCTCTGCCGGAAGTTTCCTCTTCCGGGCGAGGCCAATACAACAGTCGCCGGATGCCTCATACTTGCGATCTTGTGTCACTTCCTATCCGTACTGAACAGGTTCTGTAAATACCTAGAGTCCGATTATAGAGGTGCCTCATCGTGGTTAATGGTAAGTAGGATAGACTTGCAAATCCATTACAACTGAATAGTGTGTCGATCTTGGCTGGATGTTTTTACCTGCGTCTTTGTGTCACATCCTACCCGTGACAAATGGTTGAGTATCTAACTATTATTGAATCGCTAGTTGGATCCTCGTAGTATGCCCCATTAAAATCCCTATGTAAAAACAAAAGACGTTGCGTTGATCCAGTCACTCTGGAAATAAAAATTAACATCTACTATTTAGAATATTAAATGCAAAAAAAATCTATGCTATTTTAAGTATTTTTTAAGTATCTTCACTAATATAAATCATACCTTCATTAGTTTTGCCCAAAAACCAAGAACTGGTAATATTTAATGTGTATATATATTTACTTTGTCATTTATTGTATTATTTCCGAAGTTTCATCCGGACATACACATACACACAACTTCCCTTTATATATGTATAGATAAAGAAATATCCTGTGTGTCTTCTGGTTCAGAGAATATACCACAGTATGATAATTAAATTATTACCACGTTTGATATCCTTACTTAAGAGCTATTGCAAATAGTTCAATTTGTAAAAAGCATAATAATCTTGATTTACCTCTCACTTACTGTTCTTTCTTTATTTCCTTCTTTTCATCTTTTCATTATGTTCGATTGAAACAGATTAGCGTCATTGCCTCCACACGCTCACCCCCTCTCTCTACCGTTCCCCTATTGTCCGTATTTCTTTATTTCTTACTATATTTTTCTGTATATCACGTATAATTTTCTTACCTTTCTTTCTTTATCTTTAAAATGATTTTTTTTTATTTAGCTGAGGGGACAACACCCCGAAAAGTAAGAATTAGGCGGATACGCAGCACCAGATAATCAGGATTTACATTTTAACATTTCACCTTGGACGATATGGACAGCCTCCTTTTAAACACAGGGTGTTGCAAAATGATAACGGTCGTACAATTATGGAGCACGAATATTACTATATAAATAAACAACTTAAAAACAAGAATATATAAAGAATAAAGATAATAAAATGAATATATCGAGAAATATTTATTAATTTATACGTTAATATATATAAGAGATTTCTTTTGCAATGTTTACATCCCAAGCAATGCCGGATAGCTCTGCTAGTTTATGATGAAAAAAAAAAAAAAAACAGAGCATAAGCTATATCTGAATAGATTTTAAGCAAAAGATTTCCAGATTTATATAAAGTATTTATTTAAGTAATGAGCTTATTAAGGAAAAGTTTCCAAAATAAATCTCACAAATAATGCCAACCTGGCATGTTGAATGAATCAAAAACTGTGTTATTAATAATACATTGGAGAAAATGAAATTTTTGTCCAATGATGAATGTGGAAAAAGATAAATATATATTTAATGCATGAATATATTTTCAGAGAAAAATACAAGATTAATTATAAAGATATTTTGATCTCTCAAAAATATTTTGTGGCTAATCATAATCGCTGCAAATCAAACAGGCTGAACTGAGATTGTCATCAATTTTTTTGGGCTATTCAAAATTGCTGCAAATTAAACAGGCTTGAACAGAGATCTGTCATCAAATATTTGGTACCTAATGTTACGTAGGGTATCAAATGGCTATATGTTATATAGCAGCTTCAAATTTACGGCCCTACTTCGTGTATCTGTATACGTAGCGGGTATATATGGTCACGGAGCGAAGTATGTAGTAGTCGGACTTAGAAAATCACAGCACATGGGTATTGTAAAAACTTGGAGTTTATTTCTTTAATCTCTGCCGTGGTAGGTGGCGAGTGTTGACAATGACTACTCCTGCTGCTGGGATGACTGGTGATGGTGAGATAAAGGGGGCTGGTGGCTCCCACAGTCGTTGGCTGCAATGGACCGTGAGCGTCTGTCGCTCACTTGTTCTCCGTCTGCTGTCTCCTGTCTAACTGACCTCGGCTCGAACCCTCAGGCCTTTTATATTGATAGATACTCCTACGCATCTTTATCTTTTGATCTGATTACGGACATTTGTTATATATTCCTTTATCTTCTCCCTGTTTCTTTGGCCGGAAAGCCTCGCTTCTGTTTTCCCCTTTTTTTTAAATATATATTTTTATATTTCTTTTCCGGTCGAGGAAAATACAACACTAAGAAGTGCAAACCATGTTAAATTTCTAAAAAAGAACAAGATGTGTGATGTGTACGTAGAAGCATGTTTTAATCAAAGAAAGTTTACACATGAGCTAAACATTGGTTTGCCAGTATGAGCCCTAGTTGAATAGACAGTCCATGGAGAGAAAACGCACTTACTCACCGCTAAAGAAAAAAATCTGGTCGCAGCAGTCATGTAAAGAGCTAATTGTAGCAGTCTTCTGATGCATAAAAAGAGCCTGTAGCGAGATTATGAACGTCCAGAGTTTTGGGAGGACTGCTATAAAAAAAGGAGGAAGAAGAAATGAGACAAGGTGGAGGCTTTAAAAAAAGGTGGAGTGATGCACGGTGATTTGACTAAGGCATGATCCCCGAATGGAGAATTGAAAGCCAATCAGAAGTTTCGGGTGTTGACCAGAACCGGAAGTCCCGTGGTGACGAGGAACGACGAACAACAAGATCGTCCCCTTTTTGATTTCCGACAGCGTATGATTCGGACGGGACTCTGGTCCCTAGTGAGGGATCACAGTAATTTAACAGTGTCTCCCCCCCCCCCTCTCTCTCTCTCTCTCTTTCTCTCTGTGCCTTTCCTCCTCTCCGAAACAACCCACGAGACGAGCCTGAAAATAAAAGCTAAGCCCTGGGGAAGATATATCTCAAGCGTTGTATCTTTTTTATCGACAAGACGACCGCCGCGTAACAAATACCTTTTAGTGCTGTGAATTTAGAGGCACGTTGTCAAGACCCGTTATACAACAGAACCATCACTATTGATTTCCTTGAAACTCTTTCCAACTCATTAATCAAAATTTATTTTTACGTTTTTTCCCCATATCTTTTAATACGAGACGCAATGAAAACTATCAAGAATAGATCCTTACTTTATTCTTTTTACATTTGAAACACTAAGTGACACCAAGAACAACCAAAGATAGATTTTTAAGGCATTCTGCCACGATCTGGACATGACGAAGGGTTATTTTTAAGCGAACAGTTTACAGAGTTGAATTCAAGCGTTTTCCTTCTCCTAGCCCCGTTTTCATACCTCTAATAAGAATGTTCTCTGGGGGCACAGTAAAGTCCGACGCTTTTACTCTCCCAACTGACCAAGTGTTCAGTCTGAAAAATCTCTCCCAGCAATGCTGCACTCTTCTCACCAACACTATCAAAATATCTTTCTCTCTCGTCCACTCGTCGCAACAGCCAAAATGCTACTGCAAGCTTTCTTCCAGGTTTGTGAGGGCTAGTCATTAAATGCACAATTACAGTGTTCATCCGGGCGCCTTACTCTGACTTGCCCGTGCAGCATGTGCAACATTAATCAGCACGCGTCAGTCCTTCACACCCGGGCCACTCTGGACAGTTTAGTAATTCACATGCGTCAGGCCACGACTCACGATCAGGAGGATGTGAGTTCAATCTCCCCACTCGACTTGATCTCATTCTGCATGCCAAACACAGTCGTGCATGCTTCGAACTACTACGTTCGTGGTTTCTCTCGCCACAATACCAAAGTTAAATAGCCTTAACTGTCCAACTAATTACGATAGATAGTGGGAGAATTGTTGGATGTATACCTTTTACACTTTCTCCACTTCCAAGCTGACTCGGATCCGGAGTGGTAGTACCTATTAGGGTACAATCTCTGGATTAAATAGATAAAAAATGAGTATTAAAATGTGTTTAAAATTCCTTAATAACCTCAATCTGACCCCGACTCCCTGTTACGAGACAACTGCAAGGCCCGGCCATGCGTGATTAAGGATACTAAAATTAAGAATAATTCATAAAATGTGAATACACAAAATATATGGCCTGGGTTTGTCCCTAGAAATAACGACAACCAAGATATCACCAGCTAAAAATCCGTAACCAAGACCAAGTAATGAGACGTTAGAAGAAACCAGCCGGAATCAAAGAACAAGTAATGAAGATAGGCTACTCACAACTAAAAAAGAAAGTACAGACCACTAGAAAGATAAGACCTACCCAAGAAATAAAACAAGTTACGGTAAGAAGAAATAGCAGACAAGTACAGATGAACTACAGACTCACAACACAAGTAAGCTGAAAATTGAATTATGAAGGCAAAGCCACGGGAGCACCCCATCATGAGATATATACCCAGGTGTGAGTATATAACACTCTGGTTTGGTACCGGTACTCGCCAATTCAGCAGTAATGTGGGGGGTTGAAGGTAGGCGTGGCGCTTCACTTCAGAAGCAAAAAGGAAAATCCCTGTTCTAGCGGTTTCTGGCTGATACTGACTATAGGCCACTCCGCCGCCTTATTGGTATATATATATATATATATATATATATATACTTATCTATTACTATTACATGTCTTCAGGACTCTTCTGAGTAATCTAATCTAATCATTGCAGTGATCTGGATGGTATCGATACTTCCTTTTTTTCCCGATTCCTCCTGTCTGTTTTCCAAACCCTTGGGGACCGTTCCAAGAGTACCATATACAATTGGTATCACCTTCACAATTCAGTTCAACAGGGGGGGGGGATTTTACAGTTCTCTTGGCAAGGTCCTAGTATTTGTCTATATTTTCGCTTTCTTTCATTTTCACTCAGTCCGCCGGAAAAGAAAACAATTTACGTGATGAACATTTCTTTCTTTCTGTTTATTAATACCCACGTAAAAGTAAAGTCGACGGGGCAGCCTAAAGTCGGTATCAGCCAGTCAGCGAGGGAGTCTATCCCCTTTTCAATAGCGATAGACCAAGGAGATTGTTTTATCATTTGAGGTGGAGCACTACACCTACCATCAGCTCCTTACTTTACCGCAGAGATCCCTGTGCTACTCATACGCTGAGTTGGCGAGGACCGGTATCGAACTAGGAACCTTGTGGTTTCTAGCCGAACTCTCTATCGACTGAGCTCACCCGGCCCATGAAAAATACCCACGTAACTAGGTCTAATTATGTATTTACCAACCTTACTGTAGTGGCTTATTGCAGTGGACTGCTCAACCACCAGGATTCCACCCTTAAGCATCACGAGTTACCACCTACAGCCAACAGGTGGAATTAGGAAGTAAAGAGAGTAATTAAACCAGACCTTTACAACATTCTAATTGGAAATATTGATGACCCAACGTATCTACATCGTTGATACTTTACATAGTTGAAGGCGGAATGTTTGCTTTGAAGATAGGAATTCGAAATCGAACAAACAGCGTAAATATGTTACGAACCCAAACACTAATCAGCGCAAAATAATGTCTTCTTGTTCTTGCGACTAGCGAGGGAAAATTAGATCTCTTCCCTAATTTTAAGACATTGATCGATTGAGAATCCTTTGTAAATTACATTCTTATAGGAATACTTCCGTCTTTAAGCAAGTCTTATTACATACTGAATCGTATCAATATTTGATCATCAATTGTTTCCTGGATTTTGCAAAAGAAGCGACTCCAAAACATTCCTACGTTTGTGGTAAACAATTGCAGCGACTCCAAACATTACTACGTTTGTGCCAATTGCAGCGATTCCAAAACATTACTACGTTTGTGCTAAAGGAATTGCAGCGCGTTTGTGGTAAAGGAATTGCAGCGACTCCAAAACATTACTACGTTTGTGCTAAAGGAATTGCAGCGATTCCAAAACATTACTACGTTTGTGCTAAAGGAATTGCAGCGACTTACGTTTGTGGTAAAGGAATGCAGCGACGTTTGTGGTAAAGGAATTGCAGCGACTCCAAAACATTACTACGTTTGTGCTAAAGGAATTGCAGCGACTCCAAAACAGTACTACGTTTGTGGTAAGGAATTGCAGCGATTCCAAAACATTACTACGTTTTGGTAAAGGAATTGCAGCGACTCCAAAACATTACTACGTTTGTGGTAAAGGAATTGCAGCGACTCCAAAACATTACTACGTTTGTTCAGCGATTCCAAAACATTACTACGTTTGTGCTAAAGGAATTGCAGCGACACCAAAACAGTACTACGTTCGTGATAAAGCAACCACAGACTAAGCTTCTATATTAACAAGGAAGCCCACTCACGTTATATAACAAGGTAGTAAGTGCTACCGTATTTGACGGCATATAAGATGCATGGACATATAAGACGCATGGGCATATAAGACGCACCCCCATTTCGGCAGGTCAGATTCAGGAAAAACGTTTTTAGTGTATTTGTTTTTTCTTCGCCGCCATACGCTCCTGTTAACCTTGATTATAGCAATACCAGCAATAAAATAAGGATGCATGGAGTTTAGGGTAGGTAAATGTACTGAGCGTAAGCTGGGTTAGTGAGCATCATAGAGAGGATTAGCCTAGGCCTACGAGAGGTCTCAAACTTCACCTACGATGTATAAGACGCAGGGCAATTTTTTGAGCCAAAATTTTGGAAAAAAAGTGCGTTCTATATGGCATCAAATACGGTAATTCAAATAAGAACGGCTGTTTGATTACCTAAACTGTCTGCTTTCTTTTTGTCTATATCGTGCCATTGATTAAGGCAACTGATGCGAATTTAGGAGAAACGTTCACTGCAACTCCTGTGATGGCCTGCAGGATCTGCAGAGTAAGGACATCTATTTCCTGACAGCTAGAGAAGATCTGCAAATTGGAGAGAGTTCCGGTTTTACAGTCCTACCTCTCCTCTGTTAATTGGGATTGTGTAAAGCCACCAGGCTTGCGATTTTTTTTTTCATTATTCGTCAAAAGTTTATTTTAGAAAGTTGTAGGTAACCAAAAATATAAGGGAAATATAAGATTAAGAACCCAATATGTATCACCTTGATTTATATTCTTTTTTCTCCTCTTCTGCATATATTTTTCCATACTTCTAGGACAGCCAAATGTTTACACAACATTCAGCATATATATATATATATATATATATATATATATATATATATATATATATATAATAAAGTTTGGTATGTACGTGTCGATCTATAACTTCGAAATGAAGAGTCACTCAGATACGAAATCTGGCATACAGATTAATATCCTTCTAACTAAGAAACACACCAAATTTGGTTATTGATTTTTTTTTACTGATTAAGGGATATAATTAATTAATTAAACAAAAATCAAACGATTTTCGGAAAGCATTGTATAGCTGCTCCTGCTGATACGCCAGAAGCAGGAGCTTGCCTGCTGCCTATATCACCAGTCATTCCAAATGCCCGCACTATTTCTACTAATAGGTCAACATAGTTGAATGTGATTGTTTTGCAATTTAGTACGAACTGTTAATTTTTTTTGAGCGCTAAAAAAATCAACTTTTTAAACCTAGTGTATCTTTAAATGTACAAAAGTTCCTAAAAATGTTTTTATCCGGTCATGGGCGGGGTACTTTTGCTAGTATATATATATATATATATATATATATATATATATATATATATATATATATATATCGCAGTTACCATTAAAACCACCAATCAAATAAGTATTTATTCTTATTTACTGCGGGATTTTTTCACTAAAACCGATTAAAAAGTGCCCAATATAAAGAACTAAACAGACGATTAAAATAAAATGGTTTAAATCTACCTACTTAAGTTTCTCGCAGTAGCGCAAATCTTCGGGGTATTTTTTCCTACAATCGATATACCTTTTATAGCTCGGTAGTCCCCATTTTCAATACAACGGGTGTACTACACACCCGACTTCACCCCTATGTAACACCGGAATTTACTAGGCAGAGCTTATGTTTATTTTAATGCCTACACCTGTTTGTTAACTCTGTCCTAGAGTTCAGTATCTGCTCGGGGTAACTACATTCTGCTATTTTTAATTTTTTCTTACAGACACAGATGCACGTGTTATCATTCCCTTTGTGTGATGGTGCTTTCTTAATAATCTTCCATTTCACTTCTGGCTCACTCTTGTGCTTGTCTTTCATGTTTTGCAAGTGTTGTCGTCTCGCAGTATTTTTTGTCCCTGAATGACAACTTGTGCTGTGCAATTCTGTTTTTATTTGGTTGCTGGGTAGCTCCTATATAAATTTTAGTTTTATTTGTGGTTGGTGATATTACCACTGCTTCGTAAACTACATCTGTTAGCAAGTACGTTTCCTGTACTGGGTTGGGTTTTGACGTACAATTACAGATTGGGTCATTTTCCTTTTGCTCTTCTTTAGCCAGAACTTTTTTGTCATGATTGCTAATTATTTTTCTTATATTGTTAGTGTAGCTGTAGCTTAATTTCAAATTATTCCGATTAAATAGTATTTTTTTAGCCAGGGTGTCCCAGAGAAGGGTTTATCGATCAGTGTGAGGAAAGTTTCTGCAATTGTATTTTTCCCTGCCAAGTTGAAAGGGGGGGTTAAGCTATATAATATTCATCTGACTGTTTCTGTTGTCTCTTTTGTTTTCACTCGTTTCATATTTTAGTTCTACTTTGTGCCCTTGTTATTTTAAGACCATTTCATATTCTTTTTTTGTTTATTAAATATTGAGGCATTTGATGAGTTAACACTCAGTCTATTCTCAATAGACTTATGCAAATTTCTAATCACTACAGGTTGGTGGTTTGATTTGACGTATATATATGGGTTCACTTCTTGGCTTTCTGTATGGGCTGTATACCCCTTTGTTTAGGTTAAATGTTACATCCAGGAAAATGTTCTACCCAAATTTGTTTCGACCTCAATTTTTAGACCGTATTCAATGAATATTCGCGTTGTTTTCTTGCTTGGTCCATAGCCCTAGTTTAACCTTTATTTAAAATCATAATTCCGTTTTCCCTAAAAATTCCTGTCGAAAGTAAATGATAACTTATGAAACAGGAATATCCCAATCAGTTCACTCGCACACACACACACACACACACACACACATATATATATATATATATATATATATATATATATATATATATATATATAACTTTCAAAGAAAGAAAACTTAATAAACCGTCATTCCGTAATAATTTATTTCGACCAGAAACTCAAAAGATTTTTTGATTTTTTTTAAAGTCTTAAGAGCTTAGCCTCATCAGACATATTTTACAAAAATAATAGGATTCACTTAAAAAAAAAGAACTTTTATAACCAGAATATTCACAAAATTTATGTCAGATAACAAGTATAAAGTCTAAAAAAAAGATACAATGTAATTCTAGTTTCCTTTTCAACTGACTTCCTCAAAAAGCAAATAAATAAATAAAAATAAAACATTATAAAAAATATATATCCATAAGTAAATAATATTAAACATTTTTAAAAAATTTGTCTAGACGTTTTTTATAGAAATTATTTGAAATGATTATAAAGGGATTTATCTTCAAGCTAATTTACGTTAAAATTTGATATATAAATCTAATATTTAATATCTAATATGAAATAAAACATCCTTGTATGAAGATATATATATATATATGTTTGCAACTACGGGAGCATACAGTATGGTTATACAGTGAGAATTTGAAGATCCCAAATAGTATCATCTCTCATAACCAGTCATTTGGATTGCCTTACATTTATATATATATATATATATATATATATATATATATAACCCTCCTGTTGTTTACAAAAGCTCGAGGACTCTAGTGAATTCATTTCCGCTTAGAAATGTATCAATTAAATATTCTCCTATATTTGACAGCTGCCACTGGCCACATCGGTAAGAGACTTGGCGAACATAAATTCATTCGGGTCTCAAACCCTGCCGGGGGTAGCTGTTTAAGTGTAGCCACACTGATGAGGGCTGAAACCTCGAAACACGTGTCTGTGGATAACTTATTCATCATATATATATATATATAAATAGGTTTTTGGTACAAGAGAATTTGTCTAACACTAAAAGTGGAGGAATCATATGTAATTTGGGAGAATATTTTATTAATGAATAAAATAAAAAATAAATGGGCGGGGGTTAAATTCCCCATTTATTTTATATTTTATTCATCAATAAAATATTCTCCCAAATTACATATGATTCCTCCACTTTTAGTGTTATATATATATATATATATATATATATATATATATATATATATATATATATATATATATATATATATATATATATTACTTCAGTGTAGCTTCTGTGCTTGAACTTTAGACAGTCAGCTATACTACGATAATGTTTAGGTTGGTCAAATAGTTCAGAGCAAACTGATATCCTGCTGGTGAAAGCTGTTCGATTAGATCTGTTTGAGAGGAGTCGAGTTGTTGACCTTCTGGAAGATGAATCATCATTATGGAAAGATACGTGACACGTCTGTTGGGCTTGATGCTGGCAGTACTTTTTCAGACGAATATTCCTACACCACGTAATCTAGACTCTCTCTCTAAGATTTATGCATTGAAGAAAAGACGTCAGTGACAGACCCAACTGCGTCCACAGGTCAGATCCGAAGCGGCCTCAGAAGTGTCAATACACTGATGAATATGTTTGATTTGGAGCAGAGCTACTACCAGTAGATACACTTCCTCTCATAACACAAAATCATGCTCAAGTGTAACGGTTATTGCCGTGGGGAATGTATACGGCGAGTCCAAATCTTGGACAAGGTTATTTGCATTTCCCTTTCTTTTTTTTTCGTTTTTTTTTCAAACCAAAGAAAGAAAGTGAACGGTAGGGATGAAAAAAAAACGAGAAATTGAAAGAAATCGAAAAGAGAAAGAAAGAAACAAGAAGAATGAAAGATAGAATGAAGGGTTTTTAAAAAAGAAAAAAGAAAGAAAAAGAAGAAGAATGATAGAAAGAAAAAATGAAGGGTATTTAAAAAAGAAAATGAAAGAAGAAGAAAAAAAAGAAGAATGATAGAAAGAAAAATGGAAGGGTATTTAAAAAAAGAAAAAGAAAGAAAGAAAGAAAAAAGAAGAAGAATGATAGAGAGAAAAAGGGAAGGGTATTTAAAAAAAGAAAAAGAAAGAAAGAAAAAAGAAGAATGATAGAAAAAAAAGGGAAGGGTATTTAAAAAAGAAAAAGAAAGAAAGGAAAAAGAAGAAGAATGATAGAAAGAAAAAGGGAAGGGTATTTAAAAAAAGAAAAAGAAAGAAAGAAAAAAGAAGAATGATAGAAAGAAAAAGGGAAGGGTATTTAAAAAAGAAAAGAAAGAAAGAAAGAAGAAAAAAGAAGAAAGAAGAAGAAGAATAGAAAGAAAAAGGGAAGGGTATTTAAAAAAGAAAAAGAAAGAAGGAAAGAAAAAAAGGTATACATCAAACTATTCCCATTCGGCTATTTGTAAATATTATGAGAAAATGGGTTCTTTGACATTAGTATGGTGAGCTATGAATGCAAACCTAGATACTCTGCTTAAATTGGCCTTGAATCTCATTCTGCTCGGACAGAGGTGGTTGGTAAAGCCGCTCTACAAAACTGTTGCATTCATCTAACCCTTGCGCAAGAGTCATTTACATTAGTGTAAAGTTAATTTTGTCACTTAGTATTAATTCTAATATCTAATTTTCTAGTAAAAAAACAAATTTGTGATTGGGAGAGTCCATGCGGCATAGGGGTGAACATGCTCGATTGCGATATTGTAGTTATTAAGTTGGAACTCCACTTGGTCTATTACATTCACTTTCATGTATGAAACCCCACATTCCCCAGCTATGAGTTAAATAGTTCCACTACTGTTCTTGTACAAAGTGACTTTGACATTAAATAACTCACAAAGGTTGATATGCCATTAAAACAAACCAAACCAAACCAAACTTAGGGACAGGTTATGTTGAAAGCACTGGTTTCTGATGTAATGGTTAACAAGCTAGAGTCGCAGATCCATTACTTTTGTAATAGTGAGTTTGATTCTTGCTAGATGTCCTATACTTGTGACCTTATATCACATCATACCCATGGCAAACAGGGATCAGTAAATACCTAACATTTGTAAATTTGTATATAATCCCAGTTTTAAATTAATCATGGCGCTCGCAAGAGTTAGTGTTAAAAGCAGATTTTGCTTTCATACAGGTAAAAGTGATTTGCGCGTACAACATATACCCCATGTGCGACGACATCTTCCAAAAGAAACTAGTCCAATCACTGGGATCGAACTCTGGTAGTTTACCATGAATTACACTCCTTGTTCCTCGTCTTTGGTATTTGATGCAGGGATATTGGAAAGCGACACGTATGTCAATAATATTCTGCAGCCCGTTCGATCTCAACAGGAAGGCAACGGGCTGTCTCATTTGGTTAGTTGTTAGGCTGGTTGATTTTAGAGGTTGTCAATTCTTGTTGAGTTATCTAATGACGAAGTCAGTACTTTATTTAAAAGCAATTACATGCTTTCAAGTAACTAATTCATAAGTAATCACTTATAATTTCAAGTATCTATTAATTAATATATGTGCACAGGTATCAGAGTTGGGTGGCCTTGTCCCAATCTAAGTATAGCAAAAATCATTGTAATTATCATCAGGTCATGCTTCCAGGACGGATATCCAAGACTCTCTCTCTCTCTCTCTCTCACTTCTCTCTCTCTTCTCTCTCTCTCTCTCTCTCTCTCTCTCTCTCTCACACACACACACACACACACACACACACCGTACCTATCGGTCATCACTCTAAAAAGGTCCTCTGCACAGCATCCAGAATCCGCAAAAAGCTGATTTTCTTTTTGGTTCTTCGGTCTATAATCGTGTGTCCATGCGTAGGTGTAGCCGGAGAACATGCATCATGAGTTAATCCTAGTTTATGCAGTAGTGGCCCGCTTGTCTTGTTCGTCTTTCTCATATGTTTTGTGTGATAGGAGGCAAGTGTCCTTACAGCTGCTAGATCTTTTCACGACAGCACATCATCCATGTGTAACTCCTATCTATCTTTTTTCTATTGGCGTTTCGTTCAACTCGAAGTGATGCAGCTGAACAGGACACATTTGAGTATTTTAGCAGACCTTAAAAATGCTGTAGTTTGGATTGTCTCTATTCTACCTTTGATTCCAGTTCACCCAGATTCTTTTCCAGACCCTTGATGACCGTTGCAAGGACACCAATTACAATTAGCTCAACCTTCACCTTCACGTTCCACAGTTATCTTAGTTCTCTGGTAAGTTCTGAGTATTTATCTGTCATTTCGCTTTCTTTTACTTTCACTCGCTGATCGGCCGAGACGGCAAAATCTATCAGATGACAAGTTCTCTTCTTGTTAATTAACACTAGGCCTATTATTATTTTCATTCCTTTTGAGTTTTTCACACCAGCGTTAGCTGATGGTATTTCACTGGAGTCTGAGTGACAACAAGTCTCCTCAGCTCTCCAGGACTCTTCTGGGTATTCTAACCGATTGCAGCTGTGCAGTTAGTCTGGATGGTCTCAATTCTTCCTCTGATTTCTAGATCCTCCAGTCTTGTTTCCAAGTTTATTGGGATCGTTCCAAGTGCACGAATTAGAATTGGTATAACTTTCACTCTCATTTTCCACAGCTTTTTCAATTCTCTGGCAAGGTCCAGGTATTTATCCATCTTTTCATTTTCCTTCAGCTTCACCCTGTGATTTGCTAGGACCGCAAAGTCCAGCAGTTGACACGTTCTCTTTTTTTGTTTGTTCTTTTTTTGTTAATCAACACTAGGTCTGGTCTCCTGGCTGGGATAGGGTGATCCGTCTTTATCTCTAAGTCCCAAAGAATTTTATACGTTTCATTCTCAATAACAGATACTGGTTTATGCATATACCATTTTGTTGTATTGTCAAAGTTTAATTTTTTTGCATAATTCCCAGTGGATCACTTTCCCAACCCAGTCGTGCCTAGCTTTGTATTCCCGTTGTGCTAGTTTGCTACATTCACTGAATACGAGGTTTACGGTTTCATCTCTGTCACTGCACAGATTACATTTACTGTTTTTGTTGTGTCTTATCAATTTTTGATTTGATATAATTTGTTCTTATGGCATTATTTTGTGCAGCAATTATTAGTGATTCAGTTTCTCTCTTGAGGTTTCCTATTTATTATTATTATTATTATTATTATCATTATTATTATTATTATTATTATTGTTGTTGTTGTTGTTGTTGTTTACTCCTTTTGAGTTTTCACATCGGCGTTAGCTGATGGTCTTTCACTGGAGTCTGAGTGACAGCAAGTCTCCTCAGGTCTCCAGGACTCTTCTGAGTATTCTGACAGATTGCAGCAATCCTTCCTCTGATTTCCAGACTTTTCAAACCTTTTGGGACCGTTCCACGTGCATCAGCTACAATTGCTATCACTTTGACTTTCATATTCCATAACTTTTTCAGTTCTCTGGCAAGGTCCAGGTATTTGGTTTTTTTTTCATTTTCCTTATTATTATTATTTACTCCTTTTGAGTTTTCAAATCAGCATTAGCTGATGGCCTTTCACTGGAGTCTGAGTGACAGCAAGTCTCCTCAGGTCTCCAGGACTCTTCTGAGTATTCTGGCAGATTGCAGCAGTGCAGTGTTCTGAATGGTTTCAATCCTTCCTCTGATTTCCAAACTTTCCAAACACTTTTCTAATCCTTTTGGGACTGTTCCAAGTGCACCAACTACAATTGGTATCACTTTCACTTTCATATTCCATAACTTTTCAGTTCTCTGGCAAGGTCTAGATATTTGTCCATTTTTTCATTTTCCTTTAACTTCACCCTGTGATCTGCTGGCACTGCAAAATCCACCAGTTGACAAGTTCTCTCTTTTTTGTTTATCAATACTAGGTCTGGCCTTCTTGCTGGGATAAGGTGATCCGTTTTTATTTCAAAGTCCCAGAGAATTTCATACGTTTCGTTCTCAAAAACAGATTCTGGTTTATGCATATACCATTTTGTTGTATGAACAAAATTTTTTGCATTATTTCCGGTGGATCACCTTCCCAACCCAGTTGTGTCTAGTTTTGTATTCTCGTTGTGCTAGTTTGCTACATTCACAGAGTATATGGTTTACAGTCGCATCTCTATTACCACAAAGTCTAAATTTACTATTTTGTTGGGTTTTATCAATTTTCGCTTTTATATAGTTTGTCCTTATGGCATTATTTTGTGCAGCAATTATTAATGATTCTGTTTCTCTTTTGAGGTTTCCTTTTCTTAACCATGTCCAAGTCTTTCCATGTGCAACCTCTTCGATTATTATTATTATTATTATTATTATTATTATTATTATTATTATTATTATACAATCCCCTTCTATACTTGTATGCTGTCTGCTGAATGTCAATTGAATTACTTTGAAGACACTATTTCTTTTCTTGTTCATTTATCTCTTGGAAAAACAGTTTAAACTTGCAAAATCTCTGAGCACACCTTGTATTCTTTCTATAACCATGTAACTTTTACCCACAAAAAAAGACGCCCCAAGCCTTTGCTATATCGTTAAATGAGTATTTCATATCTCTTCTTCCCACGATCATTTCGTGATCAAACGGTGTTAAACCCTGTCCGTATCCCACTTTCAAAAATCTCGTCTATCTTTCTGTTGTTAAGAGTCAGTGCAACGGACACAGCGTGTGTCTCTTCATTTCCTGTGTTAGATTGAAAGCTGTCACGTTAATGCTGCTGATATATCTGAAAGGGAGATGAAAAGGTTAAAATTGGTTGCAGGTCGCATGAAGTTACATCGATTTGTCTTTCTTTCATGTGCGTTATTTTCGGGTAGATGCTGCGGATGGTGGTGTCCAGCTGTTAATTAATTATCAGGTGAAGAAAGAACTTTTTAATGTAGAAGGATTTCTCAAAAGAAACATGAGAGAGACAATCATTCAACAAGAATTTAGCGAACGATTTTGAAACGAAATATTTGTAGATTATCAAATGTGAATTGAACGTTGAAAAAAAGGGGGACCAAGTTATCTTTAAGCACCTAGGGGCGACCTGGATTCAGAGGGATATGTTTCGCTTTGCACCGTCAACATCCGGTTGTTTGTTAGGGTTAGGGTTAGGGGTTAGGGATAGGGCTAGCAGTTAGTTTTATGATTTTAAAAAATGCGTCTAAAAATCGTCTGGTAACAAACAACCGGATGTTGACGGTGCAAAGCGAAACATGTCCCTCTGAATCCAGGTCACCCCTGGGGTGCGTAACGGTAATTTGGTAAAAAAAAAAAAAAACAAAGATTGGTTTGCTGACAGTCCGACTTCGCACAGCATCGAATATTTACAATTAACTTAAAAGCCATCCTATGAAGCAGCAATTAGGCTAGCTCCAGTAGAAGGCTCTTGATTTGGTCTTTGTCTCAAGGTGATAGTTCATGAAGGACTAATTATGAGGCACAATGTGTAAGGTTATTGTCGTAAGAAAAGAACTCGCCAAGACGAGTTCAAATCCTTTACAGGGTTGCTTGCATATCACATACAGTGCGAAAGGTATGTATCCAACTATTCTTCCTCCATCTAGTGGTAAACAGTCGGCCAGACTGGTTTCTTTAACCTTGGTTAAGGCAACTAGTCTGGGAAAATGAAAACTCTGAATTCAAACCTGTTAAAGCCGGCTTAAGAAATTGACTTTGTGTCACATACTACTCATGGGGAAGGGTTAGTAAATATGTAAATACATGATACCTGTAGAAAAGGTATGCGTTCAACTGCTCTCTCTCTCTCTCTCTCTCTCTCTCTCTCTCTCTCTCTCTCTCTCTCTCTCTCTCTCTCTCTGGGTAGATAGTAATTAATCAACCTTTTTCTCATGCTTCATTCTGTCTGACCTTTAATATTAAGCATATTTCATTTTTTCAATATTTTATTTCATTTACGTTATATATATATATATATATATATATATATATATATATATATATATATACACCAACCATTCCACACGAGCAGGATGTGACACACGGTCAATTTTATTAAGTGGATTTAACAGGTTTGAATTCAGAGTTTTCCTTCTCCTGGACTGGTTACCTAGCCAAGGTTAAAGAGCCCAGTCTGCCCTGCTATTTATCCATAGCTGGAGGGAGAGTAGGATTCATACCTTACCCAAGTGTATTAGCGCTAAGGGAAATGCAATTACCACATCCATATAGTTATATATATATATGCCGACGTTTATCATCTCTCTCTCTCTCTCTCTCTCTCTCTCTCTCTCTCTCTCTCTCTCTGGATAAATAGTAAGGCAGACTGCTGTTTAACCTTAGTTTGGCAAATAGTCTAGGAAAATGAAAACTCTGAATTCAAACCTGTTAAACTCCGCTTAAGAAGTTGACCTCTGTTACATCTTACTCGTGCAGAGTGGTTGGTATATATATATAAGGATTAATTATATGACAGCAAAACAATAATATGCAACTAAATGGCAATAGTAGATTATGTGGGGATAGACATAAATCAAATAATCACTTTATAAGCGAATACAGCAAACTATCACAATCTGAAAAGTCTCATGCAGTTAGATGCACTTGCACCTACCTGTGTTTCAATAAAAACTACAAAACAAAATGTATCAAGATTCTATTCTTTTTTTTTTTCAAATTGTCACTAATTTGTCTAGACCTCGTTTTATTCACTGTCGATGGGGCTTAGAATATGCTGAGACTATTTTCTGCAGATTATTAAGACCCTCCTTTAAAAAGATAGGTGTCCTGACACTAACCTGTATCTGGGGGGGGGGGCGGAGATCTAGAGAGTGTGGAGAACTCCTTCATTGCCATTATTTCCAGTTCACTCTAACCCGTGTTAGGGTTCCATCTATTGGCAAAATAGATATGTTTAAAAAATGATCGACATTCTACAAAAATCTCTTAAGAAACAATTGCACAGAAATGTAAATTTGAACGTACAATGGCGATGATTTCCTAACCTCTCAGCTTAAGATAACCTAAACTGACTGACATGCAGTTAAATTCAGCAATCAATCATAGGTATTAAATCAGTCTGGAAACTGTTTGATAAAATCTCATATGAAACGCTGGGATATGGATAATAAATTAAATTAAGGCAAAACTGCTCATTTCAATTTGTGTTTAATTTTTTTACTCTGGTAAGTCAAAAGTATTGCTATATTTTGTCGGTGCAATCGGATACTTTTCCTGAAGTCAGGAAGGACATGAACAACCCTGGATTGGGATATGCTGTAACTCGCCTGATATTCTCTACTACTATTTGCCAGAATTTGCATCTATGGCTTGGATAGTGGTTTCGAAATTAAACTGTTTTAGGCCTATCTGAACTAACTTGATTGTCAAGGTCCATGTAATCAGAGTTGAATTTCTGGTTGATGTACAGTGATTAACTGCGCCTTCACCTTCCACACAACAAATGTTTTTTTAGTTGCTTCCACAGGACTATAGCCCAGCTCGAACTCGTAAAGCATAAATCTCCTAATTAGACTACGTTGCACATTCATCTGTGCGGCTTTCAAATCTTAGATTTAAGCAATGTACAGCGTGTCGGTGCATCAACTAAAATGATTCTAACAGTAACAGCGGTTATCTTATCTCGGCTTGGACTATTTTGGTCACGTGGTATACGCGCCGAAAACTAGAAAGTACTAAGATGCAGCAAAACTTTTGACTCATCATTGTAAAAGAAGACTGGATTTGAATGAAAATTGGCCTCTTCTTTTCTATTTCACTTCCTAACTACTAGTCATGTTGTATAGTGTTTGCGCAGTTGATTGGTAGATGGGGGTGTACTAATGTTGTAGTAAGTAACGTGTTGAAATGAGACATGGTAGTAAACGAATTCGAACTCTTGTCGTGTTACTACGTTCACTTCCGAACAAATTCTTGGGAAGGCATGAACCCTGTCAGACACACCCAAGCTATGGTTAAATATTACCGCTACTGTTTTTCTACCACCCTATCGACTGTAACAGAAGATTACACCGACTACACTTCTGCAAAAGAATAAAATCCCATCAATGGGACCACCTGTTGCCCGTGAGTGGCGACCGGGGATGCTAAAGGACGGATTCTTTGTAGGTAAACAATCCATGACATGCAACACTCTACTTTGTCTCTTACTGAGGATAGAGGGGTAGTCGAAGAGGCACCCTTTGATTAATCAGCTGGATATGTCAAGTCCTAGCACCCATATGATTGTCCCAACCCCTTTGCTCTTATGGCAAACGCCCACTTCTTTTTATTCATATATGTACTTGAAGGCGGTGGCTGAGGAACTTAGTGTTCTGGGTATGACGTTAAATTGCATCTAATGGTGAAGTTTCAGGTCTAGAGCTCTGGGGAATGTGGAGAACCCCTTCATCGTAATTACTCCCAGGTTCAATTTCGACCAACAAAGGCAGTACGTGCTAGGCCCAAATCTATGTTAAGATCGAAAAATGAGTTTTAAAAGCATGTTTAAAAAAATTGAATATCCATCAAGAATGTATAAAACTAAAAGTATTTGGCATAAAATAACCCAAAAAGTATTGACATGCCATAAAATCCAATTAACCAGCCATCTATTCTTCTATAAAGATGATTTTTCCATTAAATAAACCACCTAGATTGATACGCCATTAAACAGAGAAGCCAAATATATTGATTGGTGGATTTCTTCACTTTGATTTCAAGCCAAATAAAGTAAACTTTATTTTCCCTTTCAGCTATTATAAGTTAGATCCGATAATTCCTTTATTTTGGCACAGATAGCTTTAATACTTCAAAGATCAGCCATTTTAGATCTTTATATAAAAAACGAGGTTGACTTTTTATCTTACTTTATTTTATTCTAAGTTATTTTTGTTGTCTTTGAAGACTACTTTTCTCAATCAAGGTGAATTAAGTGTAATTATCACGTCGTAAAGTGCGGATCGATCCATTTCTATAAATTTATTTATTTATTTATTTATTCATTTTTCTTTCCTTCTTTTTTCTATCTTTCCCATCCACAACACTATACAGTGATGTACAACTTCTTTCTGTCTTTCTTTCTAATCCACAACAATATATAGTGATGTAAAATTTCAATCATTCTTTCTTTCTTTATTTCTGATCGAAGACATGTATATTGAACAATTTCTCTCTCTCTCTCTCTCTCTCTCTCTCTCTCTCTCTCTCTCTCTCTCTCTCTCTCTCTTTCTCTTTCTTTCTTTCTTTTGTTTTTCTTGTATATTGATGTAAAATGTATATCTCACTCTTTCTTTTTTCTTTCTTTTTTCTTGTTTCTTTCAAAGTAAGACATAGGGAATCAATATGTTATCGTTCTTTTTTTTATAGAAAGCAATATATTGGGATTTTATCTTCCTTTCTTTCTCTTCTTCTTTCACATCAAAAACAATATATAGTGGAAGAAAATTTCTTTCTTTCTGTCATATATTCTTTCTTTATTTTTTCTTCTTTCTTTCGAAGTAAGATGTAGTGATTCAATATCTTCTTGTTCTTCCTTATAGCAGCAATATATTCTGATTTTATCTTTCTTTCTTTCTTTCTTTCTCATCCAATACAATATATAGTGATGTAACATTATTCTTTCTTTCTTCCTCTCTTTCTTTATTCATTTATTCTGAAATATGACGTTGTAATTCAATCTTCTCTTCGTCGTCCTTATGACAACAATATATTGGGATTTTATCTTTCTTTCTTTCTTTCCTTCATCATCCAATGCAATATTAGATGATGTAATATTGATTTCTTTTTTCTTTCGTTTTTTATTTCCTCCAAAGTAAGACGGAGGGATTCAATCTATTCTAGTTCTTTAAAGACAGTAAAATATTATGATTTTATTTTTCTTTCTCTCTTTCATTCTTTCATTCTTTCTTTCCTTCTGTCTGTCTGTCTTTCTTTCTTTCTTTCTCATTCAATAAAATATATAGAGGCGTAACATTTCTTTCTTTCGTTCCTCCGAATTAAGAAAAAGTAATTCATATTTGTTGTTGCCTGCACTATATTGTAATTTTATCTTTCTTTTCCCCTTTCATTTTCTCTTTCTTTCTTTCTTTCTCATTCAATAAATATATAGAGATGTAACATTTCTTTCTTTTTTCTTTCTTTCCACCGAATTAATAAAGAGGGATTCAATATTTTTTGTTGGCTGCTCTATATTGTCATTTCATCTTTCTTTTTCTTGTTCATATTTTCTTTCTTTCTTTCATTCTCATTCTATAAAATATAGAGATGTAACATTTCTTTCTTTCTTTCTTTCCACCGAATTAAGAAGAGTGATTCAATATTTTTATTGCAGAGATATATTGTGGTTTTATCTTTCTTTCTTTCTTTCTTTCTTTCTTTCTTTCTTTCTTTCTTTTCTTTTTCTGTATTTCTTTATCATCCAAAAAAAATATATTAATGCAACATTTCTTACCTCCTTTTATTTCTTTATTTGATCCAATGTAATACGTACTGATTTAATATTTTCTTCTTTTTGCTCATGGTAGCAATGTATTGTGAATTTATCATTCTTTCTTTCTTTCTTTCTTTCTTTCTTTCTTTCTTTCGAGAGTGGAATTCAAACTCACTACGACTCACAGTCCAGCGAGTTTGCTGTGGATTAGAAATGAAGATCTGTCTTTTGGGGGAGTGATGAACGAGGCAGTATCGGTCCCTTTAATTCTTGGAAATAAACTAAGTGAAAAAAGAAGAAAGAACGTGGAGAGGATTATGAAGGCAGTGGTGAAGTAAAAGAAATGAAAAAGTTATCTTTGTTGGGTGGTTGGATGGTTAGTTTTAAGGCATTTTATCCCAAATTGGGTTATTTTATTCCAAAGTCACCTTTAAAAACTATAGTAACCACTCACTTATATATAATTTCCCTAATGAAAAAAAAAAACTGAAATAACATTAATTCATTCAAGCCCCACAAAACACCCTTATTTTTTGTTACGTATTTTTACCAGAAAAATATCACTTGAATGTATAAAAACATAATAGAATGGAATGTAATTATGTGCTGTAAAATGTTTTAATATCCATTTTTTTATGAAAGGTATTTTTCTTTGTCGTAATGAATTTGGAAATTTAAATGTTTTTTCTGTGTTATTAATATAAGCGTATCAGAGGCTGACTCGTACATTCCAACACAAAGCAAACAATCAACCGAGTGACAGTTCAGAACTCAGAAAATTCGTAAGCTGGGGCAATCGTAAGTAAGGCTATCAATATATATATATATATATATATATATATATATATATATATATATATATATATATATATATATATATATATAATCCAAAGGACCAGAGAAGAAATCTTCCTTACGACATAGGAGTTTTTTTAAACAATCTGTCGCAGTTTGAGAGCTCAATGTGTGCTCTTATTGTAGAGTCACAGAGCAAATTTATAAGTAAAGAAATAACAAAAGACTTAGAGATTTTGCATTATAGCCTATTTCGGGGAGCTTAGACAAAGTGTCTAATTCTCCCAGCTCATCAGATGCGAATGATGTACTAGCAAATATAAGATAATATATCAAAATGACTGAATAAGAATTCAGATAAAAAAGAGAACAACTTTGAAACTAACTGTTTCAGTGGTAAATTTCCCTAATTTAACTATTTAGTTAAAATAGGAAGTAAAGAGTTATTTCTTTATGTTAATAGGAGATTTTGCTCTTAAGATAAAACCAAACAATTAGAAATCAATAATACTAAGCATATATTTATTAAAATCAATCTTTTAAGATCAATATGCAAATTAGCCTTCCCATTCACACTGTAACCGCTATTTCATGCAGATTGTTAACAGTCTTAATGATGTAAACAATTTTACTAATAATCGAGGTTTAAATAACAATAAAATCTGTGTTAAAAACAAAGGGAATTGTGACTTGTATAGTAATATAGTTTCGGTTACAGACAGACAAACCCACAATCTCCATTATAATAAGATATATATACACACATATATATATATATATATATACATATATATATATATATAGAGAGAGAGAGAGACAGACAGACAGACAGACAGACATAGAGAAGGGGAGAGTTAATATATATAGTCAGAGACAGAGAAGAGGAAGTTTAGAGGGGGAGTTAAGTATATAGTTAAAAGGAACGCGAATATATTTTTTATTTATAAATTGACTCATATTACCATAACTGAATTTACTTTCTTTACTCAATTATAGGATCAGGTTGCGTGACCAATAACTATGTCTATACGTTGCAAAAATGTTTAATGATTGTATAACTATATTTAAAAGTAACACAAACACAACATCCGAGTGAAATCATTATTCGAACTTTAAAATATTCGATAACAATAAATCAATTTTTCAATTAAATTTGCAACAGTCTGTCAATTTGGTGGTGTCTGTATTCACACTGAATATTGTTATCTATCATATATGAGCATATAAATATTCTTGCTTACACACCCTTCTCTCTTATGCACACACTCACACACACACATATTATATATATATATATATATATATATATATATATATATATATATACTATTATACTAAAGCTCAGTGAATCAATGATTATTTGCTAAAGACCTTTTTTTCCTATTTAGTTTAATGACACAAAAAGCATTTCAAAATATTCCTTAGTTCTAGGATTGAGTTTTGTCAGAAAAATCTGAGCAGACTTGCTGCCACTCAGCTTCTAGTGAACCACCGGCTACGGCAGGTGTGAAAACCTCCATAATAATATATATATATATATATATATTACATTGGAATTTTTGTGATCTTGGTTTCATGGTTTCTACATAAGAAGCATGAAACCCTGGGCCATAAAAATCCCATTCAATATATATATATATATATATATATATATATATATATATATATATAACAATATATATATATATATGGGGGGGGGCAAAGTTAAGTAAGCTTCATCATGCTGGTTGGATCAAAAATGGTATGTCCGAAAAGTAGTAAAGTATAAAATTGTTTTTGTATACAAAGAGCAGGACGGGATCTGTTGATGAGGAGGGCTTCGAGTATAGCCAGTTGCAATTCATTGGATGAGGATACCAAAATCGAGAACATTTCAGGCTTATAAGCTGCAGCACTATCAGGATTGTCTGACAGGTGTCGCCTATATATTAATTAGGAATTAAGTAGAGGTGAATATGAATTACTTGGTGGAGAAGAGTGGTCAAAGTTGTTACGGATATATGATGGAATGTGTTGATTTATTCTGACCTCCAATCTTTGTGTAGTGCGCCCAGTGTAGCAAACATCGTATTTGCATTGGAATTTATAGATTAAATAACTTTTTTTATGGGGGGTTACACTATCTTTAAGATTGGGGGGAAAGAGCATGTCAGATTTTAGAACAATTCGCAACTTGACAGAATTAAAACAACGGTGGACAGACTGTTCGATGCGCTCAAGTAATTGCCGCGATATGTTGCCAATCCACGGCAACTTCAAGTATACAGGTATAATATATATATATATATATATATATATATATATATATATATATATATGTGTGTGTGTGTGTGTGTGTGTGAGAGAGAGAGAGAGAGAGAGAGAGAGAGAGAGAGAGAAATAAAACATACCCCTTCTTCGATTCACTGTTACAACAGTAATTCAATGTATTCAGGGGTTGTTTAGTACATATAGAAAAATATCTTTCATTTTATATATAAGTAGATGTATTCTATTATAAATGCATTGTCAAAAGTTATTCTATCTTCTCATCTGTTCCTACTTGTCGCCATAATGCTTTCTGGAAAGAAGGTGTTTATGTTAGCGCTCTTTTGTTGAAATGTACATTCAGGAAT
>CM042147.1:37145116-37147616 GCA_023376005.1 Doryteuthis pealeii | reverse complement strand
TAGACTCCCTCGCTGATTGTCTGAAACTGACTTTAGGCCACTCCAAACGACTTACTTACATTTATATTTGTTGAATTATTTTAGATATAGTTATTTACTAAGCATAGCTTAGATATGGCACAAGGCCAGAAGTAGGGGGCGCCCAATGAGAATCGAACTCACTAACAATGGTCTGCGAATCTGGCTTGCTAACCATTACACCACGTAAGGTGCCCAAAAAGATATAAGGCATGAGGCAAACGGTCACTCCTAAATATAGACCCGTTGACTACCACGTGACCACCGAAGGCATTTCTATTGTCCAATCACTGGCACTGCTGCTGCTGCTTCTGCTGTATTAATAGACCCCATTCTGAGCTTATGTCATTGATACTTGGATTATCTTGGACGACGGACTTACAAAGAATACCCTAACATCGGATTCTTATTGGCTTGCTTGCTTACTTATTACATCTGGAACTAAGGATGCCGACCAGATACTTAACAATATTTACAATTTCTGTGTAGTTTTATTGTGATATGAGCTATTGCCATCTAAAAAAATCCATTCTGCTCAGAATTGACCTCCGAGTAAAGACAAAGAAAGGCTATTCTACATTACCGATAGATCTAGAACTCGAGCCTCACCATCAGATACATTTTAGTGTGATAGCTAGAACAGCTCTTTTTGGTGGGGATCTTACCCCTCTGCGGCGTATTCTAAGCCCCATCGACCTGGAAATATTCCGCTCGCAGTTTTATCAAATTTTATAGGAGAATAAACAATAACAGATATTTTTTCTCTTGAATTACAGAACCCGGAAGGAAGAAAAATATCTTCCCTGACATTTCATAAAATATAAAACCCGGCTATTATCTTTTCCATTAAATATCTTCATTCATCTACAAACAAAAACATGTTAAAAGAAAATTATTTTGATATCCGAGTTGTTCATTCAATGAAATCTGCTGGAATTGCTATTTCAAAAACAAATTCTCGTCCATTCGTCTGCGTTAAATGATTTATATATACTCGCACATATATGCCCACTCCGAGTGCAAGTATTTAAGTTTATGAGTAATAAAATATTATATTAAGTTAGAAAGGCTAATGAAACTAAATAAGAATCCAGATAAAAGATTTGAAACAGAGGGGGTATAATCGAAAAATAGAACAACTGAAACTTACTCTTCCATCACACCCGTCTTCTAATTGAATTATTTAGTTAAAATAGGAAGTAAAGAATAAAGTTGCAGTTATTTCCTCTTGTTAATGGATATCTTTTAAGATTTATCTCTGAGATTTTTGCTCATATTTATTAAGATAAAACAAAACAATTAGAAATCAATAATACTAAGCACATATTAAAATCAAATTTTGAATATAAATAGGCAAATTAGCCTCCCTGTTCACACTGTAAACCGCTATTTTGTTGTATATATACATACAATCGCACGTTATTAGTATGTAGATATGGTGAACAGTATTAATAATGTAAAACTATTTTATCAATAATTGAGGTTTAAATAAATATAGAATCATAGAGTTTTATCTAGCATTTTTTAAAGAAAATTAATGACTTCCCAATTAATAAAGAAATAAAATATTTTTGAGCGGATCTAACGTTTTAAAAATTTTATGAATTCCCAATTGCGAAATAAAGAGGGGAAAAAAGTTTGAGCGTATCTAACGTTTAAAAAAAATTAATTACTTCCCACTTACGAAAAAAAATTAGAGCGTATCTAACGTTTTAAAAATGTAATTTCTTCCCAATTACAAATTAAAAGGGGTGGAATATGAGCTTATCTAACGTTTTAACCATTTAATTTCTTCCTAATCCCCCCTAATAACCCCCATAAAAAGGTCATATTTTAAAAATAAATTTGAATATTGTAATAACTTAATTGCCTTCCATAATTTTTGAAGGTTTAAATTTAAAATATTATAACTATATATATATATATATATATATATATATATATATATATATATATATATATGGGGTGAGAGAGAGAGGGGGCGTCTCAACTTTTAATCATATTTAAACATATATATATATATATATATAATATATATATATATATATATATATAAGTAAAGAAATAACAAAAGACTTAGAGATTTAACGTTATAGTCTATTTCAGGGAGCTTAGACAAAGTGTCTAACACTCATGACTCATCAGATGCCAAAATTTAAAAAAAAAAAAAATACAAATGCCTTTAAAGTAATAAAGAATTCATCATTTGCATCTGATAAGTCGGGAGAGTTAGACACTTTGTCTAAGCTCCCTGAAATAGACTATAATGCTAAATCTCTAAGTCTTTTGTTATTTCTTTACTTATATATTTGCTCTGTGACTCTAACATTAAGAGCACTCATTGAGCTCTCAAACTGCGACAGGTTTTTTAAAATAAAACTCTGGTGTCGTAAGGAATATTTCTTCTCTGGACTTTGATATATATATATATATATATATATATATATATATATATATATATATATATATATATATATATATA
>CM042147.1:37120116-37140116 GCA_023376005.1 Doryteuthis pealeii | reverse complement strand
ATGTTATAGCTTCGGTTCTGAGCAAATATCAAACTATCTTTTTGGTACAAATAATGTTCAATACATGTGAAATAATAATGGAAAAACTTGTTGTCTTAGACGCAGTGCCACATCGGGATATTGATCTTGTTATGAAAAAATCAGAAATCATCAATAACTCAAAATTAGTTGACTTTAAGACTTTTGATAAGATTTTTCGATTCTTCGGCAAAAATGCTTTTATAAACCAATTTTAAGGAGTAGGGAAGCTCTACAACTCATTTTACAGACAAAAATAGGTTACAAAAGTCGCTATTTTTCGTGACACACTTCAAATTTGGAGAGCTAAAAATCGACATAACTCCACCAATTTTGGAATTGGAAGCTCAAATTTGGGGAATTTACCATAATCCACACTTCATACAAAATGAAGTGTGTGGGTGACATGGCCTGGATGATTTGACATGGAATTACCCTAATATATATATATATATATATATATATATATATATATATATATATATATACCACCACACGCAGAGAAGAAGGATTTGAAACAAGGTCGAGTTTAACATTTTTGCATACCTTTATCTAGAGTATTTGCTCCATTTGAAATATAAACATCTGAACTCCGATGATAACTATTACACGATTTAACTACATTTAACTCTATAGCACAAAACATGCAACAATAAATGAGTTAAGAAGAGCAATTAAAACAGAATGCATCCAAATATTAACTGAAACGATTTTTCAAATTTGCAATTCCAGCTGTTAACATTATCAGCTGAAGTGTCTTCAACGAAATGGTCATCAGTTTGAACACCTGCGATAATTCAATGATTTTTGCTATTCCATTTGTTTACACCAGTGGTTCTCAACCGGGGTCAATATGGACCCCTGGGGACCAAATAACATTTTTTGGGATCCAGGCAAGTAAAATGTATTTAACTATAAAAATACAATTGTATTTTTAAACACCGAATGACTATGGGGAGTCCACCAGAGTAAAATAGGACCAAAAGGTGGTCAATAGGTAAAAAAAGGTTGGGAACTATTGGTTTACACTATTAGCCATAGCTGGACCATAACCTATCACTCCTTTGGAAATAAAAGTATCAATACCATCATGGACAACATTTAGAGTGGAAACACAATGGGTCTGCAAATCATCTAATATAAATTAATTTTGGCAAAAACATTGAATAAAACGTATTCACAATATGAAACACAGAAAACGTGGAATTCGATACTGATGTTAGTAAATACCGCAATTCGTCTTTGAAATTATTCTAAAATTGTAATAATAGAAGTTGTCGTTAGTAATAATAATAAGAAAATTTAAAATGGTACTTGCGGTTTTTGAAGCCTTCAAAAAAGTAGACGCTAGTGTAAAGTTAAAATGTTGTTTTTTCATTAAAAAAAATTTCAACTTCGTATTTGCGTGAACTAAGAACTTCACATGTGAATGGAAGTGATTAGAAAACCTTAATGGTAAAAATCAAAATATTCCTGACTTCAATAAACACGTAAACTGTAAATTTCATTTTAACTGTCCGTCATTTTTTTTTGTCTCCGTCGTCTGCTTTCCCACGATACCTCAAAATATTCTATACGTATCTTCTTTTTGTCTATGGAGTCGCCTTTAGTGAAATGGATATCGTCGCTGGAAATGAACACGCTGAAAGGAATTGAAATCCTGTTTACATTTCCCATAGCATTAATATCCTTGGGAAATATATGAATCCAACTGTTCCCCCTCCAGTTATGGGTAAATAATAGGATAGACTGGATACGTTAATCTTTGTAAGGTCTAGGAGAAGGAAAATTTGAATTCAAACCCACTAAATTCTGCATGGAAATTAGTCTTCTATCATATATTACTCCTGTGATGGGGACGAATATTACAAATACCTTTAGGGTTAAACAAAGATGGCTTTGTGTCTTGAAGAGTTGTCATTAAAAAAAATATGGCTCGTGTGGAAAGGTTGGTACATACATACATCTTGATGAACATTGTATGATGTAATAAATCAAGTATCATAAAGGTACACGGTAATAACCTACTCGAGTTTCACCATAAGGATCTTCAGGGTTAAATCGACTGGATTAATCAAAATATTGATTAATTGCAATCGATTTCACGAATTAAATCAATATCTTGATTAATCCAGTGGATTTAACCCTGAAGATCCTTATGGTGAAACTCGAGTAGGTTATTACCGTGTACCTTTATGATAATAAATGTGCTCTACTAATGTATTGAGCACTTCATATTTGTTATATCGCTGTCTTATCATTGTGAAACTTGCATCAGCTAACCATTGTGATCATTTTCACGGTAAGTCCCTTTTTCCACAAATACATATATATATATATATATATATATATATATATATATATATATATATATATATATATATATATAATAGGCAGTTGCTGATTATATTTGGGATAATCTATATCCTCCGTATATCCACAATGCATGCACATACAGATGCACACGTATAGATTTATACAAGGATTAAATCAAATCCCTAATAGAGCTCAATGTAAAATAATTAATAGATTAATTATGTACAGAACAATATTTACACTTCCAAAACGAAAGAAAAACTGAAAAGACGCACATTTGGCTATTCTAGATTTATTCCAACCGGTAATTCCTTAGAAGAGCTTAGTTTTGATCAGATAGCCACCATAAACAAGATAAAAATATATACTATCAATTGTTTTCTCATTTTAGTATATTTTCTTATGTATCTTATGATGGTTATAAAAAAAGATTGGGTTACCGTCTGAAAGATATTTATTATTGCCAAATGACGGTCTGATGAGTTTTTCTTTGAAGTGTATATATATCACAGACACGTGTTTCGACTTATCAAGTCTCTTCAGTGTGGCTAGACATTATGTAAACTACCTACGGCCGGAATTGAAATCCGATCGGATGGGTATCTGTCCGACACCTTAACCGTTAGGCTGTCATCACTTACAGAATGGGAAGGGATTTTAACTGTTTTAATACACACACCGCTTTGTATGTAAAGGCCGTCACAGAGTGCTCCATTCCTTATATATAGAAGAGCGTCGCGTTTACGCTTGAGTTGGCGGCCGTCAGCGAAATCCCCCCCATATATATATATATATATATATATATATATATATGTGTGTGTGTGTGTGTGTGTGTGTGTGTGTCTTCAAGGGACAGCTTGTATATAAAACTAATGTCATCTCAGATATTCTTCGAAAAAAATATTTTATTTTATTTTTATTCAATCACAGTGAGAGCGTCTGTCTTTTATTTTTTTAAATGTCGTCTTATCTAAAACCACCTCCCATAATGTGTAAGTTGCACATTCCGATTTCCAACGAGCAATTTTATTCTGTCCGTGTAAAGTAGAAGAACTTAGTCAACTCCACTGATATTATCACAAGAAAGAGAAAGATGATGATGCAAGCGTCTTTGTGAGTTGAGATTAATCTTGTTACTTCAGACCAAAAAAAAAAAAATTAAAAAATCCCGTTCAATATTTTCACAAATTTGCTGTTCCATATTATTTTTTTTTTTTCCAACGTAATGCTTACAAGATGAAATGCTTACGAAGATCAAAATTAAAGGTTACTTTAGATGACAAGCGTTTGTCACTTGACTTTTTCTTTAATGTTTTATCTATTAACGTTTTATCGATCGTTAATGCTGTCATCATCACCACCAGCATCGCCACCACCACCACCGCCGCCGCCGCCGCCGTCGCCACTGTCTCTTCTTTGTGAACATTAAAATCCATTTAACGCAGACAATGATTAGATTTACATTTAAAGTTTGGCCAGTTTTTAGCTTCTTCTTTTTTCTTCTTCTTCTTTCGGTTTGTGATATTTTATAACTATCTTTAAAATGAAAACCCGTGTTCAATTAATCCGCCCAAAAAAAAAAAAAAAAAAAAACAATGAAAAGTTTGGTAAGTTGAAAAAAATTTTAACTTATTTTACCAAAGTTTTCAAAGAAAAATGTGGCTTCATTTCTGAATATATTACTAAAGGAATGTAATGCATATTGGTTGGTTGGATATTTTCATGGCATATCAAACCTTGTCGGTTAGTTAATGAATATATATATATATATATATATATATATATATATATATATATATATATATATATATATATATATATGATTTGTTTAAGATATCATTTTCAATAACTTCATGTGTATTGAATACAACAAATACTGCTTGGTTCTTTGGCTTAATGGCATATCAGCCTCTGTGAATGATTCAATCCCAAATCTGTTACACACACACACACACACACACACACACACACACGTATATATATATATATATATATATATATATGTATGTGTGTGTGTGTGTGTGTGTGTGTGTGTGTGTGTGTGTGTGTGTGTGTGATTTGTTTAAGAAATAACTTTCATTAACTTCATGTGTATCAATAAATTGATTGAAATAGTATCCAGAATTTGAATTTAGAATATCAGATATGTTATAGCAAATTGATATTTTACGACTTATCGCAAAGTGAACCAGAGATCTATAAAGTTGACTAAATTTGGAGTATGACGCTGAGCAGCATTCTTTATTTTTTGTTTTGTAAACGGGCTGGTTTTAAGAAAGGTAATTCTAATCTTTAATACTTTGTTATTAAAGAAATGTGACTTTATTCTTTAAGACTTTGTTATTAAAGAAATGTGACTTTATTCTTTAAGACTTTGTTATTAAAGAAATGTGACTTTATTCTTTAAGACTTTGTTATTGTGTAACAAATCCACATCAAGTGGTTCATTTATTGTATTGTTTATTATTTAAAAAACGTGGCTTTGTTTCGTGTCAAAATTGTTATGAAAGAAATAGGGCTTTTATTCTGAAGATGCTGTTCTTAAAGGAATATGACATTGTTTATTGAAGGGTTTCGTGTTACGTATAAATGGTTTGATTTCTATTAAAGAAATTTGGATTTGTTTCTTGTAGAAATTGCCATTAAAAAATTAGATTAAACTTTCTTGTGACTAAATATTGTTGTCAGGGGTTCACACCCAACCCGATCCGGCAGCTAAAGTATCACTACCCTGAGTTGCTTCTCGTCTATCTTCTTCGTTTATTTAGTAAATTTTCGTTTCGTTTATTTAGCCAATTTTCAGGATTATAATACTCCCTTCCTCAGACTGGTGAGAGAAAATGTCGCTGGCACCCCCCCTCTCTCTCTCTCTCTCTCTCTCTCTCTCTCTCTCTCTCTCTCTCTCTCTCTCTCTCTCTCTCTCTCTCCAGTATGTTTTTTTCAACAACTCTTTTTTCTCCGTTTCTTTTTCCCTTTCTCTACATTTTATCCCGATATTTCCCGTTTTTCTTCTTCTCTCTTACTAATTTCCACTCACTATCTTCTTCTTCTTCTTCTTCTTCTTCTTCTTCTTCTTCTTCTTCTCTCTCTCTTTCTCTTCTCTCTCTCTCTTCTCTCTCTCTCTCTCTCTCTCTCTCTCTCTTTGTAACTTTTCTCTTTTAATCTATTAGACCGTGTCATTGGTTTGTTCACCTCTACTCTAATTCTTGATTGATTCCGTGGCATTTCGAGTTCGGTTTACCAGAATTGAACCCCCGTATCCTGTGGACTCCAAAGAAGTAATTTGTTTTAAAAAAATGATACTCCTGTCGATGGAAATCTGAACATACCTGCACCGTTCTGTCCGCTGGGGCAGTAGAATATACCGACTGCACCTCTGCTGAGGAGTAAAATACCCCAAGGGGCCACCTGTTGGACAACCATTAGCAACAACTTCAGTTCTGGAGTTTTTCTGTAGAAGAGATTTTTATCTCGAAATATTAAGAATAAATCACAGGTTAACAAACAACACTATACTTACCTTCTTCTTCTTTACAATTACATTGTGATAGCCTTCAAAACCAACCACCAAACCAATGTTCAAGCAAATTATAAAACCTTTTATACATATATACATATACATATATATATATATATATATATATATATATATATATATATATATATATATATTACATATATATTCATATATATATATATATATATATATATATATATATATATATATATAGTGTGTGTGTGTGTGTGTGTGTGTGTGTGTGTGTGTGTGTGTGTGCGTGTGTGATGTGTTTAAGAAAAATTTTTTCATTAACTTCATGAGTATCATTAAATGTATCAGCCGGTCAGTGAGGGAGTCTATCTCCTTTTCGCTGGCGCTAGACTATGGGGGTTGTTTCTTGCAAAGGGGGAACACCACACACATACAAGGTTAAAGATCCATTTTCACATATCTCAAAAGGGAATGGAAATTTAAGAATGACTTTCTCATGATGTTTTTGTATACACATGTACATACATCTTTCAAGTTTTCAAAGGAAAAAAACGATCTGCTCAACAAAATTGAAGAAAATTGTTTTTTTAAATAGTTCCATTCAAAAATTAGTTTTTTTTTTAAATTTAAAAAAATATTTTTTGTTACTGTGTTTATATTTGTTTATTTTTCAAATTATTTCTTTCAAATGGAGTCTAGTATTACATGATTTTTAAACATACATTCTTACAGTTTAGAAAAATGTGACTTTTTTGGTTTTTCTTATTATGATTATATACTTATCTACGAATCCAATCTCAGTTTCCTTTAACACAATATTTCTTATATACTTATGTATTCACAATTGTCGGTTTCAAAGATAAAACAAATATAAAAAGATTTTATAACATTAAATTTGTTTTTATTTTTCAGTAAGATTAGAATTAAATGGCTGCATTAAATTACGGTTTTATAAAATGAAGTTGAATTTCTTTACAACACTCTTTGTGTTGACCTAGCTATGACTAATCAAACACAATAGTATATATATATATATAAAACCAAACTAGTTGGTAAATCCTCGCAGTGAGAAAAAAACAGCAAATAGTTTGATTGTAAAAATATACTACCAAACATCACCGGGGAAAAAAATTGGAAAAAAAAAAGACCAAGATAATCGTACCAACCAAAAATAATCTATTGGCACAATATTTGGCCAAAAAAAAAAAAAATAATTATATATATATATATATATATATATATATATATATATATATTCATACAAAACCGCCAGGAAACTAAAGCTAATAGGTAAAAAGTGCTCAATACCTAAGTAGAGCCAATAATAAATATAAACCTAATGAGTCAGATAAACCTACTAAAAGTTTCGCTAAGTGATCTTCAGGTCTAAGATCCGGATCTTAGCCCTGAAGAGCACTTAGTGAAACTTTTAGTAGGTTATCTGACTCATTAGGTCTATCTGTATATATATATATATATATATATATATATATATAGGGAAAAGATCATGAATTCTACGACATACTGGTAAAAGATTTCTATACCTAAGTAAATTAGTTTCCAAGTGTAAACATATCAACACATTTATCTAGCGTCATTTAACACCTGACCTAAGTAATATCATATTTAGATCTCTATTTTAAACTACCATATATATACATATATAAAGTATCCATTAATGGATACAACCTCTCTGAGTCAGAGTGGATCTGGGAGTAATTGCAATGAAAGGGTCTTTCACACTCTCCTAAATCTCCAGAAATAGAGCCTATCCATCAAATTCAACCTACTTTTTATACTTATATTCAGTGTATTCTAATCCCCACCGATAGAACAGCCATAGGTAGAAGCTCTCATTAGGTTGGTTGGTTGGTTTTTACGGTTGTCAAACCTTGTTGGCTTATTTTATACCGAAGACTTTTTGTTTTATTCATTCTTGATGGGTATTCAATTTTTTTTCCAAACTCAACTTTTTAACACATTTTTAATAATCATTTTTTTTATTAACTCAACCAATGGATGGGGACCCTAAAAAGTACTACGATTCCGGCTCAAGGTGGACCTGGGAGTAATGTCGATAAAGAAGTACTCCACAATCCCCAGAGTTTCAGAACTAGGACTTCACCACTAGTAAGTAAAGTCGTCGGGGTGGCCTAAAGTCGGTATCAGCCAATCAGCGAGGGAGTCTTTCCCCTTTTCTCTAGCGCTAGACCAAGGAGAATGTTTTTGCTTCTGAAGTGGAGCGCCACACCTACCATCAGCTCTTACTTTACCGCACAGATCCCTGTGATACTCATACGCTGAGTTGGCGAGGGTCGGTATCGAACTAGCAACCCTGTGGTTTCTAGCCGAACGCTCTACCGACTGAGCTAATAAGATGCAGTTTAGTATAATACTTAGGGCACCTAGTCCCTCAGTCACCAACTTCTTGAACATCTTTTATGATAAAAAGATCTGGGGGGTTGACATGAGGGTAAAACGCTTGGGACAATCATATAAGTGTTATGACTTGATGTGACCAGCCGATTGATTGGAGGAGACTCTCCAACGACCCGTCTAGCCTAAGTAAAGGCTCAAACACCAGTATTCCGTCCTTAAAAATCACGGGTCACCACTTAAGGTAACGAGAAGGCTCCATTGGAGGGATTTACCCCTATTCAGCGGTGCAGTCGGTGTATTCTACTGTCCCAGCCGACATGACGGGTTCTCATTAGGAGAGAAGACCTTAATAATAAAGAATAATCAACAAAACACCATGTTGCTTTCAGGCATAATTAGTATGAAATTTGTTTTTCAAGCATCAAAAGAAAACAAAAACAACTAATAATTTTCGTTGATGAGATAATTTTCCACATTTAATTAAACATTACTTAATTAAACACACACACACACACACACACACACACACATATATATATATATATAAAATAATATAAATATAAATAAATAAAAGCGCGTGACATAATGGTTAGAGTCGTTGGAAAATGGACTTGTCGACCCGAGTTCAAATCCCAGACAAGGATGTTTACATTTCACATAGCGCTAATACCCTATATATAATATATATATATACATATGTGTGTGTGTGTGAGTATGCATACATAGATAGTGAAATAGATTGATAGATAAAATGTGTGCAATATTTAAGTAATAAGTATATAAGTAAATCGTACTCAATATCATTTATACCAAAGTTGTATACACACACACACATATATATAGGCGTATATACATATACACATACATATATCCATATATGCACACATATATCTACACAAAGATATACATATGCATATACATATATAAATATGCATATGTACACATATATATATATATATATACATAGACATATATAAAAAGTACAATCACACACACATATATATATATGCATATATTTATATGTGCATATACACATATAGATATTCATATACGCACACACAAAAACAAAGATATATATATATATATATATATATATATATATATATATATATATGTGTGTGTGTGTGTGTGTGTGTGTCTTCAAGCTGGACACGAACGTGATTCTATATCATTGTCTCTCTCCGCAAATGCGTGAACTTTTTTCACAGAACATTATTCTCTTCAGACAAATAATATTCTCTTCGTTAAACAATATGAAAATATAATTGGCAAATCATTTTTGTTGTCTGTTTTCTGGATTTATCATTTATTAGAACAATTAGCGCTTCAAACCGTTCAGTGTAAATTTTTAATTATCATCAAAGATTGTAAAATTACCAGCTGGTGACCTCTTATGGCTGTAGACAAGTATAATATCGCCTGAAAATAAGTATACTCTATCCAATCATTTTTTTAATTCGGTGGGCGTATATCGTTGGAATCTGATGTTATTTTCTACACTTGTATGTTATTTAATATTATGTAAGGTTATTTTCTAAATTGTATGTTATTTAATGTTAAATTAAATCTTGATTAATGTCATTTAATATATACTATTCACTAAAAATCATATGTTATCTAATCATGATTGTATTTTCTAGAGATTAAATATTATTTAATGTTATTTAATGTTATCTAATGTTATTTTCTAAAAATCAAATTTTGTTATTTCCTAGTTGAGTAACATGATATTACAGGGTGACCCAGAAAAAAACAGAACCCAAATAATTTATTCATTTTCCCATTAAACTAACGCTAACCCTAACCCTAACCCTAAAACCCTAACTTGGACTTAAACTTTTAAAAAAAATTAAGATTAAATTTAACAGTTTTATTACAAAATTTGTGGGTTCTGTTTTTTCTGGGTCACCCTGTAATATTATGTTACTCACCTAGGGGGGTTAGTGTTAGGATTAGGGTTTATGGTTAAGGTTAGGGCTAGGGGTTAGTGTTGGGGTTTAGGGTTAGTTTAATGGGAAAATAAATAAATGACTTGGGTTCTGTTTTTCTGGGTCACTCTGTAATATCATGTTATTCAACTAGGAAATAACCTCTAATGTTATTTGATTTTCTTCTCTAAAAATTAAACGGGCAAAATTCCCCTAAAAATTGCTTACAGTCTGTAAGTCTTATTCTTTATCGAGCTTATTCCGAAGGTAAATTTTTGTTTATATATATATATTCTTTGTTGGGGTACCAAGTTTCTTGATATAAGGTGATTCTAGACTGGTCCCTACCAGTAGTTTGTTGTAGAGTTCAGGTTCCGTGTGAGAGCTCAATGTTTAATTTTTATAAACAGAGCAAATTTATTTGTGAATAAAAGGGCCTTAAAATACCATGGGCGCACTGAGTTTCTTCAGACCACATTTTTATTTTATTAAGACTGGCAAATGGCCAAATTCAGTTTACATTCATACATTTCTCCCCGCCTCCCGGGGCGATATTTGTGTCTTTTTTCTTTCAAGCGTCTCTTTGATTGGTGGAAATTTTTTTTTTTCCATTAAAGTGATGGTGTCTGTCTGTTAATGTCTAGTGTTAATTCTTTAATCAAATTATTTATCTATGACCCATTAGATATATATAAGGTGTGTCAAAAAAGTATCGATTTTTTAAAAACTTTTTGACACACCTTGTATTCTGAAAAAAATTAACGTTCCATTCATTGTTCATTTCTATCTGGGTAAATACAGCTTTAAACTCAACACTTTTATGACACACCTTGTTTTCTGAAAAAAAAATTTACGTTCTATTCCTTGTTCATTTCTATCTTAGTAAATACAGCTTTAATCTCGATACTTCTATGACACACCTTTTATATATATATATATATATATATATATATATATATATAGCGAGAGATAGATAGATAGATAGATAGAGAGAGAGAGAGAGAGAGAGAGAGAGAGAGAGAGAGAAGAAAATGGGAGAGAGGGTTGGGATAGAGAGCCTTTATCAGATATATTCCATCCTGAGCGTTCGCGAAGATAGTTATATAACATAATCAAAGAGTTGATTTCACTCATAAGCATGACATTACTCTGCAAGTGATCTCTTCTCGTAGAAATGTATCTTTAATTGTAAGTATTGATTTTACAACATGTCGACATTTGACCTCGATTCCGGTGAGATTGGTTTGATCGTTGCTCTAACGACGACAACGACGACGTTAATGAAGCAGAAATCAAAGATTTCATTTCCTCTGAAATTCGAGACGGGGGCTGAGAATTTTGAAAGCATCTAAGTTGATGAGCAAAAAAAATAAGATTATGAAATCTTTTTAATTACTCTATTTGCATTTTCTAAGATTCTAATGATTCATGTCGCTAGCGCTACATTAGGAACTAGGGAATTACATGGGAATTAGTCAAACTATTAATTTTTTTATTAAATTGTTTAATTACACTAGCGAGAATATGCACTCTCTGAGTGTAATTATTTAATTTTTTTATGTAGTAAAACATATATGTATGGTGATTGCCGCTTCTTGACAGAATAAGGCCATTTCTACAAGTAGTCCAGATGTGAGCAGTTGTGAGCATGCAGATGGCCCACGGATCCAGCTTGTTTTTATGTACCCTATCACACATATGAAATCCTCGACATACAGGCGCTGCCACACAGTTCAGACTTCAATGTAGGAAATGTTTCCATGGCGTCCGTCATGTGTCGCTTCAGAATGGAGGGATCGAGTCAACTTACCTCAAACTTCTTATAGCTAAAGCTGATTTCCGCAAGAGCATCTGTCTGCCCCTTATCGAGATACTTCCCTCTCAAGATCGGGAGGTGTCCAGACATTCCAAGTGGCTGTTCTTAGCCTTTTTTGTGTTGTAGTATTTTCTAGTTTTCGCCCAGCTAATGTGGACAACCGTCGAAATGTTGGTTTCTGGAGAGCTTGATAGGTGAATCGGCATTTGTTTAGGTCAGCTTTTATAGACACCTCCCAAGTGACTGGGTGAACAGTGTTAAGCAAGGGGCTGTTCATTCACCCACAACCTCGCCGAGGCACGTTGCTGTTCAATCAGCAAGGCGGTGACGTTAAGTAGGTCACGAATCACGCCGTATGTAGATTCAAATCTGCATGCTTCCATCCCGTCAGGCCTGCACACCTCACATCCCTCCATCACTCTGGGACTTGTAGAAATATCTGCACATGTTTTTGTTTTACATGTTGTGCGCTTGTGCGACACGCACCGCATGCTCTCCTTCCCCAGAGTCAAGTATCAGTGACAAGCCGAGGCAAGATGACTGGGAGACTTTGGGGAACGCAGGTAGATGATCTGACGAGATCTACGGGTCCACCACACCGTAAAAAAAAAAAAAAAGATTTTCCTAAGTTTTAACTTAGTTAAAGTCCACAGGTACCTTTTTTTCTATTAGAAATTAAATAAGAACATATATAAAAAGATTACACTTTTTGCTAATGGTTTAATTGGTTTCTATATAAAATCATTCAGGTGATTGATTTTAATACGTTGGAGAATAAAACATATATCACAAATTGATCATTTATCAAACCCGGTTTTGTTTAAACCAGTATGTAAATTAACCACACCATAAGTTATCTAAACCTTTATTTCTTAGTGATATATAAGTCTTATTGGTTGATTTTAAACGCACAAATAATATTGGATATTTTAAAATAAATCTCATATTTTTAACGAGACCTCATTAATAAATAAGATTTATTCTTTTCTGTGTATTAATGAATAAAACATATAATAAACACGCAATTCCTGGAGATATTTTGATGTAAGCAGTAACGTAGTTTTGGTTAAAGACGTACAAACACCGGATACCATTATAATAAGAATATTCAATAAGCTACAGAAAAATTACAAGAATTCTTTTTAATTAAATTGAAAATTATTGTATTTAAAATTAGTTTTTAAATGATTGTATTTAAAATGAAATTTTAAAGATTCTTGACGAAATTTTAAAATGTTTGCTCAATTTTTTGGTTGGTTAAATTTTAGGACATGTGAACACTTGTGGGTTATTTTAGATATTTTGAAGACGTCTTGTTTTTTATTAATGGGTATTCAATTTTTTATACTCAATTCTTTTAAACACTTTTTTTCAAACTCATTTTTTCTATTTAACCCATAGATGTAATCTTAACAGGTACACACCTGGCTCAAAGTGGACCTGGGAGTAATGACAATGAAAAGGTACTCAACAGTCCCGAAAGCTCAAAATTGGAACTTTAACATTAGATGCAGTTTAACGGCATACACAAGACCCTCAGCCAATTTCTTCTAGCACATATATGATAAAAATTGGGAGTTTGCAATAAGAGCAATCATATAGATGCTAGGGCTTGATGTGACTAACCGATTGATTGTAGGAGTTACTATGACCACCCGTCTTGTCAAGGTAAGGAACAAAGTGGGGCTAAACTTGCAAATCGGTCGGAAAATTAAGGTGACCCAGAAAAAACAGAACCCACACATTTTGTAATAAAACTGTTAATTTTAACTAGAGGGTTTAGGGTTAGGGATTAGGGTTAGGGTTTAGGTTAGTGTTGGGGTTTAGGGTTAGGTTAATGGGAAAATAAATAAATAATTAGGGTTCTATTTTTTCTAGGTCACCCTGTAATATGTTTAAATTTTCCGACCTATTTGCAAGTTTAGCCCAAAGTGGATAGTTGCATGTTATGGATTGCTCAGACATCGGATTCCGTATGTAAGTATCACGGTCACCATTTCCAGTAAATAGGTGGACCCATTAGAGGCGATTTTACCCGACTGCTGAGGTGTAGTCGGTGTACTTTTTTTGTCCCAGCTGACAAGGCGGTTATACAAAGGAAAACGGGACCAGAAGGCTAAATGGGTAAAAAGACAATTGTTGCATAATCTATGGTAGCGCAGATTATGGACAACACTGTGTAGCGGAAATACAAAGCGCACAAATGGAAAGTTACAGACAGTTTGGGAACTTTGACCCCAGAGTCGGGAAAACCGCAAATCACGTTAAGTCACGGAGATCTAGTTAGGCTCTCAGTTCCAGTCAGGATTTTAGTTAAGAGAGACGTCTCTTGCCTTAGCTGGACTCACCTTCGCGCGCAATGTGAAAGTTAGTTAAGAATAAAAGTTCTTAAAAAGCAGCACGGCCTTGTTGGTTAATGCATGCATTAGATAAAAGACCGACCAAGACGATGAAGAACCAACAAAGAGAAGACTAGACGATCACTGATGGACACAGAAGTAAGTTATGCAAGTTATGCATCTATGTGTTTAAATACCCTATCTCTCTCTCTCTCTCTCTCTATATATATATATATATATATATACATACATTATACATACATACATATATGCATATATATAAACACATATATATATACACACACACACACACACATATATATATACACACAAACACACACACACACACACACACACACCACACACATATATATATATATATATATATATATATATATATATATATATATATATATATATATCCGGCTATGGGTAAATAGTAGGGTAACTTTGCTCTTTAACCTTGATGAAGGAAAACTCTAAATTCAAACCTATTAAAACCGCTAAAAATTGACCTTGTTTCACATCCAGCTATTGTGGGGGCCTGGTAAATATATACAATTGTAGAATTAGCTCGAAAACCAGAAAAATTTTAACTTCGGCATTAAATAACCCAGCAAAGGTTGATATGACGTAAAACCTACTAAACTACCAAATATTTACCAAGTTTAGACACGTCACCAACTTGATTTTTTATCGAAAATAAAATAATTCTCTCTTTTGTCAATACAAATAAACCAGGAATTAATTGGGAATATAATTAAAATAATGAATTGAAACAATGAACCTAACATTAAATCAACTTTCCACAGAAATAATTATCTCACCAGGAATAATTTTAGCCTAACTCCGGGAAAGTCACGAAAGCCTGGCGCTCCCGAGATTAAACTTGCTGGTTTTATCGCTGGAATGGTCACACGCGTCTTCCGACTGGTTGAAGAAACAAATGCCTTTTACCAACAAGAAATGACCAAAGTCCAAATGGCATCAATTGGTTACTGTAGAAGTTATCCTCCAGATATAGAAACAATATGATACTCACCATCGCAGTGGGGTTCTAACTACCAGCGAGTTAGCAGACGAGAACAACAGGCAAGCTGTAACTTGAATACAGTCCTTGCATGCTGCTGGCATAATGCAAAGTGATGGCTGAAGAGTGGGTACTTATCCATGTTCTTACTCACCCTGAAATCCAACAGCCAATCAGAACTCAGGAAATGAACAATCCAAAGCTCCATATAAGCCACCTACTAAACTCTAGTTTTAGTCTTGCATTCATCTTGTAACAGAGTTGAATACTTTACACAAAATCCAACAGTTACGAACCAGAAGGTAATTACCAAATAAGCCATTACGGTTGCTATTAGTGGGAATATCCCCTGTTTAATGAACTCTGACTCGATAACATTATTTTAAGAAAAAGAATACAGAAATGTCAATATCGAATTTAATAAAAAAGACTTTATATCATAATGTTATTTCTCAATACAGCTTGAGTTTTTTTTTCACTATCATTCAATTATGTTGGTACATTTTGATTTTTTATAATCTCTGCCATTAACTTATGAGTTAAATGGGAGAATGAGTGAAAGTGCATGGAGGGGGGGGGTAGGACTCAAAGAGAATTTCTACTGGTGCCAAAAATCTATTAACGGGAAAAGAAAATAGATTCTTTTTTTTATAAATCAGAATTTTTTTTTCTGATTAAAAAAAAAAAAATCCCAAAACGATTTCCTTTTATCCGTAACAAATTTTAGACGCCAGCGGAAACCTTTTTTTATAACCTAAGACATCCCTAACAAAATTAACCCTAAACAGAAACAGCAATTCTATACACAACCTAAAAATATAACCTCTGCCTCCAAAACATATCACTCAATCACGCGAAGAATAATTTTCGGTACAGTTTTTTACTTAATAAATATTACATTTCGATCTGCACAATCTTAATCAGGTAAGGATATGTTTTTAACTAACCAGTTTGTCACGGGTATGATATGACACAATTTAGCAAGTATTGGGCATGCGACGAGGATCGAACTCGCTATTCAGTAGTAATAGATCTGGGAGTTTAGCTTTCTAACCATTACACCGTTTGACACAAGGTAGCAATTACGGGGCATCGTATGAGGACAGAAGTTGCTATTCAGTTGAAAAGGATTTACGAAACTAGATTACTAACCATTGCACCCCGATGGGACGACATTGTTTTACAAAATCCGTCCGACACTGATAGAATGTGACACAAGGTCGAAATTATGGAACCTCTTGCAAGAATCGAACTCGCTACTACAGTAGTAATGGATCCGCGAGACGAAATTGGTAATAATTTCATCACGATGGAACACCATTAATCAGTTAAGGGTATAGAAAAGTTTAAGTTATAGTAAATGATATTGAGTAAATGACATTCGACAGGGTTTTCATAATAATAGTTCAATTTCGAAATTTTTGTCAAGGTGGACAATCTCGTGTTTGTTTTGAGAAGAATCTTGACAGATTACGACAAATGCTGAGTAAAAATGTCAAACACAGAACAAGAATAATCGATCCTTCTCTTTCTGTGCTTGACAGCCTTGATCACTTCGTATTTAGTGAAATCTTTGCAGCTCTAATAACAATGGGCGTCTCCCCCTCACCATCACAAAGAGAATCCTGGATACAGACCACTTTGAATCCAAACCAGTAAGTGTTGACGATTACAAAAGATCTTTATTGTCACCTGTTACAACGTTTAGATTTGGTTTCGATCTCGCTTACTACGCTATCGCATTCCACCATGTTAGCTACTACGGCACGAGGACACCCTATCTTTAGTTTACATACTTACATAATTCTCCACAGAGATAGGATGTGACACACTGTCAATTTCTTAAGTTGATGTTAATAGGTTTAAGTTTTCCTTCTCTTAGAATAATTGCCTAACCAACGTTAAAGTGCCTGGTCTTTCCGATTATTCACCCGTAGATAGGAGAATAGATGGTTATATCCATTTCCTGAGGAGATTAGTACAATGGGAAATGCAAACAGCCCCCAGTATGTGAATTCGTGTCTTCATGTCCATCTTTGGTTGTTTGTTTGTTTGTTTGTTTCTTATTTGTCTACAGCATGTCAACCCTTGTGTTATTTCATGCTGAAGATGTTTATTCTATTCATTCATGTTGGGTATACAATTAAAGAAAACACATTTTTAACTAATCTAAAGTCTATTTAACCCATACCTGGGCCCCTAACACATATTGCCACTTCGGGTCTGAGTGAACCTGGGAGTAATGGCAATGAAAAAGTACTGTAAACTCTGCAGAGGTCAACAATTGGAACCACACCACTAGATGAAGTTTAAAGTTATACCTAGGTCACTGAATATCAGCCACCGTCATCTTGCATATATATTATAAAAAAATGTTTGTGGGGTCAACAGGTATTTGCCTCATACCCCACTTGTATGGGCTGGGCACAAGGCCTCGTTTTAACGTGGGCCCACCCACAAGCCGAAGCTCATCGGTGGGAAAGAACAAAAATTGCGTCGATCCCTTTGGCATTCCTCTCAAGAGGGGAACCTCAGGCGCTGGGCAATAAACCCAGTCCTGCCCCTTTAAGTCAAGGGGGAAGGTATTGCCTGGAGGGAAAGCTCCCTGGGATCGACGCTATTAACTTGTAAAGATCCAGGGCCGAAGCCACTGGACCCCCACCACGTTGGGCGGGTCAATATAAGAACAATACGATCAGAATAATCATTATGTAACCAGCCGATTGATCCAAGATGGCCTCTCCGACCAACGTCTAGTCTAAGTAAATGCTAAAGGGGAGTGTTGCATATCATGAACTACTCAGTCATCAGGATTCCGTTCTTGATTACAAGTTGCCACTCACAGCCAACAGGTGGCCCCATTTTTCTTGGGGGGTCCTTAATCCTCTGCTGAGGCGTAGTCAGCGTATTTTACAGCCCCAGCCGACAGGGTGAGCCATCTTTGAATTAGGTCAGTGGTTCCCAATATATATTTTTTCCCTATGGACCCCCTTTTATCCCTATTTTACTCTAGTGGACATCCCATAAATATTCAATGTTTAAAAATCGTATTCTATTTTTATAATAATTCTTTTTCTTTCTTTTTTTTTCTGGCCTAGATCCCCCAAAATGTTATATAGTCCCCAGGAGAACCACTGGTTTAGATGATAATTAACATTTTGTTTTAAAAATTGTTTAGAGAGAAAATATTTATGCACAATACTTCATGTTAATGAATGAGTTAGATATTTTTTTTTTTTTTGTTAATAAAGATAAAAAAATCCTGTCCTCTAAATTCAGTCGGTACTAATTGGTTGACCCGATAGTTTTATACAAGAGTTTATCAATTCTTATTTGAAAAAAAAAGAAGAATTATCGATTGTGTAAATCGATGTCATCATTGTTCATTCATCAAAATATTTTCTCTAGTTTTCTGTAACCTCAAGCCACCTTGATTATTCCAGTTCGGTTTGATCGATTTATTGATTGAATACTTAACTAAGAATGGCAGAATAAAAACAGTCAACCCCCACCCCAGGCTTAGTTCAAAATTCCCAAAAGCTATCGACTACAACTAACACCTTAAGATGCCAAAGAGTACACCGGAATTGATTAGAATAACAACCATGGCGAGGATGCTAGTCTGAGTTTATCAGTGAATAATCAAGATGATGTTTAGTTTGTGAATCTGAAGCTAAAGTTTCTTAAAGATGGGTTCTCCGGTGACTCTATCCATAGCTGCAGAGTAAGCCCCCCCCCAAAAAAAAGCACGTTTCCTTGGCATGATCATAAACTATATCTCATGGGGAGGCTCTAGATTCTGAGAAGCGAGGAGTACGTTCGTTTTCAATACTCGAAGTTCCATTGACTTGAAGCAGCAGTACCTGTTACGGTAACAAAGGGTTAAAAAAATTTATGAATGATTCGTATTTGATAGGACCGTGTACAAGAAAAGCAACGCGATTCTCTTGCATGAAATAAGCCAAGACGGTTTGACATGCCCTTGAAATTAATCAATTAATTAATTAGAGATTATCGTGATCAAACAGAAAATGAAACACTTTTAATGGTAATTGTCGTAGGTTAACCGAGATCAAATCCTGGACGAAGCTGTTGGCATTTAACATAGCGTTAATAATCTTGGGAAGGTATACATCCAACAATTCTCCCTTCGGCTAAGGGTAAATAATAAGGCAGAATGGACATCTTAACCTTGGTTAGGCAACTAGTCTAGAGAAGAAAAGTACGAATTCCAACCTGTTAAATGCCGCTTAGAAATTGACCTTGTGTCATCCTGCTCGTGTGGAGGGATTGGATAAATACATAAAACGTAATATTATAATAAGAGTGTTAAGTATTTAAACAACCTCCCACCATGGGGAGGACGCGACACAAGGTCAATTTCTAGGCAGAGTACTGCTGGTTAGAATTCAATGTTTTTCCACCTCAGACCGATTGCCTAAACAAGGCTAAGTACCGCCTGTTCTTTCTATTTAGATAGATATGGAAACACAAACTCGTCCAGTATTTGAACGCGGGTCGTAGTATGAATTTCCTGAGATGACAACCGTTACGCCACGTGTCTTCATATACTTTGAGAGGAGTATCCTCATCGTGACTGTTATTCTACTCACAATGTTTCGACTGTTGCTTCCGGCCTTCTTCAGGTTTCTCTTTCCGTCTCTAAGCCAGGAACATCTTGTTC
>CM042147.1:37080116-37117616 GCA_023376005.1 Doryteuthis pealeii | reverse complement strand
TACACACAAATATATATATATATATATATAACATACACACACATATATACACAAACATATACACACACATATATATACACACAAACATATACAAATATATAGATATATATACACACAAACATATACACATATATAGATATATATATATATTGTAGAAGTTATCCTCCAGATATAGAAACAATATGATACTCACCGTCGCAGTGAGGTTCTAACTACCGTCGAGTTAGCAGACGAAAACAACAGGCAAGCTGTAACTTAAATACAGTCCTTGCATGCTGCTGGTATAATGCAAAGTGATGGCTGAAGAGTGGGTACTTATCCATGTTCTTACTCACCCTGAAATCCAACAGCCAATCAGAACTCAGGAAATGAACTTGCCTGAGTTCATAATGTAACAATCCAAAGCTCCATATAAGCCACCTACCAAACTCTCGTTTTAGTCTTGCATTCATCTTGTAACAGAGTTGAATACTTTACACAAAATCCAACACAAACAAATACACATATATATAAATATATACACACAAACATATGCACACATATATATAAATATATATATACATACAAACAAACACATACACATATATAAATATATATATACATGCAAACATACACACACACACCACACACACACATATTATATAATATATATATATATATAATAAACGCAAAATATGCATACACACACACATATATATATAGAGAGAGATAGATAGATAGATAGATATACACACAAACATATGCACACAAACATATATATATGTATATATATATACACAAACATATACATACACATATATATTATATTATAGACTCTCTCGTCGATTTTCGACGCATGAGGGTTCATACAATGAATACCCACACAGTGATTTGTTTATAGTGGCGAAGGCTTGTGTTGGACCATCCACACTTTTTATCACAGTCAATAGGAAGGAATTGGTGTACAAGGAATACCACAAACTCAACCAACGACTGACCTCAGGAATTTTGAATTCAGAGTTTTCCCTCTCCTAGACTGTTTACCTACCCAAGTTTAAAGACATATATATATATATATATTATATATACAAACATATACACACATATATATATGTATACACACAAACATACATATATATATATGTATGCCAAAAACATACGCATATATATAACATACACAAACATATACACACATGTAGAATATATATATATATATATATATATATATATATATATATACAAACATATGCACACACACGCACATATATATATATATATATATATATATATATATATATACACACACACACTAACATATGCACACACACATATATATATATAAACATACACACACATATATAAACATATACACACACATACATATATATATAAACTTATACACACACACACATATATATATGTTACATAATTATTAGACCCCTAATAATTATAAAAGGTAATGTAGAAACATAATGGCGATTAGTGCAGCCCACGGCCTTGAAGGATGAGTGACAACGCTTGACCTCACTCTCGCCTTACCTTCCAGGGATAAATCGTGAGAACCGGAAGGCACAGAAGACCCTGTCTTCCGGTTTAAGTAATAGTAAATAAGACTCAGTTAGAAGGTAGCAGCGAGCTCGAATGGGTAAGTCGTGTTATACACGCGGTCCCTCATCTGCGCAGATTGTCTGGTTGGGAATTTACAAATCAAAGCAAATCGAAGTCTTGTGTTTATTACCTAAAAACTAACAATGACACAGGACTTCTGATAACGAGAAATCCCCATAGAAGACCAGACCCGAATCCTCAAGTCAACACCAGACGCTAGACCAGACCAAGATGATAGACGATCAGAATAGCAAAGCCGGCCAGAAGAATAGATGTCCAAGTAAAGAAGTAATGAAGGCTATACAACATTATATCGATTTGGTACTGTGAAAACCTCAGTATGCAACATATATATATATATATATATATATATATATATATATATTATATATATATATATATATGAAGGTAAAATATATATATATATATACTACCCTGATACCCTCTCAGAAAAAATGAGGACGCATCACATCACCCTCAGAGGACACACATCCCAAAACCATCTCAGTTTGAGGAAATTTTGACTGCATGTCACGAGGAGTGTCCTTTGGACTGTATACAAGCCATCCGTTATTCTGTGTGTTGTGCTTTTGATCTTGACAAAAGTTTTTCTCATCGGAAAAGAACTAGATTGTTTGTGGTTCAGCAGGATGCTTCACTCTATTCTTTCTCTCTTTTCATCACTTTATTTCACTCTTCACTTCTCTTATCGTATATCCACATCTCAGGTATATAATAGAGACAGACAGATAGAGTAGATAGATTACTGTCACTAATAATTTTTTCAAAGCTTTCAGCTCAAATACAGTGTCATTTCCAAAGTCTTTTTCTTTCATTTATGATGGTCATCAAATTATTTTTAGAAAATTCAAAAACAGTTCATTGTTGTCTTAAAGTGCTTTATTTCCTACCTTTCTCCTCCTGCTGCTGCTTACCTTTCTCTTCCCTCTTTGCTTCCTTCTTAATTCACTGATGCCTGTTCACTGAATGACCCATCCCGTCAGAGTGGACCTGGGGGTAGACGACAATGAAGAGGTACTTCATACTTCCAAACTGGAGCCTCACCACCAGATGTTTTATACTCAGAACACCATTGTTTTGGTGGGGGGTTGGGGTTATTCCACTGTAGAGGATATAGTCAGCATATCCTAAGCCCCACCAACAAGGCAGTTTGAATTGTCCAGTGTAGTTTCCGGGGTCTTTTTCTAGGGTGTCACTCTTTAGCAAGAAAAACTTGATACATGCTTCTCAACAAATTTGTTTCAGAAAATTGCAAAACAGTTCCTTGTCATAAACCTCTGTATTATGGCTCTTATTTGTTAACTGTTGCTTTGAATTTATAAGTTAATGGTGTAATTTGATAATTTAAGCAACAAAATCCATCAAGAGAAAGAGGAAAACTTTGAAAGTAAAATCAATGATTTGCATAATTAGTAATTCAAGATAGCTTAAAGCAACAAAAAAAAAGAAAAAAGTCTTTAATACACACGGTCGGAGAGGCTCCCACCGATCAATCGGCTGGTCACGTCAAGCCCTAGCACCTATATGATTTTTCCCAACCCTATTGCTCTTATGGCAAGCCCCAACCCCTTTTTATCATATGGGTGCTAGAAGGTGGTGACTGAGGGTCTACATGTCCTGGGAATGACGTTAAACTCTATCTCATGGTGAGGTTCCAGTTTTGGAGGTTTGGGGAATGTGGAGCACCCCTTCATCACCATTGCTCCCTGGTCCACTTTGACCCAGAGTGGTATTACCTGTTAGGGTCCCATCTATGGGTTAAATAGAAAGACATGAGTTTATAAACAAAATGGTATTATGCATTAAGAATGAACTTATTTCACAACTTTGTCGGCATTAAATGACCCATTGATGTTGATATGCCGTAAAACAAAACAAAACAAACAAACTTTAATACACACTGATTTTTTAAATATTTTTCCTGTAGTTTTCTGTTAAAGAGCACTGATCCTTTTTCTTTCAATATTTCCCTCTTTATTGTGTAGTGTTTTGTTTTCACAAATCAAAATATAGTCAATAGAGACAGATGCCTAGGGAGTCATAGGGAATCTATGCTGTTGGCATGCCTTGATGATAAATCAAATTAAACCAATATTCATAAAACTGTTTAGATATTTTTTCAGGTATCTTTTATTGTGCACATGATAAAACATACATACTGTCCTGTCAGCAGTCATGTTCTCTTGTTGGGCTGTTTTCTCTTCAGGGCTTTTTGTTAAGGGTTGGTCCTTCATTATTTATTCGGTTGGTCATTTCTTGTTTATTATTAACTCAACAAAGAAAACTTGTTGTTTTCTCCTAAAGCTTTAATACAACAACCCAGCCCATACTCATCCGCCGTGGGGAGGGGGCCTCTCAGATCCGACAATAGCATCCCTGCTCCTCGAAGGTCTGTTCGCATCTCATCTCAAACTATCTCACGCCTAATCGCACGATTTTCAAGGGGTCAAATAAAAAGGTTATTACCCGTCAGTAATTGTCGGGTAACTTCCCACTAGACCCCGTCATTCTGTCAACAAGCTTAATTCAAATACTCTATACTACAGGTACATACATAAATCATAAGCTACTTATGAATTATGTAACACACTTTTACTATTCTCTCTTCTTTCTTACACTCTTCTCTTTTCTTTCCTTCACTCTTATCTTCTCTTTCTTTTAATAATCTCTTCACTTTCTCTCTTCTCTTTCTTTCTCTATTCTTTTCTTTTACTTTCACTCTTTCTTTATTTAATTCACATTTATATTATTATTCTCATGGAATAATAGCAGTAGTTATAGAATAGTAATTTGGTTATTAAAAGTTTATTCCGAATCTCGACTGGCAATTATCAATTAGCTTAAGCTCTGTCAAATGAATAGTCTCCAAGATATTTACTGTTGCCTACGTTCATCCAATAACAGTTCTCTGTAATAAAGACCTGCAACCTGAAAGGACAATTTTTGAAAATCTCCGAATAGATCTGCTCACGAATCAGAACATAATTACACAAAGGGATGCGATGATAGGTGGTCAGAGTAGCCCTTCCCGATCAAGTAGCTGATCACGTCAATCACTAGCCCCTATATGACTGTGGCGACCGTATTGCACATATGTCAACCCTTTTTATCATATATGTGCTAAAAGGCGATGGCAGAGGGTCTTAATGTCTTAGGTATGACGCTAAACTAAATCTAGTGGTGATGTTCCAATTCTGGAGCTCTGGGGAGTGGAGCGTACCCAATTATCGCTATTAAATACCGTTTCCTCTCTGACCCATAGGGGTAGTACCTGTTCAGATCCCATCTATGGGTTAGATAGATCAAAGAATTTTAGAATATTTTTTAATCTATGTTGAAAAATTACTTTTAAAACAAATTGAATACTCAACATTTTGAATAAAACAGAAACGTCTTAGGAATAAGATAACACAACGGTTGACATCCATTAAAATACAACCAACCATTCGGCTGCATCTCGATATTCACAAGTTTCTAAATTCTAGGGTGAGTCAAAGCTTTTATAATATTTAGGTTTGGTTTGATTTCTTTGTTTAACAGCATATCAACCTCCGAGTTTTTTTTTTTTGTTTTTTTTGTGATAAAGCCCTCCTTGTAGAAGAACTCTAGTGATACTATTTAAACCATAGCTGTGGGATGAGCTAGTTCATACCACGATTGCAGTTCCAATTCGCTTACTACGATGTTTCAGCCCACCAGGTTATCCAATACAGTTCAAATTCGCTGACTAGCCGATACACCACAGCCCCCTGCAATATCTTAGTACGTGCTGGTTTGCGGCGCATATATTATCTATAGTCTAATTCGTGAACTTATCCTTTACGAGTTCAACCTGGGCCATGACACCGTGGAAGCAACCCCAAACAGTTGTTGTGTGCAAAAGATGAAGGCACAGTTGATCACAGTACAGTAACGGGACCAAATGACCTTTAGGCACCCCTTTTCCGATCTCGATTCTTGGGGACATTTTTTCCATTTACACCGTCAAAATCCAGTTAATTGTCAACTGACTTTTAGATTTTTAGAGGTTTTTTTAAATTATAAAACTAACCCTAACCCTAACCCCTAATAAACAACCGGATTTTGACGGTGCAAATGAGAAAAGTGTCCTTGTGAGTCGAGATCGCGGAAGGGGTGCCTAAAGGTCATATGGTCCCAGTAACGAGATGGTTCAAGAAATTCCGCTTTGGCTGAAAGAATCTCGAGGATTAGGTCAGGTAGGCCTAAAACCATGGATTTCGAAGAGTATCAAGTTATGCAGATTACAATCTATTGTGATCTGTCATCTTCACGACTTTGATAAAAACATCCGGAGCTGCCTATCTGTGGTCCGTTACAAAAAATATTGGAAACTCTTGATTCACTCCAGTGGGTATGAATAGAGATTATCTAGATTAAAAATCATGTTCAATTTATTTACATGTATACATTGATCAAAGTCTCGTTATTTTTATATATATGAAATTATAAACTGGAAAAAATAAAACGAGAATTTTAGTAAGATATAGATATAAATGCATTAAAAATGATCTTTCTAACGGTAAACATCTCTAATATTAATAGAATATGACATGAACTCATGTGATCTCATGTTACACCGGATAAATAATGGACCATTCCGTTTTCATTATGAGAAAAGAAAGAAAATGGACTGGGGCACTTGAGAGAAAGAAAGAAAGAAAGAAAGCAAAATGCTATACAAACGCGCTTACTGTCTGTTTTAAAGTTATGGAAGGAAAAAACAGGAAGGGGTAAATAAGGAAAAGAAATAGAAAGAAAGAAAAGGAAAAAGAAATGAAGGGAAAGAAAGAAAGAAATAGCAAAATAAATGGAAGGGATATATTGAAAGAAGAAAAATAAGAGATGAAATAGAAAGAAAAAATGAAAGATAAAAAGAGAATATGTAGGAAAAAGAAATAAATGAATAAAGAACGAGGAAAAGAAAGGAAGGAAGTATATAGAAAGAAGAAAGAAAGAAAGAAAGAAAGAAAGAAAGAAAGAAGAAGAAGAAGAAGAAGAAGAAGAAAGACAGAGGGAAATAGTGAAAAGTGTAGACGAGAAGATTTCTTACCTCCAAGAATAAAATACGTCCGTATATATGTGGCCTGTACGAGGGTGGGGAAAAGGGGGCTCCTAAAAGGAGTAATTTAGTTTAAGAAAAAAGACACTCCTGGCGCGTATGCAAAATTCGCACAGGTCGGACAGCGCTAAGCGTAAGATCTTGGTGAGTGCAGTGGTGTGTGAATCATTATTTAAGACCTACCTTCCCACACCAGGGGGGCAGTTGTGTTTGATCTTCCTAACGAGAACAGAGACGAGCGTTGAATTAGCAACGACAGTGATTACTGTGGTTGCTTTTGGTCCTTACTTCACACAAACAATTTCAAGCAATTTCGGCTCGGTTCTCATGAGATCTAACGAGCTTTCCACAACCAGAACCTCAACATCGATAGGATATCTGTTGTTCACGTCGAGCTGAATGAGTCCGGCTTCTGAGCATCTAAGGGTTCATTCGCCAACAGTGAGCATGTCTACCTTTTTCCTCTTTCAGGAAACAACAAAGCTGTCTCCATACGAGCGACATTAAAAAATGAAATGAAGAAAACATATTTTGATAACTTATTTGGGAATTCATTTCAAACAAAGTACAAACGACGTGACATTTCATAATAATAATAATAATAATAATAATAATAATAATAATAATAATTGCTGCACAGAATAATGCCATTAGGACAAACTATATCAAAGCAAAAATTGATAAGACCCAACCAAATAGTAAATGTAGACTATGCGGTAATAGAGTTGAGACCGTAAACCATGTACTATGTGAATGTAGCACAACGGGAGTAAAAAAACTAGACACGACTGGGTTGGGAAGGTGATCCACTGGGAATTATGCAAAAAATTTAATTTTAAACATACAACAAAATGGTGTATGCATAAACCAGATTCTGTTCTTGAGATCGAAACGCATAACATTCTCTGGGACTTTGAAATAAAAACGGATCACCTTATCCCAGCAAGAAGACGTGACCTAGTGTTGATTAACAAAAAAAGAATGAACTTATCAACTGGTGGATTTGGCAGTTCCAGCAGATCACAGGGTGAACCTAAAGGAAAATGAAAAAATTGACAAATACCTGGACCTTGCCAGAGAACTGAAAAGTTATGGAATATGAAAGTCAAAGTGATACCAATTGTAGTTGGTGCACCTGAAACGGTCCCAAAAGGATTGGAAAAGGATTTGGAAAATCTGGAGATCCGAGGAAGGATTGATACCAACCAGAACACTTCCCTGCTGCAATTTGTAAGAATAGTCAAAAGAGTCCTGGAGACCTGAGGAGACTTGCTGTCAGGCAGACTCCAGTGAAAGACCATCAGCTAACGCTGATGTAAAAACTCAAAAGGAGTATATATAATCTTATTATAATGGAGATTGGTTTTGTCTGTCTGTAACCGAAACTATATTACTACTCAACTCACAGTTCCCTTAGTTATTTACATCACACTCTCATGATTTATTTTTATTTAAACCAATGAATAATAAAATATTTTACATTATTAGACTGTTGACCATATCTACATGATATTTACCGCGTTACCCACTTGTACGGGTCAGGCACAAAGTCCTATTAACGTGGGACACCCACAAACCGAAGCTCATGAGTGGCAGGTGAAAAAATTGCGTCGATCCGTCGACATTCTCAAGGGGGCGCCTCAGGCACTGGCAATAAACCAGCCCTGCCTTTTAAAATCGAGGGGGCAGCCCCTGGGATCGACGCTATTAACTTGTAAAGATCAGGGCCGAAGCCACTGGACCCCGGTGTTGACCATATCTACATACTAATAATACGCAATTGTATTTTATATATACAACAAATACAGTTTTCAGTGTAAACGTAAAGCTAATTTGCATATTGATATTAAAAAAACTGATTTAATAAAAAATGTGATTGGTAATTATTGATTTTAATTGTTTGGTTTTATCTTAATGAATATGAGTAAAAATCTCTTCAATAAATCTAAAAGAAATTTATTAAAGAAGAAATAACTGTAATTTTATTCTTTACTTCCTATTTTAACAAATAGTTAAATAGGAAATTTAGCATTGAAAAACGGAAGTGATGAAGAGTAAGTTTCAGTTGTTCTATTTTCCGATTATACCCCCTCCGTTTCAAATCTTTTTATCTGAATTCTTAATTAGCTTCATTAGCCTTTCTGATTTAATCTAATATTTATTACATTTAAACTTAAATACTTGCACCCGGAGGGTGCATATATTTTGCTAATAATAATAATAATAATAATAATAATAATAATAACCCAAAAATCAACAATTTCAATTATAATAAAGTGCTTGGTACTCGTTGAATATGCATTAACAATTTTATAAATGTATCTATCAATATAAGGAAAAGAAAACTTACATAAGAAAAAGTATAATTTTCACGCTATTCGTAAATTGTTACCTTATTCATTGTAAAATATGTTCATGTATAAAAACATTATAAATCAGGAAAACCGATTATCGTTGGTTTTGAGCGAATACAAGAATTATAGACCAATCATATACATTGTATGTCAGTATTTCATCTGCCATTTAAAAAAGAATATACGAAAAACTTCCCATATAAAGAGTTATGTGTAGCAGATACCTTTTTATGTAAACCAGCTTTTTGCATAACATGTACACATGCATCGAACCCCAGCAAACATCTATTCACAGCAACGCAAATATCTGTCTTCTTACAAATACTGGCTGTACCCAGTGGCAACTTATATATTATTCAACTGACGTAAAATATTATCTGATTTACGGTTCTTAACACTATTTAATCTTATTTCTATATTTTTTGCTTCTTTTTTATTTTCCTGTGCGAATTCCATGTTGTCTACGCTTTTATTCAACAATATTTACACCAACCAAAAAGTTGTGACGTATTACAAAAGTGAACAAAAATAAAGAACGACCATAGTTTATATTTATCTTGAGGTTTTGGTGATATATTTTCACTCAGTACAGACGGTGTTGCAACTAATTCGAGAGCAGGATTTAGTTTTATTTATGTCTTACTTGCTCTGTAAATACATTTACAACTTTATAGATGTATTTCACACCACACCACACACACACACACACAACACATATATATATATATATATATATATATATATATATATATAATATATATTACTTTGCTATATTTATGAATAGATCGAGCATATGTAGATTTAAGGATAGCCACGATCAATGGTGATGATCAGACTACACACACACACACACACACACACACACAAACACGTATATATATATTATATATATATATGTGTGTGTGTGTGTGTGTGTGTGTGTGTGTAAGGTATCCAAAACCTGGTAGTAAGAGATGATTCTATATGTGATTTCTAAGACACACTGTATTATTATTGTAGGATCCGGTATGTACAAATACAGTGAATCTTTAAATCACTACAGAGAGCTCAATGTATAATAATCTTTTTAGATTATATACAGAGCAATATTTATCTTTGAAAGGAAGGAAAATCTCAACATCGTTATTCCATAATAAAATTATTTCGACCAAAATTGTGGCCTTTATAAATCTAAGTTGATTTAAAAAAAGCTCCCCAAATCAAGTCTCATCAGATGGATAGTCACCAATAATTTGAATTGCATAACAGAACATTTTCTCAATATAGAATCTTCTGTCACTATGGTGACAGGAAGTCATTGCAAATGAGAAAAAAGAACATTTTTCAGGGCCAAGCTTTTTAGGGGTAGTAATCAGTCAAATTATCAACTATGAAAATCAGATAAGTCTGAACTAGGTAGTATGAATATAATATTATTTTTTGAAGGAGGAATAGTTTTATTAGAACGGCTGGGATTATTTCCCTTACTTGCCAAGGTTTTCCTTTTGGCTACTAGGTGTCGCTACGATATGTAGTATAAAAGACAGTGTCACCAAAGTCAAATCCATTCTTTTAGACTGTCAAGAAGTAACACACCAGTTGCGTCATTCCTCTACAGGACAAGGGGCTTCGCCTCTCATAGGCATTCCGTGTACTTAGGGTTTCCTAAACCAGTAAGTGTCATATTTATTCTGTGTTCAGTGGCCTAAAAGGGCCGGTTTAGCTCAGTCGGTAGAACGTTCGACAAGAAAGCACAAGGTTTCTGGTTCGATACCGGCTCCGCCAACTCACTGTATGAGTAGCACAGAGATCTGTGCGGTAAAGTGAGGAGGTGATGGTAAGTGCAGCACTCCACCTCCGACGCAAAAACAATCTACTTGGTTTAGTTCTAGGGAAAAGGAGATAGATTCCCTCGCTGTCTAGCTGATACAGACTTTAGGCCACCCCGACGATTTTACTTTGACTTACTCAGGGCCCTCGGGACTATAATACTTTTTTTTTTTTTTTTTTTTTTTTGTATAATTTTACCCAAACTGCTTTTACATACTGACCATGTGCTTTTCACCTCCTCATTCCCCCCCATTCCTCTTACATATTATATATCAGAAGCTAGCTAGTATTCCAGCAAGCAGCATGGGTTTAGAAATAGAAGACATGTCCAGCCACTGAAGTAAATTTATTTGCAGGATTTGTAAGTTTTCACGTGCAAGCTGGTCAAAATGGAAAAACTTATTCATTTCTTATTGTGTTTTAGTCTAACTCTAATTCCTTTCCTTTATTTCTTATCTTTATCTTATTTTCATTTTTCATTTTTATTTTATTTTTTGTTTTGTTTAATATCCTAGAAACACTCTTATAATGCATTTCTAAACACATATATTTTTGGTATCCTCTATCCTGTTTTTGTATTATTTCTATTGCATTTACGCAGACGATAAAGTCTACCTGTTTTCAATTTCATCGATATTTGTTCAGTATTTATGCCATTTGAGGAAATGATAATCAACCAATTATGGTTCGTCAACAGAGCAATAGATTTAAATTGCTCTACTTTAGAAAATAAAATAAAAATTCCTTTTTCTCTGAATGTTTGAGATGAGGCTTGATGATTAGTATTATCTGCATTATTCGGACTATTGTCCCCATCTTCATTGTTATTTGTACAGCGTTTCGGCCGATATGCCCTTCGGCCTTCTTCAGGTATTTCTTGTCGGACTCGGGAAACTACTCGGACTTGGGAACTTTCCGAGTCCGACAAGAAATACCTGAAGAAGGCCGGAGGGCATATCAGCTAAAACGTTGTACAAATAACAATAAAGATGGGTACAATAGTCCGAATAATGCAGATAATATTAAAAATTTCTGTCTAATTTGCCATTAAATGATAATTTTGTGGGGTCTGCCTTATTTCATTTACTGATGTTAATTATTGATATAATAGATATAACTACGAATAATAGAATCCTTCATTTTTCTTTAAGATAGAAGAACAATATGATGGTTGTTTTGTTTCACGGCATATCAACCTCCGTGGGTGCCGATAAAGTTTTGAAATAAATTCATTCTTAATGGATAATCAGTTTTGTTTATAAACATGTTTTACTATTTAACCCATAGATGGGACCCTAACAGGTACTACCACCCCGGGAGAGTGGACCAGGGAGCAATGGTGACAAAGAGGTGCTCCACATTCCTCAAACCTCCAAACCTGGAACCTCACCATCAGAGTTTAACGTCATTCTCAGGACATGAACCAATTTGATTAGGAGCAGCTGTAGCAGTGGTACCCCAATGTGTTCACGGTTCGTCTAGTATCCTCTAAACTATGTTATATTTCCCTATTTCTATGTCATTCTTGGAAATAAATCAACTGGCTTTCATTGAAATATCCGTTGTTTGTTTTCTCGATAATCAATCTTCTTTTCTCAAATGTAGTTATTTGTTCTTAATGTAGAAAAGACAAGGTCACCTTGACCGAGAGGCGGAAACTCTCTGACAATTATTATTTTTTAAACCTTGCAGAACTGTGCGTTTTTTTCTATGTAAGTCTCACACTGCCACATAACAGAGGTACAAGGTCGGTATATCATGTAATGATATTGATTTTATGAACAGTTATTACCAACTTAATTAAAAAGGAACGACAGCTCTTTTCTTCACAACACTTTTTAAAAGCCAGAAATCTTGTTCCAACTCATTAGATCCAAGTTCGGACCAAATTACCTTTAAGCACCCCAGGGGCGACCTGGATTCAAAAGGACATGTTTCGCTTTGCACCGTCAATATCCGGTTGTTTGTTAGGGTTAGGTTAGGGGTTAGGGTTAAGATTAGCAGTTAGTTTTATATTTTTTTTAAATCCGTCTAAATATCGTCTGGTAACGAACAACCGGATGTTGACGGTGCAAAGCGAAACATGTCCCTCTGTATCCAGGTCGCCCTTGGGGTGCTTAAAGATAACTTGGCCCCTTAGTTCTAATATTGCATGATGGATGGGAAGAAGTTTTATAATCTTCGCTAGATTTTAAAATGACGATAAACCGAATGAACTACCCTATCAGCTGTGATTGTATGATACACCGATTGCTCTTCTGCAGAGGGATAAGATGCCCCCTCAATAGTTGTTGGCCCTGGGCAATAACCCGCGATGTTTAATGAAGAAATCCGGGGCCTGAGCAGCCCATGATATGCAACACTCCACGTCGGCCCTTAGGCTATACGAGCGGTTAGAGGGACCCCTTCCGATTAATTGGCTGGTCCCCAATATCATTGTCGCAACCCTATTGATCTTATGGCAAGCCCTAACCTTTTTTTATCATATGTGCTATAAGGCGGTAACTGAGGGTCTTAATGTCCTGTGTAATGTTAAACTGTATCTAGTGGTGAAGTTCCAATTGTGGAACTCTGATGAATGTAGAGTAACCATTTATCGTCATTACTCCCTGGTCCACACTGATCCGGAATGGTAGAACATGTTAGGGTCCCATGTATGCGTTAAATAGAAGAAAATAAGTTCACAAATATTTGTTTAAAAAATGTTCAACAAGCATTAACAATGAATAAAACAATGTCTTAACCATAAATAAGCCAACAAGGTTTGGTATGTCATAAAATCCAATCCACCAACCAATTCTCCATCGCGCACTAGCTATATAGAGCATCAGAGATATAAAGATGTGTACACTAAAAATATTAAGTCTCAGTCTTCCTCATTTAATGATAACTAAGATGGAAGCGGAGAGAGACAATACTCCAGACGACCCGATGAAGAATAAACCCAGAGAACTTGACGCGGCCAGCAGTAAATAGAAGGCATTAGAAGAAAGTAATAAGAGAGTATTGTTTTATATATATATAGATGCTTCTCTCTCGATGAGTCCGGATTAAAAACATGCTCTGATGATGATTTTTTATAAATCGAAATATTGTTCAACATTAGCTATGAAAAGGATATAAAATATATTCATTTTAACAATATTGTGTGTTTTCATACCCATTTTATCTATCTATCTATCTATCTCTCTCTCTCTCTCTCTCTATATATATATATATATATATATATATATATATATATTATATATATATATATATATAATATATATATATATATATGTGTGTATATATATATATATATATAATATATATATATATATTATGTATGTATTTGGGAGAATATGTGCTTAATTGAAGTCGTACCTAATTTTGAAAATTAATTAATTAATAATTAATGAATTATGCGGGCATAACTAATTCATTAATTATTAATTAATTAATTTTCAAAATTAGGTACGACTTCAATTAAGCACATATTCTCCCGAAAAATAGTCGGCTAAAAAAGCCATATCAAAACACATTGTTTGTTTGCTCTCATATATATATATATATATATATATATATATTATATATAATATATATTTGTTTAACTAAAAATGTATCGTTAGAAATGATAAGTAGCACAAATAATTTTCATTAACTTCATGTGTATTAATAAATTTGAAATAATAATTTTCATTGATTTATGTGATCTAATAAACTGGTAGAAATTTACGTTTATTAATAAATAGGTAGAGATAATATCCATTGATTTAATATATATAATTGACTTAATATGAGTATAGATAAAAGGATATGAAAACAACACAATATGCTGTTAAAGTGAAAAGATTTTCTTTCATATTCATAGCTAATATTGAACAGTATTTCGATTTATAAAAATCATCCTTATCCAGCCTTATCAATAGCGGAGACGAAAATAATATGAATTTAAAACGAAAACATTGATGTTGATCCTTTTATCTATTCTCATACCGTCGGATTCATTTCCTTTCTCTTAACTTATATCTTGACTTAATATGTATAATTGGTAGAAATAATTTTCATTAACTTCACGTGTATTAATAAATACTGATGGATGACCCTCAGCCACTACCTTTTTAGAATCTCTATGATAAAAAGAATTTTGCCATAAGAGCAATCTAAAGAATGCGGTCGGGACAAGCATATAGCTGCTAGAAGTTAAAAAGACCAACCCATTGATTAGATAGGGCTTCTCCGACATCCGCTTAGATCAATTAAGGACCAAAGTGGAGTATTGCGTGAACAAAGACCACTTAGTAACCGGGTCACAGACCACTTAGCTATTACAGTTATATCCTCGGGTAATAATGGCGGCCACCCACAGAAAACAAATGACCTCATTGGGGATGGGGGTTCTTATCCTTCTGTAGAGGTGCAGTCGGCGTTTTCTACAGCACCAGCCGACAGAACGGTTTTGACCAATGCACATACACTCATATAAAAAAGTAAAAGGAAAGTTGTCGGGGCGGCCTAATGTCGGTATCAGCCATGCAGCGAGGGAGTATATCCTCTTTTCACTAGCGCTAGACCAAGGAGATTATTTTAGCGTCGGAGGTGGAGCGCCACACCTGCCATCAGCTCCTTACTTTATTACCCTATGCTACTCATACGCTAAGTTGGTGAGGACGGGTATCGAACTAGGAACCTTGTGGTTTCTAGCCGAAGGTTCTATTAACTGAGCTAACCCGGTACTCATATACTATGTATTATTTTCATAAAAGAAATTACCACTTGTACATTTTACGAGGGTAAATCCAATGGTAAGGTCTCCAAAATATTTAGAAATCACAGAAACGTTTATTGTCAATGATGTTTACATCGTTTTAAAGTTTCTACATGTATCTTTTTCTCTACAAAATCGCCATTTCGGTCGATGTATTTTTATTATGTCCTGTGGCAGTTTTTGTACGTTCATGCCATACCAACTCGCCGCCATGTCACTGAGGGAGCGTCGAACCTTGTTGTCGTTGCAAATTCCCTACACCAATAGCGGACGTTTTTGAAATCCATGCATGACTTGACATACACTTCCGTTAATTGATGAGGATTTCAATCACTTTAATGACTTTTGCGTTCAAAGACGGAATAACTGCGCTGACTTCACATTTGGCGGTAGTGTCAATCGGGAGCTCCAGAGAGACAACTGATATGCTAAGACTTAGCATGGCGGTAAGGCATGCACAGGGGTTGTGGCAGGCGCATGCTAAAAAACACAACAGTCATGCCAATTGCCGCACGAACAGTTTCCCTGCGCTCCCAGCTCTTTGGAGACTTTACTTTTGGGATTATTTTATTTCCTTTTATCTTACAAACAATGTCTCTTTTAAAACATTTGGTGTGAATTTCTAATTGACAGGATATATCATAAGTATAAATTATTCATAAAATTGTAAAAACAGGTATTGATTTTGGACATTTGTCAGCTTGTCTCACGGTGTCTGCGATGCACATTTTGACATCTTCTCAGTTATTAGACGTTTATTACAGACGAAAAGAAATCAAAAAGAATAGAAAGATAAAAAGACAAAAAAAATGAAAGAAAATAAAAAAAAATCGGAAAAACAAACAGAAAGAAAAAAGATAAAGAGAGAAAGAAAAAGAAAAAGAAAAAAGATAATAAAAGAAGCAGCAAGAAATAAGTAAAGAAAGAAAGGTACACAGTCAGAAGAATGAAAAAAGGAAAGACAAAGAAAAGAAAAAAGGAATAGAATGAATGAATAAAGAACGAAAAAAGAAAGAAAAGAGGAGAAGAGATTAAAAAGAAAGAAAGAAAAAAAAACAAAAACAACTAAAGAAAGACACATAGAATGAAGAATGTAGAATGAAAGAGAAAATAGAACGAAAATGAGCAAAAATAATGAAATAAGCAAAAGAAAAACCAAATCAGAAAAAAAGAAAACATTTAAAAAAAAAACAGAAAGAAAGAAAATAAAATTTAAAAAATAAATGTGCAAAGAAAAGATTGAGATAGACGAAAAAAAAAAGAAAATTAAAGAATGAAAAGAGAAAAAAGAAGTTAACAGAAAGAAAGAAAATCAAGAATAAGTTAGAAAAAAATAAAGTAGTAAAGAAATAAAAAAGAAAAGAGATAGAGAAAAAAACACGTGTAGCTCTGATGTCATGCTAATTTCATCTTTTATTTATTCTTTGATTTGTTGCCATCTTTTTCTTTCTTTCTCTATCGCACATAAGTACACATAGGACTATGAATTTTTAATAAAAAGTTACAATTCGTTTAAAGATACGAGAATGGCATTATTTCTCGTGAAACACATACAAAAACAAATTAACTTACTTTTTGATTGTATAAACACATTCAGCACTAACACTAAAATATTATCCTCAAACTGAAACTGTCTCCAAAAAGAGAGTTTTGTAATAACTAATAATATCCGTTTTAACTATATAATGTACCACGATAAATAATATAATCCCGGTATATTTGGTTTAGAAAAAAATAACTCCTGTTTTTAAAAAAAAGTTAGATGTTTACTTATATATATTTATTTACCAGTCCCTCTGCATGAGTTGAATATCGTTTTTCACAAAACCCCAGTATATATATATATATATATATATATATATATATATATATATATATATATATATATATATATATATGTGTATCCGTTATTACCAACCAATTTCTGTTAGAACTATTCTGGGTAGTTAATTTCTGTCTCGGATTCGGTTCCCTAAACCGGCTCTAGAAGAAACTATTGAGCACTATCAAATTCTTATCCCGGTTCCATTATCTTATTTAAACAATCAAAATTGTGATTTTACACACACACACACACACACACACACATTATATATATATATATATATATATATATATATATATAAAATATTCCGTATTCATCAAATGATGAATTTATTCCGGCCTGTTGGACTTGTCAGATTTGATGGCAAAAAATAGATAACAAGAAGAGAAGCGAGTATAGAAGGATGAAATGAAAAGAGAAATTTGTCAGATGGTGACATGTTGAATATTTATACTTTGCAACATATTGGCAACGTTTGTATGGTTGTATAGGTTGACGACGAGGCCAACAGGTCGAGAGAAAAAATATCATTTGATGAATATATATATATATAGCAGTTCAGTACAGAACTGTTACATTGCTACTCAAATTTAATTCTCTTCTTGGTCAGGTCGAGAACTTTTCTGCTTGCTTCATAAATTTCTATGTGAAAACAATACAAAAGATCGAGAGAAAAAGAAAAGAAAAGAGATGCTTGCTCTTTTCAAGGTTCTCATTATGCTCCCTCTATCTTTGCTTTCGTTTCCGCGGAAAATAGATAGGAAGCATTACTTTCAGAACGTCTTCCTATTTATTCATCTCGACACTCTTGATGTTGAAGAATCTTCAAGGACGCACGTTGGGGAGAAAAAAGGACTCTGTGAACCCGTCAGCTAAGACAAAAGAATATTCTGGCTCTTGTGATACAACAAGCACGATTATTGATTACAGGTGTGTATGTGTGTGCGCTAGGTATACGTACTACACGACTGACACACGGTGTGGGCTAATCTAAGTGAAAGCTGTAGATGTGCATTTACTTTATATTATATGTGTGCTGCTCCTCTATCAAAAAAAAAAAAAAAAAAAAAGAAAGGAACAAAAAAAACAAAATGCGCGTACTCCTTTAACCGACGTGCAACACATTCTGAACGTATCTGCACACACACAGAAACAGCCTCGCAGAACGAGAACGGCAACCGCACCTTATGCGCATGCGCGCCCAATATTTTGTATTCATGCGCGTGATTTGCCAATGACACGCCATTGATTTAGTTTACGTGCACATACATCGACCGGAATTACTTTTTTGCACAACGCTACATAAACTGTACCCCTTATTTCTTTTTCCGTATCTTTTTTTTATTCATGCAATTCTATTTTTTTCTCGCGTTTCTTTTTAAGAGCGCAGGTAGGTAACCCTTAAGGTTCAACTGAGTTAATACAACCACTTTTTTTCCAGCCCGCTACATCAACGATTTTTTAAAATTTTTCAAATTTTAAACGGAAATATTCAACAAAAATGGGATAAACAAAAAGTTGTGTGAAAATTACTAGGTTTTACATGTAATTCCTTATTTAGTTATTTGATTCCTAAGTAAGTCCTTTTTTAAGCAATTATATGGTTGATTGATTAATTTTAACAGCATTTCAAACACCAGAGGTTATTATAAGCATAGCGGTTAGGAAACCGCGTTTATCGTGCGTTTATAATTACAGTTTTTGTGTAGCTGTTTTAGGATGGATTTGTTGTTTTTTAATAGCATGTAAGATTCAAAGGTTATGACGAAGTCATAACTCGTTGGAACGCAAACAAACTCCGACAAAGGTTGAGGGACAAAACATTTAATAGGATGGATATGACGAGATACATAAAGTACATAGATACATATACAAGAGTAGAGATAATGACACATTCATGAATGGTAAAATACAAGATATTTAGGTATCAAAGAGATACCTAAATGTACATAAAAACGTAGTTACGGATACATGCCTAAAGGATAGTCATATATCGTATAAGAGACTTACTAGCAGTGAGTTGCCAGTGTTAAGGGCCGAAGCCCCAACGAGAAGGGGGTGGTCATAAGACTACCTCATTGTGTCTCGTAGGTCGAGCAGCAGGGAAAGAGAGAGAGAAATTCAAATAAGCCGCTTAAATACACCAAGGCCTAGCGGAACCAGCGAAACTAAACGGGCAGACAACTCCCCAGGCAAATACGAAAATAACCCCACAGGCATATCAACCCTTATGAGTTATTGAATGACAAATCTTTTTTAAGATATGATCTGTTGAACTTAATGCGTATCAATAAATGGGTAGAAATAATTCTAATTAACTTTATCTATATTAATAGATTCGTAGAAATAATTTTTTATGTTAGATTTTTCAATCAACTTTATACGAATTAAATTATAGAGATGTTTTTTGTTAGTTCGTAGGTTACTTCGTTTAATGAGATATCAACCCGTGTTGTTCATCCAATGTTAAAGTCTGTCTTTTTATATTCAACTACAAGCGAATAGTTTTTTGGTAATTTTTTGGTTTATGAATTCGTAGAAATAATTTCCATTAACTCAATGTGTATAAATACATTTGTAAAAAAAAATATTATTTTAGATTATTCATTTATTTCATCAGTATAAACAAATTTGCTAAAATCATTTTCATCAACTTCATATGTATCAATAAAATAGCAGAAATAACTTCATGCGTATTAATAAACTGTTAGTTATATTAGATTTTTCAGTACTATCAATTGACTAGTAGAAATAATATTTATTAACGTCGAATAGATAAATATTGGTAGACATAATTTTCATTAACTTCATGTATTATTATTTCTATCAATCATTGATACACATGAAGTTAAACAAGCCATATATATATATATATATATATATATATATATATATATACATTTTTGGTACAGCCAAATGTATATAATATATTGAGGGTTATCATAGTGATTACCACGATGGCACTTGATGGAAGACTAAGGAGGAATGAAAGAAATAGAAAAAAAATTGTTAATTGATAAAACAAGGGCCCTTTCGTCCGGTGCTTTTCAAGTTTTACACCCGATTAAAAGTCAAGTTGTAAATTAATTACAACATGAATGGATATGGAATAAGGACTAAGGAATAAGGAATAGGTTTGACAAGAGGGGGGGTCGAAAACAAAACTAAGAAAACCCCCATCAATTCACATTGCTTATCTCCATTAATGATATATATATATATATATATATATATATATATATATAAAGTGTTGTTATGGGTCCAACGGGAGAAAAATCGATATTTTATAAAAAAGAAGGTTTGCAAAAAGGATTATGTTTTTTTTTAATTTTTATTAACTTACATATTGTAACGTGGCGGCCTTAATTAGCGATACGTAACGTTGTGGGTTCAGTTAGGGATCTATTACGTTGGGGTACCAGTTCGTGTATAACCTTAGTGCCTTTCCTTCTTCGGCACTACTACTCGTATATTCGTACGTACGGAGTTTCGTTTGTTTACAACTGACACGGGTCTAGCAGTCAGCCTCTTCTTAGCCCCAAAATCTTCTCCCACTTCTTTTGGTCAAGGGAAAGGTATCACGTTTCACAGCCGCGTGCTCCTTTGTTACGGCCAATTGACTTTATCCACGATAGTGACTTTTTACTATATTGTTTGTGTCGTGAGTCCATTCATAAAAAGATTTCTTTCGTTGTAAATAGAGCAGACAACAACACCAGGTTTTTACTTCTCAAAGTTTTTTATGTTTCAAACTTCTTCTAACTTTTGAGAGAGAGAGAGCCCCCGAATAATCTGTCTTAGCAAGAGGTGTATTTTAACTGGATTCAACTGCGAGTTTTTAGTCCTTAGTAAACTTCTCGGTGAACAAGCTTTCTCAGCCTCTCCTTATCGTCCTTAGCGACTACAGTTCCATATCACTGGCCCGATTTCTGCCTGACTGTCCTCCTCCGCGCGGACGCAAACCAACTGCTCTGCTCGCAGACTCCAACCAACTGCCCTTTTTTGATCTATTCGTGTGTCTTAAATAGTATTTCTAAATTCTTCTAGACGATTCTTTCTCTAGAACGTTCCAGCCCTTTCGATTGTTTCGATTTGTTCCAATCTCTCTGGTCACACAGAGTTCACGAAGCTAAGATCAAAAGGCTTATTGGTGCCCAGAGGACTGGTTTTTCCTTAATCCTAGACTTATCGTCTGCTTTCTCTCATTAAAAAGATGTTATCTATCCTAACTACTTTTTCGGTGATTCTAAAAAAGACCACCCAGCAATCTAAGATAATTGGTAGTACATTTTTCCAAAGGTTCTTTTCCAAGTCTGGCACAAGGCCACAAATATAGGTGCTGAAGGGGCGATTACATAACAATATGAATGCGACACGTGTTTCTGATCTGTTGTCTTCTTCAGGTATTGAATTATTATTTTATGTCCGATATTGATAGGTTGTGTGTGTTTTTGTAATTTTTTTATTATAATGGTTGTGTAATAACAGTTGAACGCTACGTTATTTTTTTCAATCCTTGCGTGTGATTTGCGCGTGACTTGCGTGCAACTTGCATATATATATATATATATATATTATATATATATATAGGGTGTTTGGGATAAATTTGACATATTTATATTTGGTTATTTTTCTCCATAGGTTGGAGGTATTGACGTACACTACGCATCGTTTAAAAGCTTAGACCCATCTTCATTCATATACGTGATGACAGATAGAATGGATAACTGGAACGCACCGGAATCATGAAAGAGAATAACTTGTATCATGATGATCTGCTCGGGCATCAAAATAAGGAGATTATGGTTACTGCCCAATGCTCCCTGAACACTGCAAAAACAATCAGGCATGAACTGGAGAATTGCAATGGAGACTACGAGGCTGTGGCTAGAAGAAAGCAACATAACAGACGATCTGATTGCATTTGTACAGCAGAATTCCTTGGAAATCTGCATAAAAAGTGTTGGAAGACCCTCAGATGCCTACGTGGAGTTGTTAAACACTGTAGTCAAGCCCTGGATAACAAGGGTTGCCAATGGTAGGCCATATGTATGGCAGCAGGATTCGGCCCCCTGGCATACATCTGGGTAAAGTCAAAAATGGTTGTCGGTGGATATTTTGAGTGTAATTTGTTGACAGTAGTGTAATTTCCGTGCCTGATTAATTTCTTTACAATCCATTACATTTCATATTTACCAAGCACTTTTTCTTTTACCTTGTGAAACTGTCAAATCTCCCGAACACCTTATATATATATATATATATATATATATATATATATATATATATATATATATAACCCAGCTATGGGTTAAATAGTAGGACAGACTGGGTCTTCAGCCTTGGGTAGGTAACCAGTGTAGGAGAGGGATAACTCTGAATTCAAAATTCCCTCCAGCTATGGGTTAAATAGTAGTGCAGACTGGGCCCTTCAACCTTGGGTCGGTAACCAGTCTAGGAGAGGGATAACTCTGAATTCAAAATTCCTGAGGTCGGTCGTTGATTGGGTTTGTGGCAACCCTTGATGCACCAATTCTTTCCTATCGACTGTGCCAAAAAGTGTGGATGGTCCAACACAAGCCTTCACCACTATAAAAAATCACTGTGTGGGTGTTCATTGTGTGTGTGAACCCTCATGCGTCGAAAATCGACGAGAGAGTCCATAATACACACACACACACACACACACACACATATATATATATATATATATATAAGCAACAAAATTTAGTATTAACTAACCCACAAGATTTGATATACCCTTAAGAACCAACCAACCAAACAAACAACCAACAAAAAAATTGCTACAGAAGTAATAAAATAAGACAAACCGGCTATGTTTATCTCACTTTTGACTCAATAAGAATGTTGGGTTTCTGCCACAATAATATTCCTTTTCCCTTTTGTTAATCTAAATGACAAAATATTCTGGAATTAACGTAGTTACTATTGAGTGGAATTTCGATCCCAAGAGAAATTATTAAGACGTCATCATTAATGGAGATAAGTGGTGTGCTTGGTCACAAAGTTCATAGAAATGTAACACAGTGATTGATACATCACCGAAATGAGAAATAAGAAATTTTAATTCCTTTTGGGAGATGAAAAATGAGTTTTCTCCCTTTCATTTGGTATGGTTTCTTTGTTTAATAGCGTATCAACATTTCGTGGGTTATTTAAAGCGAAAGCCATCATTGTAGACGAACAGTCGTGGTACTGTTTAATCCATTGCTAGGGTAGGATGGAGTCATACCTTTCCCAATGGTATGAGTCCAAAAGTGAAAGTAAAGCGCGTCCGGGGTTCGAACTCGCTTACTACGATATTGGATTCCTCTAAACAGCTCCCTTTAAATTATAATGTTAGAAGGTAGCAAAACACGTGTGTCCACAACCAGAGAAGACCTGATGAATTTCACCGTTCTGTTATCATGAGCAAGTAGCTATTGATTGGGCTCATAGGATAGTACAATCGCTACAAGTATATGAACAAAGTACGAGGGTCATTCAACAAATAAGGGGAATTTTTTAAAAGAAAAAATACATGTTTTTCATATTTTTACCGTAAATGTAAACTCTACATTGGTTGTAATTAATTTGTAGAAAAAAGTATTTCAATAACATTGTACATTATAATTTAATATATTGACTGGATTTTCCAATATACGAAAACCTAAATTCATATCTTTTTGAAGGAGTGGGGTGCATCCGCTCTCTTTGAATGCGTATAAACAGAAAGATAGCGAAACAATGTCATAGCAAAAAGAAATGGACAGAAAATGTTCTACTCAGGGTCAAAGAGCAAGTAATTAAATACTAATATATAAACAGTAATGGATTATATATATATAGATATATATATATATATATATATATATATAGAGATAGATAGATATATAGAGAGAGTAAACTACAGATACGTGTTTCAAGGTATAACCTCTCATCAGTGCAGTTATACCATTTTAGCAGCTACCTCTGGCCGGGTTCGAGACCCGAACGAACTTATGCTCACCAAACCTCTTACCCATACGACCGCAGTCAGTTGCCAAGTATAGCAGGCTATTTAATTGCTACATTTCTAAGCGGAAATGAATTCGCCTAGAGGTCTCAAACTTTTTAAACAAAGTGAGTCTTAGCTGAACGCCGAATACGGTGAATTTTGCAATTAAATCCCTTCTAAATAAAGTGCTCAACCGAAATTGGGAGTGTATAATAGAGTAAACTACAGACACGTGTTTCGAGGTATCACTGGCTGATGATGTTTTTGTCCTGTTTTATTTATATTTCCAATGCTTCCAATATAACCTAAAATGTTCATAAGAACAATATATTTATACATAATATATATATATATATATATATATATATATATATATATATATATATTAAGTTAAGGTAGCGTGGGCATGGATTCAACGACACCTGGTTACTGACAGTTTCTCGTCTATGCGATCTTTTGACAAAGCACCGCTCTATCTTTGATATTGAGTACTGTTTACATATTGATATAACACCTATAATATCTGAATATATATATATATTATATATATTATATATATATATATATATATATATATATATATATTTTAGATTAAATAACTGAACTCGTTATTCTTTGATTTTAGATTAAATGAAATAAAAGTAATTTATTTCCAAATCATTTTTCTTTTCTTTCTTTCTTTTTTTTTTTCCCCCTCTCGGCAATGATTAAAAATTAATTGGTTTCATTTAATTTACTCACTTGATGAAGTCAAATTAATGAGATCTAATCACCTTTTTACATATCAAATCAATCAGAAATTAGCAATTGGCATATGTATTCATTTTCATTAACTAAGGTCGAATGAATATAACTGATTGAACTTATTCATTTGATAAAAATGTGAAAAATTAGAAATCAATGTAACTTTTATTGTATAATTACTAATTGAATTGTCGGTGATGAGGAAACATCAATTATCTAAAATTAATGATAATTTATGGTGTAAAATAGTTGATCTTATACCGTTGATAAAATTGCATTATCCGGTTGAGTAAATTTTATCTGTTTGGAAAACAAAAAAAAACATTTGAAACGGAATAAATACAAAGGTCAATAAATAAATAAAATGAATTTGGCCTCAGTAATTGGGAAAAGAGGAAGAGAATATGTATTAAAAGGATTGAACACAGCTGGAAAAGAAAGGGTGAACTCATGAGTGACATTTTCCTGGGGATACTCTTGTGTAGGTTGACCAACAAATTAATCAGCTCTATGTGTTGTATAATCTATGCATAGATTATTGTTAACCCCTGTATTTCTGAAGGGATGGCCCCTTTTCATATCACGGGCGGGAATATTACAGAGCATGGAATATTACAGAAAGCCCGCGAAATACGTGAAGTCACGTGGGACCTGGTTGGGTCTTCAGTTTCAGCTTGGACGTCGGGCAGATAAGATGTTACTGCTTTAGCTGAGACTCACTGCACACGCGCGCTGTGATTAGTTAGAGAAATATATTTAGTTAAGAAATAAAAGTTTTTAAAAATAATATGGTTTTGTGGTTGATGAATGTCTTGGCAACAAGACTGACCTAGACGACCAGACACGAAGTCCCCAAGACTAGGTCCCGACGCTGGAAGAAGAACGTAAGATACCAAAGATGAACAGAAGAAAAATAGAAGTAAAAAGAAGAGTATACAACATATGCGGATTCTGGATACCGTGTAGAATACCAGCCGGGGGTGATGGTCGATAGCGACGGTTGGAAAGAAAGAGACATGGGTATCCATGCCATCAGCGCAACCTCCCGCTGTGGCTGCTGCTGCTACTGATTTTTATTACGATAATTAAGCAAAAATGTGGAGATGCTTGCGTGTAATGGTTATCGTCGAAGTAAATGGACACAGCAAATCGACTTCAACTCATGGACACATTACACTTGAGAAATAAATTAAATTTTGCCTTAGTAGAGAGAAGAAAGAGAGTTTTGTCTTAGTTTCTTTGTTTGATGGCACATCAACATTCTTGGGTTATTTAATACTAAAACCATCATTGTAGAAAAAAAGTAGTCGGAATATTTATATTTTTTATTGCTTAAACAGAACAAAAATGTGGAGGCGCTTTTTTGTGAAATGGTCATAATAGTCGCAGGCAATGAAGACGATGTTCAAATCCTGGACAAGGCTGTTTGCATTTCACATAGCACTACTACCCTAAGGAAAGGCATGAATCGAGTTATTATCCCTCCAGCTATGTGTGAATAGTAATGCAGACAGGGCTTTTTTTAATCTTGGTATAGCAACCAGTCTATGAGAAACAAAACTCAGAATTCAAGCCTGTTTAAAACCACCTAATTTTTCGTTGGAGATCTTTTATTCACAACGTGTATTTTCATTATGAAATCAGTTATTCTCGGTAGAACTGATACTGTGAAAATGAGATCAGATACCGGTAATCACCGTTCAATGGCGAAAAATCCACATCGAACTCCTTTGAAGAAAGAAGAGTAGACAGAGCCATATATGAAATCCTGGATGATCAGGTGATTGAAGAATCAAGAAGTCGTTGGGCTTTTCACATCGTTTAAGTCCAGGAAAAAAACTTGTTTCTTTGAAGATGTCTTCCTTTGTATGTGTGTGTGTGTGTGTGTGTGTGTGTGTGTGTGTGTGTACGTTTGTGAGTTCAAGTGTGCACGTGTGATAACACGTAATTTTCTCTTTCTTTGAAGATGTATACTTACGCCTGAATGTGTGCATGTGCGCGTACGTAAGAATACGTGTGCGTAGGAAAAATGGTTTTGCATTGAATAACGTTCTTTAAATAAAGTAACTAAGAGTAACGTGTGCTCACTCCATTATCATCACTATTATCGTTGATATATTAGCAAATGTTGGTAGCTATAAGTATTTTTCTAATTTGGATCTAAAAATCTGTGTATCTGGCAAGTGGAATCAATTGAAGATATAAGTAAATACAGCTCTCTGATGGGAACTTTCTTTATTTCAGTTGCTAGCGTTTTAGACTGATTAATGGGCCTAATATCTTAAAAGAATCAATGTCACTTGTTTTAGATTATTTAGATCAGCGGTCCCCAACCTTTTTTGCGCCACGGACCGGTTTCATCTAAGACAATATTTTCACGGACCGGCCTTCATATGCTCTGGCCTACATTTGCTCGATAATCGTTTATGACGTAATCTAATAATAAATCATCCGCAGTGGTCTTATGTCAAATGCAAACATCAACAGACAATAAACAACTTTTTGTTCATAAATTAATAATCAACAACATCTCTGTAAACGAAAATATTTATTTTAGAACAAAATCCTTTCTGATAAGAAATGATTATAATAAAAAAAAATCTCGATTCAATCAATAAAGAAAAGAAAAGTTCAAACGTCCTGTGCGGTCCGGTACCTAATGGCCCGCGGCCTGGTACCGGGTCGCGACCCATGGATGGGGACCACTGATTTAGATGATTTTTTTTTAACCAAACATAATAGGTCATTTAAGGTATATCAAAAATGGATTCAACCAACTACGTAGGTGTAAACATAAGCCAAAATTAGTGCGAATTTTAAATTAAAAAATACATTACTCATACTAGTACAAAAAAAAAAACGCTCTCCGGGCGATGTAAAATAGATTTTTGAAACATATTGCATGAGCTGTGGGAGTTAAAAATTCAATGTCAGCGAGTTTGTACCTTAAGTAAGTAAAATCATCAAATTCATTAAAGGATTAAAAAATAAAACAATTTGAAATGTAAACTTTAAATATGTATTAATATAAAACAAACTATTTATAGATATATAATACCAGTCATGTATTTATTAAAAGTTGTTTTAAAAAACAATCAGAACTGTTTAATGTTGCATGTTCAAATTTTGAGTGTATTTATTGAATAAATACACTCAAAATTGGAACATGCCAAAAATCGTAGAATAAATTTTATTATATTTTATGACGATTTTGGGTAATGTGATGTAAGCAGTGATGTAATTTTTGTTACAGTCAAAAACCGGAAGCGAATCTCCATTATTGATAGATTTTGCTATAATTAGAGAAAGCATTAATCCCGATAATGATAAGATATATGTAATAATGTCATTAACGTCCAAAAAAGTGTTAGGGGGTGGGGAATAGCTTTATTAGCATGACCTCAAAGAGTTCTTATTCCAAAGTTCTCCACCATAATGGAACCTGTAATTATGTTAACACGAAGGTTTGCCAGATTTTGGGGGATTGATAGATGTCAGCGTGCCTTTAATCTTTTCTCTTAGCTTACCTATCCGGAATTGCATAAGCCATATAATTTATACAATGACATGTCTAATTTAGATATCGGAGCGTGTCTTACCCAGAAACATTTGAAGTAGTCGGAAAATATATTAAAAAACATCTTTATTTTCTGACTCATAGATTACGTAGTATTCAGACACGCTTATCTACTATAGAGAAGGAAGCGTTTGATATATTTTAAATGTTACAAAAACCTAACTATTACTTATATAATGTAACATTTATTCTATTTACCGACCACTAACATCATCTGTACATTTTGAAATCCCGATACAAAATAACAATAAAATAAAAAATAGATTAAAATAAAAATAGATTCCTTCATACAAAATGGCAGCAACACTGGAATAACTGTATCCACAATAAACTCTTCCTAATCAAACCAACTGTGGGAGGCTGCAGACCAACTTTAAGGAAGTCTAGAAAGGAACAAGTCATTATGTCCCGATTATGCATTGGTCATACAAAACTAACGCACTCTTATATACAAACAAGAACAACAACCACAATGTGAAACATGTCAAACACCCCTGACAATTAAACACTTATTGATGGAATGCAGATTTTTTGCTCCCATCAGAAACCATTATTTTAAAGCAAACAATATGAAGGATCTGTTTGAAAATGTTAACATTGGGGATATTTTCTCCTTTTTGAGGGAAATAAAATTGTACCATAGAATGTAGACATGAAACAAATCAATGCCATACAATATGATTCCCAATAATACTAACACATTGTTGGAGCCAATTACTAAAAGTATATATATGAATGCACAATATGTATAACATCCCAACCGCTAGGCATGATATAACCCTGGACGGGTTGATATGCCGTTAAAATTAACAAACCAACCAACCAAACCAACAAAATAAAAAGATTCAATTATGGGCTTTTAGTGTTGAAAGCTATGATTGTAATGTAGAATACTTAACAGGTAAAAATAGCGTATTTGGATAATCTCCTATGAAAACCCCCCCAACTCACCAGGAGATAAAGATATTAAGCCATTAGATATAGATGAGCGGAGATATGGAATAGCAGTAATTAATTTTAATGAATTCGAACGACGAAATATCGCGTTATATAACCGTGAGAAGAATCTAGTTAGTGATGAAATGAAACCACAAATATAAGATATGAATATTAGTTTAGAACGAAATTCAGATAAGAAAAGTAAGAACCTTAAACATCGTAATAGAACAGCAATGTAAATATTAAAGAGGGGAAATAAGTATGTAGCTAACGATCCACAGCCTGTGTTAGCTGATAAGAATCAGGGAATGCGCGTAAAACCTGACAAATAATGTGCATTGCTACTGTTAAGAGACAAAATAGAATAGAGGCTTTCCCACGTCACGTAAACCTAGTGTTGCATAATCTATGCGGTTGCATAAGATTATTGTCAACCCCCTGTATTTCTGAAGGGATGGCCCCTTTTCATATCACGGACGGGACTTTCCATGGAATATTACAGAAAGCCTGCGAAATACGTGAAGTCACGTGGGACATGGTTGGCTCTCAGTTTCAGCTTGGACGTCAGGCAGAGAAGATGTAGCTGCCTTAGCTGGCGCTCACTGCACACGCGCGTTATGTTAGTTAGAGAAATATGTTTAGTTAAGTAAATAAAGGTTTAAATAAATAATATGGTATTGTGGTTGATGAATGTCTTGGCAACAAGACTGACCTAGAAGAAGAAATGAATTAAGGACGACCAACCAGCAAGACGAGAAGTCCAGACGCTAGAAGAAGAACGTAAGATACCAAAGATGAGCAGAAGAATAATAGAAGTAAAGAAAGGGTATACAACACTAGAATCCCTCTCCTTTAGAAACATGGCGTTGGAAGCGACAGACGCTGCCTTTTCGTATCAATCATTCTGCCCGTCTTTGTTCCCAGACCTCCCGAAAAATAGTAACCATTTCCACCCTTTTGCTCTTTATACCTTTCTTCATGTTCTCCGAATACCCTGTGACTGTTTTTGTGATTTGAGACAGGAAATTGTTTCCCTTTGTATATGTTGTATGATTAAATGTTATTTTGCATTAATTAACTTATCTTTTAACCAGTCGGATATTTTGTGTTAGGTTACCCTCTTTTGTATTACCTAATGCACTGTAAGAGTACTGGTGGTAGCTACGAGTTAACACACCTCTAATTCTTATACCACTGTTGGAGAGAGCCGTTTCATATGGATTAAAAGATGCATAGAAAATTATATATATATATATATATATATATATATATATATATATATATATATTAGAAAGGAAGAAAAACTCAACACCGTAATTCCACAATAAATTTATTTCGACCAAAATGGGGCCTATATAAATCTAAGTTGATTTAATATAGCTCCCAAAAATTCAGTCTCATCAGATGGAAGATCAGGTTATTTGAATTGCATAACTGAAAAATTTTACTTCTCAAAAAAAAAAATAAATAAATAAATAAATTAAAAAAAAATTCACTGTATTTATACATACTGGATCATACAATAATAATACAGTCTATCTTAGAAATCACATAGAATCATCCCTTACTACCAAGTTTTGGATACCTCTCATCTATATATATATATATATATATATATATATATATATTATATATATTGTGTGTGTGTGTGTGTGTGTGTGTGTGTGTTAGTAGTAGCAAGTCCATTTGTTCAATGAAGAACCTCTATGCGGTGGGTTATTTTTTTAATGCTCTTATATATGTTTCATGGGAGTTGTGTATATGACCATGTGTGTATACATTTAAATGTATGTGTGTGTTTACATATATGTGTGTGAATGTGAGTGTGTGTGTGTATCTCGGTACTGTGCGCGTGACTTCTATATTTTTAATTGGGTCAAAAGTGGCTTGTTTGATGCGTGGTGGTCAGTGTTTGTTTATTTAGGAGATACATGCACACACTCACATTCACACACATATATGTAAACACACACATACATTTATATGTATACACATATAGTCATATACACAACTCCCATGAACCCTCCCTCACATATATAAGAGCATTAAAAAATAACCCACCTCATAGAGGTTCTTCATTGAACAAATGGACTTGCTACTACTAACACACTCGTCTACCTGGATTTTGATAGCATGTCAAACCCTCAAAAATACTTCAATTTTTATAGTTCTTCTATAATGCTCCCTTTCAAAAAATCTATAAACAATTTCTTCAAATAAGAAAATTTCTCCTGACGATGACCTAAGGTTGAAACTAGTTGAGAATAAATAGCATATAATGAATATTCCTGCTTGTCTTATTACTTTTTGTTCATACTATATATATATATATATATATATATATATATATATATATATATCATTAAACTAACCAAACAACCAACTTATTTCCTTTGATCTACCGTTGGATCAATGTTAATGTTTTCACTTGTCTTAGACTCGTTACTGATATTGCAATTCCTTCTGATCTTTGTCAAATTCTGAGTTTATTTTTAAGATATATTATTTAAGTGTTTCACATCCGCCCGTCAATACCGACATTATTCATTTATCAACCATTTTTCCTTTTAGGTCAACCGTTATGTGTTCTTCTCATTCCATTTATATTCTTTGCTAAAAGCTTTCCAACCAATTAGACGTCGTTTTTCTCATTTAAAGATCTTTGTCTTGTATTATAATCTGACTTAAGTAGTTGTATTCCTGAAACAATTCCAATTCTTCATCTTCTATTCGAGATTTTATTGTCTTAATTCTTTTCTGTGTATCTATAAACCGACTGTTCTGTAGGCAAAGTCTGATGACAAGGTATTTAAGAGATCAACTGATGATAGGGAGAAGTAAACAAACAACACGAATGAATGCAAACATTTACAGCTAATTTTTCATTATTTGATCATCATCATCATCATCATCATCATCATCATCATGTCGCGCATGTAGCACGGGTATCGACAACAATCTTACGCCAACCCTCGCTATCATTCATTGCCCCTGGAAGCTCCTCTGCGGAACAGCCAGCATCTTCACATAGCTGGTCAATGTAGGTCCTTGCTGGGCGTCCCACACTTGCATGACCATGTGTTGGCTTCCACAGGAGAACGTCGCTTATGAGTTCACCATTACTTCTCCAGCAATGTCCTGCATGCCTTGTCTGTCTCACTCGGATAGTTTGTGAGATGAGGGGAGGTGACCGTACAGCTGTTTCCTTGTGGGGTGCTGTTTCCATGACTTGTTCAACACTGCTCGCAGCATCCTTGTGCAGCTCCCATCTAGCTTATTCTCAATACGTTTAGTTAGGGTCCAGGTGGTGCAGCCATATAACAGCACCGACACAACCACAGCCTGGAAGAACTGCCGCTTCAGCCTGTTAGGGAGATCGGACCTCCATATAACCGATAATCTATTGTGGCCGACGATGCCTTTGCTATCCGCGTATTAACATCGCTCTCTGTGGAGGAGATAATACCTCCCAGGTAGGTGAATTGTTCCACTGGCTTACGAGGCTTGCCATTGAGTGTGGAGATGTTTCCTTCATTTTTGAAGCTCATGAACTCTGTTTTACCGGAGTTCACATAGAGGCCTATATTATTTGCTGCCTCCTCTAGGCTATGTAGCAGTGTTTCAGCCTGTGCCGGTGTATCTGCAAGAAGTGCAAGGTCATCGGCATAGTCCGCATCTGCTTCTTGCCATTTTCAATGTGAAACCTTTTTCTATTATGGTATCTAATGATGTTAGGAGTACGTAGTCTAGGCATATCATGAATATATATGGTGCCAATGTGTCTCTTTGAAGGACTCCATCGGCGATGTCAAATAAGTCTGTGTCGCCATCCGACGGTATGTAAGTATGAAAAATATGAAAAACAGATATTTATATGTATTTATCAAATAATGTCGTCTGATGGCGACACAGATTTCATTATTTGATAAATACATATAAATATCTGTTTTTTATATTTTTCATACTTACATACCGTCGATTTATTTACCTTTTGATATATATATATATATATATATATATATATATATATATATATATATATATATATATATATATTAATTACTTTTGTGCACTCATATACAACATTTTTTTTTCTCCAGACCGTCTTGTTATTACCTTGAAAAAGGGTGAAGGTTCACCCAAAATATTGGGATTGATTAAACCAGAAACAGAGCAACGGTTGAATATATAAAAATTCTGATTTTTGTACTGCTTTTCTTGTTTTTGTTCTTTATTCCAATGCTTCAAAGACCAAACAAACAACGTTCACAAGAAACATAACATATATATAATATATATATACACACACACACACACACACACACATATATATATATATATATATATATATATATATATATGTATACGGTGATTACCACTTCTTCACAGAGTAAGGCCACTTCTAAAAAGTTCGGTTGTGAGCACCCAAATGCCTCAAAAATCAAACTTTGCTTTTACACGTCCTGTCGCATAAAATGTACGTGAGACCTCAACTTTAACTCGTATACACACAAGTTTTTCACGCGGTCGTCTGTCATCATGGGACCGCATATGATTCAAGAGACCAGCCCGTGACAGTCAAGCCATGCCAAACATATTACATATATGGTCAGGCTTGAATGTAAGAAGTGTATCCAGGACCTCCGTCTTGTGCCGCTTCCGTAGATCCCGCTTCAGAATGGAGCACTCGAGCCACATTGCCTCAAATCTTCTACATCCTCTATAAACGAGTCTCCTCCATGCCGAACAATTCGTAGCCGTCTTTTTCTAATCTTCAAAATTTATGCAAAGTGTCTTAAGATATATATTATATATATATATATATATATATATATATATATATATATATATATATATATACAAGTCAATTTCCCACGACTCTAACCATTATGCCACGCTTTTTATATAAACTAGCAAATATATGCACCCTCCGGGTGCAAGTATTTAAGTTTTAATGTAATAAAATATTGTATTAATTAGAAAGGCTAATGAAACTAAATAAGAATACAGATGAAAAGTTTATTTGAAACAGAGGGAGTATATAAAAAATGGAACAACTGAAACTTACTCTTCCATCACTCTCGTCTTTCATTGTTATTTTTTCTAATTTAAGTATTTAGTTAAAAGAAGAAGTAAAGAATAAAATGACAGTTATTTTATCTTGTTAATGGATTTCATTTAAGATTCATTGAAGAGACTTTTGCTTATATTCATTAAAATAAAACCAAACAGTTAGAAATCAATAATACTAAGCACACATTTATTAAATTCGATTTTTTAATATTAATATGCAAATTAGCCTTCCCATTCACACTGTAAACCGCTATTTTGTTGTATATATAAATATAATTGCATGTTGTCAGTATGTAGACATAGTTAACAGTATTAATAATGTAAGACAATTTTATTAATAATTGAGGTTTAGATAAAAAATAAAATCATGGACCATGTGATGTCAATAACTAAGAGAATTGTGACTTGAGTAGGAATATAGTTTCGGTTACAGACAGAAAAACACACAAACTCCATTATAATAAGATATATATATATCCCAGACAAGGCTGTCTACATCTCACATCCCTTGGGAAAGGTATGAATCCATATATTCTCCCTCCAGCTATGGATAAAGTAGTAGGGCAAACTGGGCTCTTTAACATTAGGTAGGTAACCAGTCTACGAGAAGGAAAATTGAATTTAAATTCCTGAGGTCAGTCGTTGATTGGGTTTGTGGCATTCCTTGTGCACCAATTCTTTCTTATCGACTGTACCAAAAAGTGCGGATGGTCCAACACAAACCTTCACCACTTAAACAAATCACTGTGTGGGCGTTCATTGTATGAACCCTCATGCGTCGAAAATCGACGAGAGAGTCCATTATATATATATATATATATATATATATATATATATATATACTATAGTGTGAGATGGTCACTGTTTCAGTTTTTGCATCCCGTGTCTATTGAATTTTTTGAAATTTTTTGTAATTTTTTCGATTTTCCTTACATTTGAAACATCTTCACCTGATGATTGCATCGCATGAAACCAATATGTTTGTGATTGTTCCTTTGTCACCTAATAAATAGATATGTAAAACCTTTATATATTTATCTTATTATATATATATATATATATATATATATATATATATATATATATAATGTGTGTGTGTCTGAGTTGGTTGGTTGGATTTTACGGCATGTCAACCCTTTTTGGCTTATTTTATGCCAACGACATTTTGTTTGATTCATTTCTTGATTGGTATTCAACAATAAAGATACTAGCAATGGCCCCATTATTTACAATATTGATAGCGCAACTGAGACTTTCAAAATAGTTTTTGCTTTAATCATCCATATCTTTATCATATCATTGATTAAAAGTCTGAGTGATTCATATATAATTAGAATTACTTCAGTCAGCGTTAGATAAAATCTAAAAATGCAGTTAACGTAGAAAAAATCTATAACAGTACACAATACGCCAAAGATATATTTATGTAACAAAAGTGTAGAGCAAATATTACGATATTGAAATTATAATATTGGCAGAAGGACATAGACTTTAGATTTCCTCTCCTAACGTACAAGACACAAAAGTTTGTAAAAATACCACGGGTTAAAATTTAGGTCTCATGGTTCAATTTGGCATCGAATAAAAAAGCAGAGGTTAACTGCGATAATTAGGATTAGGAAAATTACTTATTCCTATATATATATATATATATATATATATATATTCTTATTATAATGGAGATAGTGTGTTTTTCTGTCTGTAACCGAAACTATATTCCTACTCAAGTCACAATTCCCTTAGTTATTTACATCACATTCTCCATGATTTTATTTTATCTAAATCTCAATTATTAATAAAATTGTCTTACATTATTAATACTGTTAACTATGTCTATACTGATAACATGCAATTATATTTATATATACAACAAATAGCGGTTTACAGTGTGAACGGGAAGGCTAATTTGCATATTAATATTAAAAATCGAATTTAATAAATATGTGCTTAGTATTATTGATTTCTAACTGTTTGTTTTCATTTTAATGAATATAAGCAAAATCTCTTCAATGAATCTTAAATGAAATCCATTAACAAGATAAAATAACTGTCATTTTATTCTTTACTTCCTCTTATAACTAAATACTTAAATTAGAAAAAATAACAATGAAAGACCAGAGTGATGGAAGAGTAAGTTTCAGTTGTTCCATTTTTTATTATACTCCCTCTGTTTCAAATCTTTTATTATACCCCCTCTGTTTCAAATCTTTTTATCTGTATTCTTATTTAGTTTCATTAGCCTTTCTAATTTAATACAATATTATATTACATTAAAACTTAAATACTTGCACCCGGAGGGTGCATATATTTGCTAGTATATTGAAAAAACAAAGGATGTTTACAAATGCATGGGCTCATCAGGAGAGAATGTGCAAACCGTTTCGGGGCCTTCCTCTCTACGGTTTTACGGTTTTTAAAACCGTAGAGAGGAAGGCCCCGAAACGGTTTGCACATTCTCTCCTGATGAGCCCATACATTTGTAAACATCCTTTGTTTTTTCAATATATATATATATATATATATATATATATATATATATATATATATAAGAAAGTTTGGTATGTACTTAAAGATAAGAGTCTGAATAATTATATCAGAAGATTTTTATAAGTTTCTATACGGGACTTTTTAGTAAAAAAAAAGAAAAGAAAATGAAAAAAAAAACATGAATTCTAAATTCATAAAAAAATGTCAATATTATTAGACACAATTCCGTAAGTATATGACATCCAGCAAAGATTGAACTC
>CM042147.1:36982616-37075116 GCA_023376005.1 Doryteuthis pealeii | reverse complement strand
CTCAATTCGTCCTCTTGTTTCCAATTCCTATAGTCTGTTTTCTAAAGATTTTGGGGCGATTTCAAGGGCACAAATTTTAATTGGTAACCCTATCTCCCTCATATCTCATCGTTTATTTCGGTTCGCTGGCAAGGTCCAGGTATTTGTTTATCTTTTCGTTTTATTTCATCTTCACTCTGGGATCTGCTGGGACTGTAAAATCTACGACTTGGCAAGTTCTCTTTTTCTTCTTAATCAATACTATGTCTGGTATTCAGACTGGGATAAACTAAAACGTAAAAAATAATATATATATATATATATATATATATATATATATATATATATATATATAATTTCAAATAAATTTTAGAAAAAAATAGCCTTTGGCTCTTCAGCAGTCAGGTAAATATAATTTTTCCAAAGAAAGAGAACATTATCAAATAGAGAATGTTGTTGTTTCGGCAGACAACAGCTGGTCTACCGAGGAGTTCTATAGTCTATTGAGAAGTTTTGTGCAACATTGATTTCCTGTTGACGCCATTAGATTCAGTAGGTGGCAAGACTCAATGGTTTTATACTGCTACATGTAATAATAATAATAATAATAATAATAATAATAATAATAATAATAATATTCTTTAAGACTGAGATGCATAACAATTACACAATCCCATTATCTTTTGTTTTTACCTAGATGTGATTTTTTTTCTTTTTTGGAAACAGACTTATCTTGGTTTTTACACACCGGTGTGTAAATACCAAGATAACTCTGTTTTCAAAAAAATAAAAAAAAAAAAAAAATGAAACTGACATTTGGGGTAAAAAGTTTTTTTAAAAAGACCAGCACATCCGTACTTTCTGAAAATATTCGTCGATATTTAATGTATATTTGAAATTATATATATATATATATATATATATATATATATATATATATATATATATATGAAAGTACGCAAACAGTTTGTTTGATATGGCTATGTCGACAATTTTGGGGAGAATGTGCTTAATTGAAGTCATACCTAATTTGAAAATTGATTAGTTGATAATTAATGAATTAGGCGAATATATCTGTTTAAATGTGAAGCGTAAACAAATCGAGAAAAAGTCATCCTCTATATTTCGGCCTATTATGCCTCATCAGCAGAGTTATAGACTCGAAGCCGCTTTGTATGTTAGAATCTCCAGGCAGTTAGGGTTCGAATCCCACACAAAGCAGCGTCTATAACTCTGCTGATAAGGCATAATAGGCCTAAATGTACATACAGAGAATGCTTAAGGATAGAACCCAGGTGGATGAGCAGTTCATGACTTGCAATACTCCACTTTGGCCCTATCTTGGGCTAGACAGGCGACCGGAGAGGCCCCCTCCGATTAATCGGCTGGTCACGTCAAGCGCTAGCACCTATATGATTTTCCCAATAGGAAGCGCGTGGTGTAATGGTTAAAGTCATGGGAAATGGACTCGTCGCCCCGAGTTCAAATCCTGGACGTGGTAATTGCATTTTCTCTTAGCGCTAATACCTTGGGAAAGGTATGAATCCTACTCCCTCTCCAGCTATGGATAAATAGTAGGACAGACTGGGCTCTTTAACCTTGGTTTGGCAACCTGTCTAGGAGAAGGAAAACTCTGAGATCAAAACTGTTGAACTCCGCTTAAGAAAATGACCTTGTGTCACATCCTGCTCGTGTGGAGGGGTTGATAAATATATATATAACGAGAATGTTTTGTTCCCGGTGTACTGATCACCATAAAGACAACACTTGGGGTTACAAAAGTCCTTATGACATTGAAGACTGCAAATCTTAAACACAATTTACGAGGCTCCATTTAATTCCAATTGCTTGAAATAATTGCTCTAGGGTTTTATTGATTAGTAAACATTTCTTCATACCTTCGATTCTTGAACGATTTAAATGAATTAATTACACAATAAAATAGATAAAATGATTTACTTATGAGATAATTGCAAGCATAATTGATTTATTCTTGGGAATATTTCTTCATTTTCATTGATAATTAAGACCAATTAATGAGACAAATGCATGAATTAATATATAGACATATATGCATATGTGTGAATATATATATACATATATATATATATATATATATATATATATATAACAATCAAAAACACACACATTCAGACACACACACACATATATATATATATATATATATATATGTGTGTGTGTGTGTGTGTGTGTGTATGTGTGTGTGTGTGTTTGTGTGTGTATTTATGTGTGTGTTCTTGTGTGATTATGAGAGGGAGATATGCACACAGAAATTGTCCGAGACAGTGAGACACATACGAGGTATGAACAAAAGTAATAATCCGATTTAATTTCAAATTCTAAAATTGAAAATCTAAATGACATCGTGTGTATAGCCGATAAACTTATATGATGAAATCTAGACATCCAGACAACATCCTCGCACGTCTGTGATAATTTAAAAAAGTAAAACAACGAAGGCTGTCTGGATATTTATTTGACGAAATTCTGCTGACGAAACACAGGATGGTGCAAGTGTAACAATCTCTATACTCACCAGGCCTAGCTCCGTGTAACTTCTACTTGTTTTCTTTACTTAAAGACCTCAGTTTAAGTGCACCTGATTGGCTTATGCTGGAGCCGATCTGCGTTCAGGGTAGGTGTTATAAAAAAGGTCCACGCCGCACTGCCACCTTTTTAATTCATTGGCTGGGTTGGAACTAGCGGTAAATAGACAATTCTTTTTTTAACAAATTAAGAAAAAGATGAATGCTGTACGACGCGTTAGATTTATAAAACTACACTGACTAGAATATATAAACCGTCACCACTGTCACCTTATACAAGAACAAAGAAGATTGGAGCGACTGCAAAAATTACTGGGGCATTTCCTTTCTCAGCATAGTTGGGAAAGTTTTTGCTCGGGTTACACTGGCGTGTCTACAGACCCTTGCATCTCGCATGTATCCGGAGTCACAGTGTGGCTTTTGAGCAAACCGGTCAACTGTGGACATGATCCTCTCACTACGCCACCTGCAGGAAAAATACCAGAAGAAGCAGATGCCACTCTACACCGCATTCATAGACTTAACGAAGGCATTCGACCTTGTCAGCCAAAGCGGATTCTTTAAATTGCTACAGAAGATAGGCTGCTCGCCCAGCCCTCTTGGAAATCATCTTCCACGAAAACATGCACAGAACAGTCCGTTTTAATCGTGCAACATCCGAGGCATTTCCAATCAGCAGTGGAGTGAAACAGGGCTGAGTCCTTGTAACTACGCTGTTCGGGATATTTTTCTCCTTGCCTCTCCAGTATGCCTTCAAGGACTGCAACCAGGGAGTCAGCATACACACCAGAGCTGACGGCAAGTTGTTCAAGATCGCTCACCTTCGAGCTAAGACAAAAGTCACGAGGGTCCTCATTCGGAAAATGCTATTCGCCGATGACGCAGTCTTAACGTCACACACTGAGCACGGCCTGCAACTGCTTGTCAACCGCCTCACACATGCTTACAAGGAGTTTGGGCTTACCATAAATCTAAATAAGACAAAAGTAATCGCACAAAGTGTAGTCACCCCTCCAAACATTGCCATCAACGGGTACAACCTGGAAGTCGTGGAGAGCTTTAAGTACCTTAGGTCCACCATTGCAATTCAGTCTCCACTGACAGTGCAGTCAACAGCAGAATCGCAAGAGCGGCGGCAATTATGGCAAACTGAGCCAGAGAGCCTGAAACAATGCCAGCCTTACTAAGAGAACCGAACTGCGCGTCTACAAAGCGTGAATTCTCAGTACTCTCCTATACAGTAACGAAGCCTGGACAACATACATACTCATGACACGAGAGGGAACTTGACATTTTCCACCTCAGATAACTACGCCGCATTCTACGCATACGCTGGTAGGACGAAATGCCCAACATAGACATGCTGGAACGAGCAAATTTGAACAGCATGTCAACAATCATCTGCGAGAGACGCCTGTGCTGGCTTAGTCACGCCAGAAGGATGGACAAAGGCCGCATTCCCAAAGACCTACTGTATGGTGAGTTAGTAGAGGGCACCCGACCGGTAGGGAGAACACGCCTGCGCTTTAAAGACGTCTGCAAGAAGGACATGAAGACATGCCACGTCAATACTAACACATGGGAGACTTGTGCAGAAGACCGAGTGACCTAGCGCCTCCTCGTCAAACAAGGACGAAAAGGAGTAAAAAGAGAGGAAAGAAGCCGCCATAGAAAAGAGAGACAGAAGGAAGGAGAGACAACAGCAACTCCAGCAAGCATCACTGTTTGTTTGCAGTCACTGCACCAGAGATTACCATTCAAAAATGTATATGTTCAGTTAAAATACATAAGTATTACCACCAAACAATTATCAACAAAAAAGAGATTTACAAATCATATCTTGAAGATGTGATTTTTTAATGTGATCTATTTCATCGTTAGTTTTGGCAAAGGAAATAAAATAGAATAAGTGACAATATACAATTTTAATTCTTTTAAATAAATTTGGTCATGCCTACATTATGTGTTTCTATATGCGTTTATAATATCAAGTATTACCTCTCCTTTTGGTATTTATCCCCCTTCAATAGGAACCCTCTTACAATTGCCCCTATAAATAGCCATCTATCTGTACCACACTATTATAAGCAGAATAAAGCTTTCATAAGTTGTATCGCTCTCCCATGTTTTCATTACAATATATATATATATATATATATATATATATATATATATATATATATATATTTAATTGAGATGAAACAAAGAAATCACAGTGCTCAACCACAAATTTGTAGGAGCTTTATTTATTTATTTGTTGAACTTTTTAAATATAATTGTTTTCCATAGGCAACTACCCAGGTTTCAAGCTATATTGCTATCATTGAGGTCGCCAATAATTCTTCCGGTGTTTATGTGAAGATATTTCTTGCTGTTATGTTTTTACCTGATGATAGCAATATAGCTTGAAACCTGGGTAGTTGCCTATGGAAAACAATTATATTTAAAAAGTTCAACAAATAAATAAATAAATAAATATATATATATATATATATATATATATATGAAAGGAATGACATTTGCCGATTGAATATACTTTGTTTTGGTTTATTCGTCAAAACATGACTAAAATAGTGAGGAATTATATGAATATTGGTTTTCAAAGGTATCTGTGATTTTAAAATGAACTCGGAGACAGTCTACTGTAATGTAAATAAGACAGTAACTAAAAAAAAAATAAACAGAAAAAAAACAACAGATAAAACGTTTTTTTACAAAAAGAATCAATAAGCCGTATAAAATGTGGTTAGGTTCTTCTACTTTTGATTCAATACGAATAATTATTCCAAAGTTTGAAAAGCGGTTTTATGTCTTTTATTCTTATAATAACCATCTTACCTACCTTATGTATTGATTATGTCTTGATACATGTTGTATCTAATGACAAGAATTACCTCTCATTTTCTGATGAAAAATCTTGAAAAATATCATTGGAGGAAAATTACTGCCTCCAAATCTGTAAGAAAGGATTCTTATTTGTTTCAAACTGTTTACTACGAGAGTAATCGAAAGGGAAGGTCTCAAAATAATTAGAAATCACAGAAACGTTTATTGTAACTATCTTACTATTGACTTTATAAATAGCATCTATCTTTACCACACTATTCAAAGAGAATAAAGCTTTCCTAAGTTGTATCGCTCTCCCATATTGTCATAATACATATATATATATATATGAAAGGAAGGCTGTTTATCGATTTAGATATCCTTGTTTTTGATTCTTTAGTAATAACCATCTTACAACTCGTTTGTAATATAGTTATGTACAGCTAGTTTAATCTATTAATAATGGAGATTCGCTTCCTGTTTTTGTCTGTAACAAAAATTACGTCACTGTTTACGTCACATTACCCAAAATCGTCATAACATAGAATAAATACACTCAAAATTTGAACATGCAGCATTAGACAGTCCTCATTGTTTTTTAAAACAAGTTTTAATAAATACATGACTGGCATTATATATCTATATAGTTTGTTTTATTTTAATACATGTTTAAAGTTTACATTTCAAATTGTTTTATTTTTTTAATCTTTTAAGGAATTTGATGATTTTACTTACTTAGGGTACAAACTCACTGACATTGAATTTTTAACTCCCACCCCTCAGGCAATACGTTTCAAAAATCTATTTTTACATCACCCGGAGGTTTTTTTTATTTTGCTAGTACAAATACTTAACAAAATCTTTAATAAAAGCGATTATATATCCTTTATTTCTAATAATAAACATGCCAGAACATGTGTAGTATGGGTTAGTGCTGCTAGTATATACACTGTAAGTGTGAAGACATAATTTAATTTTCATTGCATTTTTTTTTGTTGTTGCGTGTATTGTAAATGAGCCAATAGATTTTGTATAGAACTGCATCCGTATCATAAATGAAACAGTTTTAATCTCTGTACGACAATAAAAGAAATATCAGGAGTTGCAGAAATAACTTTATGAATCGGTCATTTCTTTGGTTGACGATGCCCAAAGGATTTTTTTTTAAGATCTTGCATATCGCCAGTGATTCAAATTGCCAGTTGATATGCAAAGCCATTCAGCTGATTCAAAGTTTGCTTTGTTTAGTATTTTCAAATAAAAGACTCTTTCTTCCGCGGATCGAAGTAAATCACAAAGAGACATGCACGAGGAAAGCCCGAGACGTTAAGTTCTGCGCATTGTAAAAGACTCAATGCTTTTCATTTTCTGATTTTATTTTTGTTCTTTTGATATGTACTTGAAAAAGTATTAGTGAACGTGCACTGTTTTCTCATGTACTATACGGAAAACAGAATGAAAAAAGTTCTAGTTGAAAGACAAAAAAAAACTTCGAAAGAATTTGCAGGAAAGACTTTGTAAATGTGACGAATAAGGAAATGTGACGAAGTGAATAAGCCTACAAATAAACGCTCATTTAATAATTTAGTAAAAAATTTTTTTTAATACTTGCTTATTTAGATCGGTGGGTAGAACATGGAACTATAGAACGGAGGAAATCGTTTCTATTCGGTGATTGTATTGATCAATGCTTACCTTAAATAAAAGAAAGCTTTCTTTCCAGGGAGAATACTGGTGCTCGGAATTTAGCAGTCAATCTAGTACAGTAAATGTATACCAAATTTTCCCCGTGTGTAATATGCATAGATGAATAAATGAAAGCAATAAAGGCAAGTTTTAGTCTTTTAAAAAATGGGGCCAGATGTTGAGCGGTGGAACGAAGTTTGAGTAGCGTAAACGCACAGACAATGACGGTTACTTACTCTTAACTTTTCCTATATATATATATTAGTATCGCTTGACAAGCTTAATTCCGCTAGGATGGTCAGCTGTGTACTGTGGCCGAGGCGATAAAAGTGTTTCACTAGTGTTTCACTGCGTCTGCTGAAGTCCCGGTTTCGATTTCTGTCGGAGGGAAATCGTTAGTATATACCGCTGATGAGACTTAATAAAGTCGAAACAGTCTGTACGGTATTCTACACATCGAGCCATCCTTTACTGGGATTACACTTGTCAAGTTTATTTTCTATAAGAAAAAGTATCGAATTTTATGCGATACATGCGTTGTAAGTGCCTTCAAGTAAAAATTTAATATATATATATATATATATATATACAAAAAACAAAACAAAAAAACCTTACTTAGAGGCAAATCAAATCTGGAATAATAATTAAAATAAAATAAAAGGAAATGATCAGACACACAGACATAAGCACGCACGCACACACACTCACACACACACACACACACACTTACACACACAGGCACGCACACATACACACTTACACACACAAACACACACATAAACAAACACCCCCAACCACACACACACAGTGAATTTGGAAGACGCAGACAGAACAAGTTGAGCAACTGCTAGCACCACTTCAGTTCGAGTATTCTTCTGATGATGGGGTTTTTCATCCCGAAATATTCAGAATAAAGTGACAGGTTAACAAACAACATCATAGTTACCTTCTTTTTTCTTTACACTTGCATTGTGACAGCCTTCAAAACCAACCAACAAACCAAATATATATATATATATATATATATATATATGCCACATACCTAAAAAATGCACAATGTTTCATTCAATACACACACTAACAGCGCTACATACTCACACCTTAAATAGAATATTTGATGTCATATTTCAAAACCGTCTCCTTTTTTCAAACTTCAGAAATTTTTAAACAGACTGAATAAGAAGGATTACCACTCACTTTTTCTCATCATTCTGTGATATATAATTTCTTATCTTATGCCCTGAAGATGATCTATTTAATAGATCGAAACACTGCAGCGTCGGCCAATAAACTCACCACTTAACCCATTTAAACCTGTGTTTTTTTCCTTTTTCTTGATATATTACATACCGTCGTATTTACTTCCTCTCTTCACATATATATATATATATATATATATATATATATATATATATATGGGATTAAGATAGGGAATTAAATGTGACCATATGTTGAAAATAGAAAACACGAAGTATTCTAAAAGATATGTTTTATTCTTGTTGAAGTTATAACCATCATCAGGACTTGAGGAAGGTAAATATGGATGACTTGCGAATCAATCATCCACAATCACCACACATCATTTCACCTCGTAAATATCGTAATATATATATATATATATATATATATATATATATATATATATATATATATATATTGGAGCTGTATTGACCAAGATAGAAATGAACAATGAAAGGAACGTTACTTTTCTCAGAATACAAGGTGTGTCAAAAAGTACAAAAAATCTCGATACTTTTCTGACACACCTTATATATATATATATATATATATATATATATATATATATATATTACGATTTACAAGGGTTGTTTTCGCTGGATTTGTGAATACGCACCATAAGACAGAATCTCAAACACTATATTATCAATATAAACTCACACACACACACACATATATATATATATATTGAGTCATATGCAGTCTCATGGTGACAGACGACCACGTAAAAACCGTGTGTGTACGAGCGAAAGCCATTGGTCTCACGTGTCTTTTATACGACGGGACGTGTAAAAGCAAAGCTGGACTTCTGTGCCACTTGCGTGCCCACAACCAAACTTTGTAGAAATAGCCTTCTTCTGTGAAGAAGTGGCAATCACCAACACACACACACACACACACACACACACACACACGCACACACACATATAAATATATATATATATATATAATAGATCTAATCCTCTCAGTCTTATTCATAATTATATTTATTAAAATAGTAAACACAATCTTCAAATTTTTTTCATCTGATGATTATATTTTCTATTAAAATAATCGAACAAGTGTCGAAATGCCATAAACTCTACCAAACTCCACAGAAGAATAAACACAAATAGCGTATAAATCAATAGGGAATCCATATTTTTATATAAACCGGTAAATCAATCGATTATTGAAGAATCGATTACACAATTAATCAGAATAATCAACAATGACATTTGAGAATATAATCAGCTCATCATGAGGCTGAATCATTTTAATCAAAAATTATTTTGGTTTATCAATTTTTTAAAAAGATGATTGATAATAATCCATGATTTTTTTCTTCTTGGTAATATGCATACATGTATGGCATTTCGATTGAGAGAATTTACTTAAAACCCCAAAATAAGCAAAGAAATCGTTCAAATCCTTCAAGAATTAATAGGACTAGTACAAAATTAAAAAAATACCCTCCGGGCGATGTAAAATAGATTTTTGAAACATATTGCCTGAGGGGTGGGAGTTAAAATGTCAATGTCAGCGAGTTTGTACCCTAAGTAAGTAAAATCATCAAATTCATTAAAGGATTAAAAATAAAACAATTTGAAATGTAAACTTAAATATATTTTAAAATAAAACAAACTATATATAGATATATAATACCAGTCATGTATTTATTAAAACTTGTTTTCAAAAACAATGAGGACTGTCTAATGTTGCATGTTCAAATTTTGAGTGTATTTATTCTATGTTATGACGATTTGGGTAATGTGACGCAAGCAGTGACGTAATTTTTGTTACAGACAAAAACCGGAAGCGAATCTCCATTATTAATAGATTACTTTCAAACTGTGGCTCTATACATATTTGATGACAATGTTCCAACAGAGATTAAGCCAAATATTACGCAAGTTAAGCTGAAGGAGAACAAAGATGAAGAGGAGGAAAAGAAAAACAATCAACTAATATTCTACACCGAAATCGCTTTATTTCCTTTACAAACATCGTGATTTTGTCTTTTGTAACTCCTGCTACAAAAACATTCTTCAAGAGGGTTTTATAATTTGCTTGAAGCCTTGTGTTTATATTGGTTTGGTGGTTGGTTTTTGAGGCTATCACAATGCAAGTGTAAAGAAAAATAAAGTAATTATTCTGTTGTTTGTTAACCTGTTATTTATTCTTAATATTTCGAGATAAAAATCTCATTTAAAATTATAATAATATTATCACAAAAGAAGATGAAAATTGTTTTACAGGTTATTACCGAAAACCATTAAACATAACCACTAAATCATCTCTTATACAAAAATAATGTCCCATATTCAATGTTGGGTGTTCATATTAAGTCTATAGAAATTGTTGTTGAATATAAAAGGGCCGGTTTAGCTCAGTCGGTAGGGCGTTCGGCTAGGAATCACAAGACCAACTCAGGGATCTGTGCGGTAAAGTGAGGGGCTGATGATAGGTGCGGCGCTCCACCTCAGATGCTAAAATACTCTCCTTGGTCTAGCGCTAGTGAATAGGTGATAGACTCCCTCGCTGTCTGGTTGATACCGACATTAGGCTGTCCAGTCGACTTTACTTATTACATAAGAATGCGTTTCTCTTATAGAATTTGTGTCTCTATTAGAAAAAGAACTAATATTTTAGTTTTTCACATTATTTCAAAAAGTTTTCAAACTAACTATTAGTAAGTTTGATCCAGAAAGTTTTTGAATATTTGCTGGGTTTCCTGGATATATCTACACAAATTTCTCTTAGAAGAAAAATAAAATAGTCTTGACTGGGAATAATATGCCGCTTCCGAACAGAATTCATTGTTGCGTATGTTCCAACTTCAAGGGTCGTCAAAAACAGATTGAGCTGAATTTTTGCAGGATTTTTTTCGTGGATTGAAACATGATTCGGAGCGCAGTAAATTCTATAAACTATATATATATATATATATATATATATATATATATATATATATATATATATATATATTCGAATTGTTAGTATTTTTTATTTCAACACATTTATTCCAGCCAGTTGTCCCCAGACCGTAGAATCTCTGAATTTACTCGTTTGACATTGTGAAAATCTGTGACGTTGTATTGAAGCACACAGTGAGAATCAAACTCATTAGAAACTGTATACTCTCTTGACTCACAAACCATTTCATAAACCTAGTCACATCCATAAGCACTAAGCTTATAAAGGTCTATCAGCTAACCACGTTTGAATTGAACATATATTATTCAAATAATTACGTGGGAGACTAGTTTGTTACCCACTGTTCTATAGTGGGCATTCCTCCAATATACTGTTGACCTTTGAAATCCTCTTTGCTTTACTAAGATCGAACTCCCATATAATTTCAAAGAGAATTTCGATAGTCCACATTCGCTAAGTTGATCATTGCCTAAAGCAGTTGTGTATGTATTTCTACATCAAAGAATTTTAAGATATTGAAATTATCGATATTAAGTATAGAAGAAATATTGTCACTCTTAAAACGTTGAGCGTCATCATTGGATTACATACAAGTGGATTGGTATTTCTGTCCTGTATCAGAGTGTATCATCAGTGCTCAAAATTTGTGTAGCTCTAAACTGCATCCGGTTGTGAGGCTCCAGTACTCTAGCTCTGAAGAGTGCCGAATAGCAGTTCCACCTATTCCGGAAACAAACAAAATATTATTATCTTCACTCCTGTGAGTTTTTCACACCAGCGTTAGCTGATGGTCTTTCGCTAGAGTCTGAGTGACAAGTCTGCTCAAGTCTCCAGGACTCTTCTGAAATTCTAGCCGATTGTAGCAATGGAATTGTCTGGATGGTCTCAATTCCTCCTCTGAATTTCAGTCCCACCAGTCTTTTTTCCAAGATTTTTGGAAGCGTTCCTAGTGCACCAACTGCTATTGATATTCATTTTCACTCTCGTATTCCATAGATTATTATTATTATTATTATTATTATTATTAATTGGAAATAGTTAACTGAAACCGTATAAGTCCTTGCAAATTAGATACTAATACTTCAATCTATTAATATACATACAAATTATTAGCAATAAGAATAGTTACTTGCAGCTATAATCGTTACATTATTATGTACTAGCAGAAGTACTCAGTCCTTGACTGGACTAAAAGGATTTTAGGAACAACAGGGTATGAGAGAGAAAGGAGGAACAGAGGGTAAGAGGGGCGTAAAAGGAAAATAATTCCTATCACTTTTTTTAAAATCTCTAAAAAGAAATTGCGTATTCCAATGTTTGTTTAGATTAGGAATTTTCTTCTTTACATTTGAAATATATTTGTTAAATATGAAACCCGAAACTCGTGAGTATTTTGAAACAATTTCCCTGGTGTCATTATTTTTAAAACCGATCCGGATAGAGGCTGAAAGACAATAAGAAAATGAGTTGTATTTTTTATTTGATCACGTGTCTGACTTTCCCCTCTTTTCCAATGAACTCATTATCTCTTCATCTCGTTTTTTTTATCTTTCTTCAAGACCCAACAATGATACAGCTCTCAATAGCTTAAAGACTATTGGCTTTATTTGTTAGAAAACAAAATGGCTGCTTTTTATATTTCAGCAAGAGATCTTAAGGCGTTTCTGGTTTCTTTTTTGTTTCTCTTCCCTTAGTTTCAAACAAACAGCAGCGCGAAGCAACGTGTTTACTTCGAATCTCTGTTACCGGTCACTTTTCTTTGTAGAGCTCTTATGCTGACCCCAAACATCCACTGATCAGGTCAGTGCAAAAGATTTAAGTAGATGAAAACAAATATATTGGACGTAACTTTTCAGCCATTCTAACATTTCTCCGACAATTAATCTTTACATTTGCCCGGGAGAAAGCTGGACAAATAAATCGATTATTTCTGTTTTTGTTTTCTGCACATTTGCTCTCATAAGATATCGTCGGTTCTTCAAAGGATGGAAGTTGAGATTGCTGCAAGGGGACAACGAATGAGAGGCCAAATGTTGACCCAGTATGTGAGTATGGAGGTGTGTGTGGGGGGTAAGTATTCTTGTCGGAAAAGTAGATTGGAGGAGCAGGGTTCAAATCCCTGCCATGGTCATTTTCTTGCTCAGTTGATTGATATCATCAATCTTTAATTTGAGATTTGAACCAAGTTTCTCGTCGTATGCTAAATCAATCCATTTTGTTTTATTTTATGGGAGATACATTTCTAATCCAATATTTGATTAATCTAAAATAGATGTAATAGGTTTAATTTGGATAATGTCACCTTTTGAACTGAGAGCATTTCTAGGGGTCGGAAAATTTTTGATTGATAAATGGGTAAGATTTAAAAAGAAAGAAATAAAGAAATTATTCCATAAATCAATTAACTTTTAAGTTTCATGTTGAAAATGATATTTAAGTGCAATGAATTTGTTACAATTCATGAAAGGTCATGAATTGTGAACAGACCCTGTAGCTAGAATTTAGAATCAAGGAAGTCCATGGAAAACTACCGGGACTGTTGGTAACCCTCACCTTTAGGGGCGTAAGATTTTACGTGCTAGGACAGGCACGTGATAGTAAGCTTAGGAAGGAGAAAGATGTGATTGTCTTCTTTCCTGGGTCCAATCTCAATCCCCGTCGTGGAATTAAATCATGGGCTCATAAATAATAAAACTTGATCTTAGCAAATTGGTACATTGTACGTTTTATTCCTATTTACAAATGTAGACCCTCTATTTATGAACAGAAGAATTGGATGGAGGGGTACCTATTACTTCCAGTAAAATAAAGTCAGTAAGCTGGGTTCACATCCTGACCAAGGCTATTTACTTGCTTGTTTGTTTGATTGATTGATTTTATCGGCATATCAGCCTCTCACGGCTTATTTCATATCTGGAGGTTAGAGAATTGCATACAGTGTGCGTTTTTATGCACAGAAGTGTTCTTTGTATAACATTAAACTGCATTCGGTGAAATTTCAGTTCTTGATATCTGAGGAGTGGGAAATACCGACATCATTGCCATTACTCCCAGGTCCACTTTAGCCCGGAGTGGTAGTACCTATTAGGGTCCCATCAATTTGTGAAATAGATCTGTTTGAAAAATATTCGTATTCTGTAGGACCGTGTACAAAATACACACACACACATATACACTTAAGAAAATATAAAAATAAAAATAAAAATATAAATCATTTCTCTGAATTTTTTAGATGAGGCTTGATAATTAGTATTATTTGTATCATTCGGACTATTGTTCTCATCTTCATTGTTATCTGTACAATGCTTCGACCGATGTGCCCTCCGGCCTTCTTCGGGTATTTTTTGTCGGACTCGGGAACCTTCTCAGACTCGGAAACCTTTTTGTCGTAATCGGGAACCTTCTTGTCGTAATCGGGAGCCATCACGGAACTTTGAACCTAACCCTTTATTCAGTCCACAGGGGCATCCTGTTCTCATCCCGCTAATCATAGTTGGGGTACAGGCGTTAAGCTGTGTTAATTATTATTCTATGTTACTGCTGCCCCTGACCAGGATTGAACCTGCAATCTAGAGATAACTGTCACTTAGAACTGTCTTAACCTAACTCCTTTATCCACTAGGCTATGTGTCCAATTGGAGATGGTTCGCGAGTCCGAGAAGGTTCCCGAGTCCGACAAGATATACCTGAAGAAGGCCGGAGGGCACATCGGCTGAAACGTTCTACAGATAACAATGAAGATGATGACAATAGTCCTAATAATACAAATAATACTAAAAATGTAGATATAAAAAAACGTAAAATGAACGCGTTTCCTTAACTTCTTGGTACAAAATAACCCTAAACGGGTTTAAATGCCGTGAAAATCAATCATGCATTTAATTATCAATTAATTCATAACTATCGGATTCTGCCTTTTCATAGGATCTCTTAGAGAATAAACAACTAAACCTATGTTCAAGAATGTTGTTTTTATTGTTGTTGAACTCGTCCTCTAAATCAGTGGTTCTCAACTGGGGTCCGTATGGACCACCAGAGATCATGTAACATTTTTTTAGCAAAATATATTATAAAACTACAATAGGGTTTTTAAATATCCAATGGCTATGGGGGGGCACCAGTATAAATTAGCGATCAAAGGAGTCTATAGAGGAAAACAGATGTTAAGAACTGTTGGAATTTTTGTGATATAAGGCGTGTGGTAAATGCCTACTTGTACTTATATACTCGCCGACTACCATGTGACTAACTTCTTGTCCAATCACTGGCAATGCTCTGCTGCTGATATTATTATTTATACTGGCTGATTCTAATCTTAGCTCATTACTACTTGGATCTTCTTGGACGACGGACCAAAAGGATTCTCTACCACAGGACTTATTGACTGACCAAAAGGATTCTCTACCACAGGAATTATCGACTTACCAAAGGATTCCATATCACAGGACTTATTCACTTACCAAAGGATTCTATAACTCGGGACTTACTTACTTACTTTAAGTTCTTTACAACTGGCCAAGGATGGCGGCCAGATACTTAACAAGAACCAATGCTCTAAACAGATGACCACGTAACTGTTGGTTTGCTTCTCCCAACCACAAGACAGTCGTCCTACGATAACTTTCATCGTCAACCTAAATTAATTAAGATAAAGCTTAGACATTAACTGATGATTATTTCTGAGAAACAATTTGCCAATACTTTTCATTAAGGCAGCTCCGAATCTTATAAATATATTGTATATTTTATATTTTTCTACTTCGCTTTATACCTAACTTCCATTTAATGATCTGGATATATTTATCTTAATTTTGTCACTTTTTTTTTGTTATTTTCTAATTAACTGCAGCAATGTTATATCCAAGCTGTTTAATGAAATATCTGAAAATGAAGATTCCTTTTTTGAGTTCTTTTTCTTTTTTTTTCTTTTTTTGGTTTTCTGATATCAAATTAATTAATTGATATAGATGCGTTTATATTATTCATGGCAATTGAGTAAACACAAATTTACTTAATTTATTCAATAAAATAAGATTAATAATCATCTAATCAACTAGAATTGTATTATTCTATTTCTTCGTGGAACACCTCGTGATTTATTTTAATAATTTGCCATATACAATGTGTATTCAAAATAGACCGGATTCGCAAACAGTTAATCTCAAACAAAGCTTACCGTACAATTAATTGCAATGCAATTAAGAGCAATATATTTTTGGAAGAAATTGTCTAACCCGATCAAAATTAGCATTAATGTATATATTCTGAAATATTTTGTGCATATGTAAAAGACCTGAATACTATGAGTTTTGGGCCACCATTATGCTGGTTGTAGATACTGTCCCACCTATCTGGACATGTGTCTTTTCCTTTGGGAAATTTGGGTTATCTGCTCCTTAATCGGGACTGGAAGTAAGGCACCGGAAGGGTGGGGGTGAGACCCTAAAAATCATCAGATCAGTCAAGCACGCGACAGAGGCAAGACGTGCCTAAAAAACAGTTTAACGAGCAGGAAAGAACAGCAGTCACGAGAATCAGCGCTGACTACTAGAACCAGTCAGAAACAGACAATAAAGAACCCACTACAGATACATTTCACCCTTGGAAACAAAGATAAGTAAATGACTTGTTACTTAAAATATATGGCTGTATTCAAAAACCGCTGAGTGAAAAAAGTTTAGCAACTATAAACTATACCTTTGCACCGAACGTAATAAAATATTAACCCACTTATACACATTATATTTGTGTTGTTTCTTTCCTTTCTAACAGCAGAATGTACTTTTACTTCTACTATTCCCTTCTGTCGGCTATTGTGTGTATGTTTGCTTTCATCTGGTAAAAACGATTTTCATATACGAGTGGTGTGCAAAAATAATTCTAGTTTTTAACTAACCAATTTAAATTAGTTATATGTCCTGTTATAATAGGATTTATTGATCGAAAATAGGAATGATTAAAATCCGGACTTTGTAGCCAACAAGTTTATTCCCGCGAGATCACTGAAGTTAAGCAACGATAAGTCAGTTCAATACTTTGTTGGGTGACTACTTAAGCAACAGCAGGTACTGTAAGCAACCTGGGCCTGTGTGCCATACTATGCAAAGTTGACTATATAACAAGAAAACGACAGAAAGAAGTTAAGCAACGATGAGCCTGTTCACTATATACATGGGTGACCACATCAGGTACTGTAAGCAACCCGAGGTCTGTGTGACATATCCACATAATAATAGGTGATTTCAGAAACAATGGTAAGAAAAAAAATAATCTAAGAGTTAATTTTTGGAAACTATTGAATGAATTATCAAACAGAATTGTATCTCAAAATAATTGGTATAGTTAAAATTCCACGTGTTTTAACCCTCAATGAATTAAGGAATGATTCGCCGAAATTTAACACAATTTTTACAGTATTATGTAAAGGAAGGATTTTAAAAATGTAAAGATTGCTAGTTTTTCTCAATTAAAATCTGTCTCATGAGGCATTTTTGTCATTTTTTCTTATGTGAGCTTTTAACATAAATTATTTCATTGTTATAATTAAGAAAACCATAGAAAAATTTATATATAAGTTTAGGCTTTGTTCTTAAGGAGGAAAAAAAATGAAAGACAATTTGCAATTCTAATTTAAAAAAATTAAAGGTTAAAGGAAGAGGGAGGTGTTGTAATACTAAAATGTTGGCCATATCTGCTATATAATCATTATCTTATAATGAAGATTCGATGTGTTTCTGTTTGTAATTAAAACTACGTCATTTCTTACGTGACAATACGTTCAAGAATTGCGTAAGTTTCTCAATGAGTATTTAGACAAAATCATTAATACGCAGAATAAATGTAATTTATTGACGATATCTATATGAAAACCTCAAAACAGGATATGTTATCAGTGCGTATTATGTATCACTAAGCATTATGGTTTACATAATAAATGTATTGTGCATACTGGTTTTAACAAAACCAGATTAAATAATTACTCGGTGTTATTGATCTTTATTATTATCATTTTTATTTTCGAACGTATTAAGATCAATCCCATGAATGATTTTTATATAGAAACAATTTAAAATATATTTAAAATAAGTGTAATTCTTTTATATGCGTTCTTATTTAATTTTCATAGTCTTTCTTATATATTATATTTTATTACATCAAAACTTAAATACTTACGCCTGGAGGGTGCGTATTCTAGCTAGTATTAATAATCTATGCATTTACTTTCTCCATCAATGCTAGGTTATAAAAACAACTTTGGTGGCAATTCGGGACTTCCGTACAATTTTCTCAATTCACGTTAAAATCGTAACAAAAATATAATATGTAATCTATAAAATGTTGTTTAGATTATTTAGTTCTTGGTTCCTATAGGCAAAATCCCAACATATCATACAATGTTGGAATCAGGCCGACTCTGTGAGCAAATTAAAAACATTTCGGGTCGAATCCAGTTGGATGGATAGATGGCTGTCTTGTTTTACAGTATTTTAACCCTTTTCGGGTCATTTAATGCAGAATCAAGTAAATTTAATATCAGATTGGTTACAACACCTGATGCGACTGGTGTGGTTACCCATATTAGTACTGAACAGGTTCATCGGTGCTTAACTTCCTTGATCTTGTGATGTAGTGTACTGAGGTTTTCACGGTACCAAATCGGCATATATGTTGTATACCCTTTCTTACTTCTTACTTCTGGTCGTCTTTTCTTCTGGCCGGCTTTGCTATTCTGATCATCTAACATCTTGGTCTGGAATCTTCTAAGGTCTGGACTTTCTTGGGGACTTCGGGTCTGGTTTCTGTTAGGGATTTCTCCTTATCAGAAGCCCTGTGTCATTGTTAGGTTTTAGATAATAAACAAGACTTCGATTTACTTTTGATCTTGTTTTATTGTTAATCCCCAAACCAGACGTCTGCGCAGATCCTTACATCCTACGAGCTCGGCTTCTAACTTCTAACTGACTGAAACTTACTATCCTTAAACCGGAAGACAGGGTCTTCTATGCCTTCCGGTTCTCACGATTTATCCCTGGAAGGCAAGGTGAGAGTGAGGTCAAGCGTTGTCACTCATCCTTCAAGGCCGTGGGCTGCACTAATCGCCATTATGTTTCTACACTACCTTATATAAGTATTAGGGATCCAATAATTATGTAACAGTGGGAGCCGGCGTTTTCAAGTGACTTGACTATAAGCTACTAAATCTGGACTAGAAATCCAGAAAAATTTGATTCCAAACTTTTAATCACTTGGATTGCCGATTCCGTATTATACATAACGTTCAAGTCACGCTGAAATTACCTGTTCCTGCTATATCACAGAAGTTAAGCAGTGATGAGCATGTTCAATATTTAATTGGGTGACCACTTAAGCAAAAGCAGGTACTGTAAGCAGCTTGAGTCTTTTGTTTATCAAAATGATTTAATTCAGCATTAAATATCCAGAAAAGAGTTGAGATGCCGTAAAACCAAACAACCATCCGTTTTTTAAGACGATGGCCATTGCTCTAGGCGTATCCAGTATGTTAATTTACGTTTAAGATACGATATAAATAAAGTCACTTTCTTAATTCTTTCCGATTCTCTAGTTCCCTCCTCCCCATCCTCTCTTTCCCTCCACCCCACCCTCATCTCCGCCTCTCTCTTTCTCTTTCTCTTTCTCTCTTATTTTATTTCATTTTAATTCCTCTCTTGCTTGATTCATACACGTTTCTTCTCTTCCTAAATTAAGCTCTTTTCGAAGTTTTAAGACCAAACTTTTAATGGCCTATTACGAAAACACTGCACACGTTTAAATTACTGTTTTATGCTTGTGTCTTGTTATTGCTGTCTTGAATTACTCAGCTGTCTTTTGACATCTGCAGCGAAACGTGTTAATTGAGTGCACTAAAGATGCATTAGCGGGGATGCGAGTAGCAGCCTCGTGATTGGTAAAGCGTAGAATGAAATGGGCAGAACGAGTTCAAACACTAACCGTGATGCAGTCTGTGCTCACTTCCTAATGCTGACATTATAAAGTGCATGAACTAACATCTTCCCTGAGATATGGCTAATTAACAGTGGAGACTTGTTTAATCTTATAAAAAAGACAGCCCGACTTATTCATTCGAATGTAAACGTGGTTGGTATCACGAAATCTGTGTCTTGAATTTTAACTCTTTGCCTACCAAAATCTTCCCCACGGCTGTACCAACATTTTCTGTTTAATTTTTACCTGTATGAAGGAATATTTCAAAGTTCACTATCTATTTACCTCAGAACTCATTTTATTCAAATAAAGTCCAGTTTTTACTGTAAACAAGTAACACGTGAAAGATCCGCTGACAGCGGTTTAGGATAGGACCGCAGTGGTGTGAGAGTCACTGTGTGCGGCTTAAATTAGGCAAGTAGTTAATAACAGCATATCAATACCTTAAGGGTTATTTAATGCCAAAGTTCGATTCAATTGTTTTATTTCGTTTGATTTGGTTTGGTTTGGTTTATTATTTAAAGGGATATCAAGTCCTCAAAGGACGTTTAAAGATGGAATTTTCCATTTCACCACGGGATTTTCTGTATATATGTCTAAAAGGGGCCTCACATTAAAAAAAACAATGATGATGTTAAATCTACTCAAGAAAATAGAGATTATAAAGTATCGGGCGGATTGAATTTCCAATTATGGTCTGAATTCTGGAACCCTGCTTGAGTACAAAGCAGGTAAGATGGAAGTCGCATCGGTAAGAACAAAATGAAAAAAAAAAAAAACAAGAGAAACGACGAATGAATAAACGGGCTGCCTGAAGAACAGTATGGCGACGACAGACACACGGACAGATGAGAAAGAGAGGAAGTTGGCGATTGCGTAAGAAGTATAGAAAAGACGTAACACCCCCCCCACACACACACACCAATTGCATTAGTGATATTCCGTTGTTTGGCTTGCCAATCTGCACAATCACACACGGGCTGTGATTCGAAAATTATGTGGATGAAGAAAGTAATGGATGTTGAAAGATAAAAGGGCGATAGATCTCAGCTGTCATTCTGATTCCTGATTAAATGACAATGGAGAATATATTTCCCCCTTATCTTTCTTTGGCCATTTCAGAATTGATTTCCTTTGAGGGGTTCCCTTTTACTAATCCATCAGATATAAAACCCCATTACGATTTCTGTGCTAATTTGAACACTCCCAACCAACCCAGCAAAGGTGAATCCTTCCAATTCTCAGATCAATCACACAGATACTTTTTCTGATGACCCAGGTCATGGTTTTCTTTCCCTCTGCCACAGACGCCTATATATATATATATATATATATATATATATATATATATATATATAATATGTGTGTGTGTGTGTGTGTGTGTGTGTGTGTGTTTTGGTAAACTCTACTGACGATTCTTGTCGGACGAATTTTTGTAGGAATTCCTACTACTCCCCACTACCAATTTTTACTACCTCCCACTACCAATTCCTACGTTACTGCTCGTTTTTAGTAGGGTTTCGATTCTTCCCCTTATTTCTATTTCCTTTCGTCTCCTTTCCAAGCCTTTTGGGGCGGTTCCAAGTGCGTCAACTACAATTGGTATTACCATCACCTTCGTGTCTCACAACATTTTCAGTTCTCTTGCTAGGTCCAAGTATTTTTCTATTTTTTCTTTTTCTTTCATTTTCACTCTGTAGTCATTCAAGACAACGAAATCTACTAGAAGATAAATTCTTTTTAATTAAAACTAAGTTTGTCCCTCTGGCCTAGATTAGTTGACTCGTTTGTATTTCTAAGTCCTAGAGGATTTTATGCGTCTAATTTTCTAGGAAATATTTGGTTTGTGCTTACACCATTTCTTAGTATGGTCGAATTTTAATTTCTCGCACAATTCCCCGTGAAACAACTTTCCCAACCAGTCGACCCTATTTTTGTATTCTTTTTCTGTTATTTTACTGCATTTTCTTATTTGATAACATCTGTTTGCATCTGTCACATCATAGCATACACTTGCTATTATTTTGCGTATTATCAATTTTCGCATCGATATAATTAGTCCTTCTGAATGGATTTTGTGCTGCTATTGAAGGATGTTCAGTGTGTTTCCTTAGCTTCTCTCTTAGCCATGTCCTTGTTGTCTCATGTGTAATTTTCCGAGTTTGTCGCTCGAAGAATCCATATAGTTGTTTTCTTCTCATTTTTGTTTTCTAGTTTTTGCACTTTTTATGTTTTACCATTTCTGTTACTTGCTGTAATTAATCTTACTTTGCTCTTTTTTGTAGATTCCTCGAGTCTTTTAGGTGTAAAACAAGTAAAACAAAACTATTTAAACGGTTATCCCAATCGGAAACCGTTAATTTCAATTGACAAATGATGGCCTCGAGATAATTTAAAAGATTGCCCGAGAAAGTCTTGCATCTAATTTATCTCTCGTTTCCAAAAAGAGTGCGGTCGGTAATGGGTAAAAGTTGTTGTCGTCGAAGTAATAGAGTAATGAGCTCAAAAGATTAATTCTCTTTGTTAAACATCCAGTATGAGTATTAAACACCTTCTAGTTACAATGAGCGACGACATGGAGAGAAGACAAGATGGCGACGACAGGATCGACAGACAACCAGTGACAAAAGATGACAAAAAAAGGAGTAGGGTATTGTTGGAGAATAAGCTGTATAAAATACATATCTATTTACCCAACACATCCACACGAGCAGAATGTGACACAAGGTAAATTTCTTAAGGACACACAGGTTAGAATTCAGAGTTTTCATTCGCCTAGACTGGCTGCCATACCAAAGTTAAAGAGCCAGTCTGCCCTGCCCTTTGCCCATAGCCGGGGGGTAGAAGGATGCATACCTTTCCCAATTGTATTAGTACTATGTGAAGTACAAACAGTCTCATCCATTCTCACCTTGTCTATTTCCTACAATGATAACCATGACCCACAAACACCTCACTTGTTTAACATATATATGCATCCGAGTAATGGCACATTTCTAGTGTATTGTTCTAGGCAATGTTGAGTAATCTTGCTTGTTTATTATCATCATCATCAGCTTATGCTGACAGCACGGATTCCCATGACTCCTGTCTGTCTCTCTGACCAACCGTCCGTATAGATCATCACTATTACGTTCACTTTCAGACATCGTCCCCCAGCTATAGTTTAAGTATTACCACTACTGTTCTTCTACAAGGGTTTGGCATTAAATAATACACAAATTTTGGTTTGTCATTTAACAAAGAAATGAAATCTAACAGTTTATTCAAAGGCATAAATTTCAAATGCTTTCGATATATATATATATATATATATATATATATATATATATATATATATATATATATATATATATAATTAGTTTTTATTTGTTTGTCTATAAGATAAATTTTGGTTTGTTTCTTCCTTTTATAATTGCACAAAAATCTATTTCCCCTGAAATTTGATCATTACCTTTCTTTGCTTATAATGAAATATAAATGTATTTTGTACTCGGCCACATTGTATAATGATACTTTCTATTGTCGGGAATTAAAACCTATCGAACGTATCCGAAAAACACCGGAGTGAATATTATCAATCCTGTACTAAATGCACTGGAAACGATAAGGTAATTGTAAATAAATATTTCCCAAGTTTAATTCTACAAATGGGAGAAAGTGAAACCATTCAGTTTACTGTTGTCTCTCATATTTTGACATTTTATCAACGCAACTCAGAATTACACGCATATTTTAATTTATCAATATATTCAAAAAGAAATAGGATAGAAGGAAGTTGCTTATCAAGTAATTCCTTCTATGCTATTTCTTTTTTAAAATATTGATAAATTAAAATATGCGTGTAATTTTACGCACATTGGCAGCTTTCCTCTTGCCCTGTAGAAACTATCAGTAATTATCTAAACTAGCAGGATCTATGGATATACCACAGTGCGCTAATTCAATTATTACAACGTTTGATATGTTTACTTGAGAGCTATTGCTAAATAGTTCAGTATGTAAGAAGTATAATAATCTTGATTTAACCCCCTCTCACTCTTTTTTCTTTTTTTCCTTCTTTTCGTCTTTTCATTATGTCTGATTAAAAAATATTAAGGTTATCGCTTCCGCACGCTTACCACCTCTCTCTATCTTTCCCCTACTCTTTCTTTTTTCGTTCTTTCTTATTATATTTTTTTGTGTAGGATGTCCTTTTTCTCCCCTTTCTTTCTTTATCATAAAAACGGAATGGTCCATTATTTATCTCAGGTAGTGACACTCATAAGAAATAAGAATTCGGCGGATAAAACACCAGATAATCAGGATTACTAACGCCGATGAGAGAAACTCGCAGGGAGTTAAATAATATCTGTGTGCGTTCATGTTCTGCAAAAATAAACAGGAATCTAATTATAGACGTAGTTTCGGGGCGAATGTATCATTACCACTAACCCAGAGATTCCAGCAGTATTGTATAATACCAATAAACTTTTTTCAGTTTTCTCTCAAACTGTGGGAATTTCATATTATGACAAAGCCTCTTCCTATAGACCTTTGTTGTATTCAGTTTTCCAGCAACGAAGCATTAATACAATTATCTAAGATTCAAATTTAAGTAGACGATACGCCAGTAAACGAGAATACACGAGAAGGAGAATAGAATTCCATGTTCCTATGTCATTCCGTTGTGGTGTCGTATCAAGTGTAATAGAAACCTATTTTCTTGTTTCGATATTACGTTCCGCTCTGTGTTTATTTTTTTATATCCGCAGGCAATTCGTTTCATTTCATTTGTCAGTGTTGTATATAGAGAGGAGGATCTTGTGTCATATCCTGCAGCGATGTTAAGTGGAATATGCATCACTAGTTTATGTAAAGAAGAGAAAATCGAAGAAATCTACCAAATTTCGGTTTCCCTTTCCTGGAGGCCAAGAAATCAAATTTCCACGTGTAATATGACCTGAAACCTCAGATAATGTCAATGGCGAGATTCTTTATATTCAATAATTTTAGATTAGCAGTCAGCTCTGACAGCGAGGCTTAGAATTTGCTAAATGTATCCTTTGCTGAATGGTCAGATACCCTTCATCAAAAATGAGTGTCTTGGGTATGAAAAAAAAAAGAATAAGAAATAAGTTGATTGATAAATTAATGAATTGATATGAAGAAAATAATAATATAATAATCAGCTCACTATGGTATGAAAGAATCACAAGGAGTGAAATACGACTCGGGGGAAAGGTAATCCACTGGGAATTGTGCAAAATATTAGATTTTCACCTTACAATTGTCCAAGAGAAGGAGACGCATAAAATTCTCTGGGACTTCGAAGTACAGACGGATCACCTAATCCCGACCAGGAGATCAGACATAGCATTGATCAACAAGAAGAGAACCTGTCATCTCATGGAGTTTGCCGTTCCGGCCGACCACTGAGTGAAAATGGAAGAAAGCGAAAAGATAGATAAATACTTGGATCTTGCCCGAGAACTGAGGAAACTAGGGTAGATGAAGATGAAGGTCGTACCAATTGTAATTGGTGCCCTTGAAACGGTCCCAAAAGCTCTGGAAAATAATTCGGGTGAATTGGAAATGAGAGGTAAAATCGAGACCATGCAAAATACAGCTTTGTTAAGATCGGCTAGAATACTCAGAAAAGTCCTGGAGACCTGAGGAGACTTGCTGTCACTCAGTTTCCAGTGAACCACCGGCTACGACAGGTGTGAAACCCTCAATGATAATGATATAATAATAATATATAAGAATGGAATTCGACATCGATAAGTATGCCATGTTCGTGATGAAGAAAGGAAAACTTGAAATGATGAGGGGAATAGAACAACCGAGCGGAGAAGAAATTCGGACACTTGGAGAGAAAGGGAATTATAAATATCTGGCAATATTAGAATCAAACAAACACCAATGAAATAAAAAGTAAGAAAGTTTCTAGAAACCAAACTCTGTTACAGAAATTTCATCAGGAGAATAATGGGCTTTCCTCTAGTATGATACTTAAGACCATCCGACAGATGGACCAAAGGACAAGGAAACTTATGAAAATGCACAAGGAATTATACCCGAGAGACAACATAGACGGACTATTAGCCAGAAAAAGAAGGGGAAGGGGTTTTGCCAACATTGAAGATAGTGTACATGTGACAATCCGAGAATTGAAGAATACATTAATAAAGGGCAAGGAAAGACTAATTGCAGTAGCCAGGAAAAGCAATTGCAACATAGTGACAAGCAGAAATTCATCAAAAATAATAAAACAGAAATGGGAAGAAAAACAACTATATGGATACTTAAAGCGACAAACTGAAGAGATATCCCATCAGAAATCATGGATATGACTAAGAAGAGGAAACCCCAAGAGAGAAACTGAATCTCTTATAATCGCAGCACAAGACCATGCCATAAGAACAAATTATATGAAGGCAAAAATAGATGACGCAACTGCATAGTAAGTGTAGAATGCGTGGTGACAGAGACGAATCGGTTAATCATATAATACGCGAATGCAGAAAACTAGCACAAAAGAGATTGCAAGACTAGGCATGTCTAGGTGGGAAATGTGATCCACTGGGAATTGTGCAAGAAAGTCCAGTTTCACCATGCTACTGAATGGTATATGCTCAAAGCAAAAGTGTCCAAGAGAATGGGACACATACAATTCTTTGGGGATTTGAGATCACCAAATCCCGGCTAGGAGATCGGACCTATAATTAATTAACAAAGAGAAGAAAACCTGTTATCTCGTGTATTTTTTGGGAAGATCACAGAGTGATGGTGAGAGAAAACGAAAACACAAATACTTGAACCTGACTAGAGAGCTGAAAAAAACTGTGGAACAGGAAGGTAAATGTCGTGTCAATTATAATTATAATTGGTGCCCTTGGAACTGTTTGCAAGGGTTTGTAAAAGAACTGGGAATCCGAAGAAGAATCGAGACCATTTAAACAACAGTATTGTTATGATCAGCTAGAATACTCAAAAGTGTTCTGGATACCCTAGAACACTTGCTGTCACTCAGCCTCCAGTGAACCACCAGCTTAGGCATGTATGAAAAAACAAAAAAATAATATATAAAAAACATTAAAACGAATTAAACGCAATAAAGAAAAGAATTAAGTAGCAAATTAGGTACAATAACGTAAAATAATTAATTTTCAAATTGATTTAGGAGATTAGAACACCCTTAACTTAAATCCCACACAAAGAAAACCAATCTTCACGCAATACAAACTAAATTAGAACTAAATAGGCTAAAATAGAACCCACTAATTGACCCCTTCCATGATAAACCACACCACAGTATATAAGTATCGAGTCAGTTAGTCTACTGTTGGTTTGAATAACAGCAGCTAACTGAGTACATAATGAAGCAGTGTCCAAGACAGTTGGTATATATAGAAATCAAGAATGATCCATTCATGAATTTGGGTGATTTGGGTGATTCCATTCCTTGAGTTCTGATTGGCTGCTTGACTGCTTGATTTGAATGACATTGTGGAGTCTTATAAATGCCCTGTCATTATGTAGGAGACTTTGCGACTATTCGGGTTTGTATTGGGTTACAACCGTTTGTTGCCATGTCTTCCCAGTTCGACAGTAATTGGAACTTTGATTATTATTCAATAAGTAAAAGCACAAACACAAATATCGACTTGGTTTGAATATCGTATAGGCGAGAAACTGTTACTTACCAAGCGCTGTTAACTTCACGTCTTCACTACCCTTATATATATAAATATATATAAGGCGCTTTGTCGAATGGTTAGACTCCTAGGAAATGGACTCGGTGACCCGACTCAATTCATAGACTAAGATATTTGCATTTCACATGCCGCTAATACCCTTGGGAAAGGTATGAATCCAATTCTCCCTCCAGCTATGGGTAAATAGCAGGACAGACTGGGCTCTTTAACTATGGCTAGGTAACCAGTCTAGAAGAAGAAAAACTCTGAATTCAAACCTGTTAAACTCCGCTAAAGAAACTGACCTTGTGTTGCATCCTGCTCCTACGGAGGGGTTGATATATATATATATATATATATATATATATATATATATATACACACACACACACACATATATATATATATATATATATATATATATATATATATAAATTTACTTTTAGTTACTTAAGGGTTGCTATTTCATTTTTGCTTAAGACCTTTTGATGCAGTAGATGTTGGTAATAAATGATAATTAATAATATCCGTTTCACTTAATAATGTTTTAATAAGATCAGTAAAATCTTGGTTCCATTGGAAGAAAATTATTTTTATAAATAAAATTCGTTGGAGTGCATAACTTTTTGAGTCATACAATGCACCAAATATATATATATATATATATATATATATATATATATATATATATATATATATGTGTGTGTGTGTGTGTGTGTGTGTATGTATACTGGCCTATAAGTTGCACTGGAAAATTGAATAATTCTTTTTTTCTGAGATCTATTTTTGGGCATATTTCTGTTGGAAATCCATAATGGAGAAGAGTCGATGCATCAACGGAATAAAATAAAGAAATGTTGAATGTTATTTGTAAAACCAGTGAGCATATAAGCGTTGTTTCTACATCACGAAACTGTATACGAAAATATGATTCTATAAATGAAATTGTATTTTCTGTGCTCTCTTATGTAAAAAAAATCTAACGAAACTAGATTAGAAACAAATATCCTATTCTATTTCTATGTACGATGTGTGTTCACAAACTTTCCGGAATTAGGCTGTATTTACCAAGACGGAAATGAACATGAAAGAATCGTTCATTTTCTTAAAATACAGTCTCATTGTCATTAGACACGCTTATTCCAGTAAGTTTTTCATCGGTCAAGCTACTCTGTAAATATTCTTAACCATTCTTAAAGCAGGGGTGGGGTTACAATCTTATGGGCCATCTTGTATAAACAAGAGCGCTTGTCCATTGGAATTGGATCCTTGTTGATCCTCTGATAAAGAATCGATTGGTTCTTCTGGTAAAGGTCCTGAGTATTGCAAGCCCCTCTTCAATTAGTGCTAGTAGAACTATGGCCAGTATCATTGTTTAAGTTGTGAATCAGCCACGCAGTATGGCTAGTGATTGGCGAAGGAATAAACCACGTGACCTCAGCTAGTCTATATATCCAGGTGGGGAATTGTAGCACACCTTATATCACCGAATATTCCAACAGGGATAGTACCTTCAAGGGTTCTATGGGTTAAATAGAAAAAATGAGTTTAAAAAAATGTGTTAAAAATTGAGTCTAAAGGAAAGATTGATTTTTTTTTTTAATATTGAATACTGATCAAGAATAAATAAAACAAAAATGAAATAACCCAATAAGGGTTGACATGCCATAAAATTCAACCAACCAACTAAGCAACGGGCCATTCTAACAATGGACAAGGGAGGAACTCTGGCAGATTGATGAAATGACAAGAAAAATTGATGAGTGCTTACATAGCATTACATTCAAGATGTGACATGGAAGCATGTGGTATTTGCTTGTTTGTTTTGTTTAACGGCATATCAACCACAGTGGGTCATTTAATGCTTGCAAATTTTTGAAAGGAATTCATTCTTAATGGATACTCAATTTTTTTTATAAAGACATTTTTCTATTTAACGCTAACAGGTACTACCACTCCGGGTCAGAGTGGACCAGGGAGCAATGGGGATGCAGGAGCGCTCCATAGTTTCCAGACCTCCAAAACTGGAACCTCACCATCAGATAGAGTTTAACGTCATACCCAGGATATGAAGACCCTCAGACACAGTCTTCCAGCACCCATATTATAAAAAGAGCTTTGGGCTTGCCATAAGGGCAATAGGGTTGGGGCAAAACATATAGGTGCTAGGGCTTGACATGACCAACTGATTGATCAGAGGGGGCCTCTCCGACCGCCCGTCTAACCCAAGAAAGGACTGCAAGTCATGGACTGCTCAACTACCTAGGTTCTCTCCTTAGGTATCACGGGTCGCTACCCACGACCAACAAGTTGCCCGATTGGGGAAGTCTTACCTCTGCAGAGGTGCATTCTAACGCCCAGCCGACGGGGCGGCATGGGGCGTGGTTAATTGTTTCGTTGGATGATTCGTTGGTTGTATTGTTTTACGGCAAATCAAACATATTGAAGTCAGTCAGTCAGTCAACTGTTGGTTTGGAAAACAGCAACTGGCTAGGCACAACTGAACCAGTGCACAAGATAGCTGGTACTTATGGGACTCAAGAATAGTCCATTCATGTATCTGGGTGATTCCATTCCTTGAGTCCTGATTGGCTGCTTGGTTTCTATGATGTTATGAGTCTTCATAAATACGCTGGCATTCTGCAGTAGGATTGTAACAAGGTTATACATTTGTATTGAGTTACAGCTAGTTGTTGCCTTGTCTTACCAATTCGATGGTAATTGGAACATAGAATACGCGAATAGGAAAGGAATGGTTGGCGACAAACAAATTATCAGTAATATGGGAATCCGATCTCGCTGACAAGCTAAAGCGACAATTCTTCCAGGCTGTGGTTATATCATTATTGCTGCATGAATGCACCACCTGGACCCTAACGAAGCGCCTTGAGAATAAGCTAAATGGGACCTGCACAAGAATGCTGCGTGCAGTCTTAAACAAGTCGTGGTAACAGCACCCCACAAGAAGGCAGCTGTATGGCCACTTGCCTCCCATCTCCCAAACCATACGAGTAAGACGGACGGCATGCGGGACAATGTTGGAGAAGCAAAGACGAGCTCATAAGCGACATAATCCTATGAAAGCCAACACATGGGCGTGCTAGTGTGGGCCGCCCAGCCAGGACCTATATTGACCAACTATGTGAGGATGCTGGATGCTGCGCAGAGGAGCTCCCGGGGGGAAATGAATTATAGGGAGGGTTGGCGGGAGATTGTCATGGATATCCGTGCTACTTGCGCGACATGATGATGATGATGATGATTATTCTAAAAAAAACCTTTCCGGTTATTTAATGACGAATCGTCCTTTAATAAACATAGGACTCAGCTTGCTTACAGTATCGGCTATGGCTTATGTGGTCACCCAGTTAATTATTAAACAGGCTCTCGTCGCTTAACTTCTCGGGTCTTACTGGAACCGGTGCTTTCAGGGCACGTGGTGTAATGATTTCCATCGTAAGAAATGGACAGGGCAAGACGAGTTCAAATCCTGAGAGAGACTATATTTTACATAGTGCTATTACCCTTGGGAATGGTATGAATCCAATTATTCTCCCTTCAGCTGTTGGTATATATTAGGGCATACTGGAATCTTGATTCAAGGTTAGTCAACCAGTCTAGGAGAAGGAAGACTGAATTCAAACCTGATAAACTTCGCTTAAGAAATAAAACCTTCTGTCGCATATTGTTCATGCGGGGCGTTGCTATATATAATATATATAATTTAAAAGTAAGAAAATGATATATATATATATATATATATATATATATATATATATATATATATATATATATATATATATATATATTACACTTTTTTTTTGTATGAAACAAAGAAATCGCAGTGTTCAACCACAAATTTGTAGGAGCTTTATCTATTTATTTGTTGAATTTTTTTTAACATAATTGTTTTCCATAAGCAACTACCCAGGTTTCAGGTTATTTCACCATCATCAGGTTGCTAATAATTATTCTGGTGTTTATGCGAAGACATTTCTTGCTGTTATGTTTTTGGATCGCAAATTACGTCGGTTGATTATTGTGGACGCTTTTTATGCTTTCAATTTTAATTTTGAATTTTTCAATTTCTGCATTTTTTAAAAGTATATATATATATATATATATATATAAATATATAGTTCAAATCATGAACGAGGCCGTTTGCTTTTTCACATACCGCTAATACCATGGGAAAGGGTATGCATCCAAATATTTTCCCTCTGGCTCTGGGTAAATATTAGGGCAGACTGTGCTCTTTAATCTTGGTATAACACTGAAAACGATGAATCAAATACTTTTAAACTTTTTAAAAAACTCCGCTTAAAAATAACCTTGTGTCAAACCCTGTTTGTGCGGATGGTTTGGGTAAATACATATACATGCTCTTAAAATTGAAGATAATTTAAACGATATGATATTTTATTTTTTCAGAAACAACCTGGATAATGTAATTTTCTCCACGGGTCAAAGATCTGGTACCTCCTCTAATGTATATATATATATATATATATATATATATATATATATATATATATATATATCAAGGACATCTTGGAGGCGAAAGAAATCTTTATTGAAGAGTGTATAAAGAAGTTTAAAAAAAACAGTGCAGACTTCGTTCGGTATTAATGAGATCTCGTTGTCACGTTTATTTATAGCATTTTGTAGAATCATTTTTTCCTCTTCATATGAGAGAGAAAATGTTCGCTTAATGAAGTCAGACGATGTGGAAAAAAAACAAAATTCGAATACATTCGTTCGCTTATTTTCTTTTTTTATCTAATTCTTCTTTTTTTTAATTTCTAAGATTTGACTTTAATTTGACTTCAAATAGTGATTAAATGATTTATGCTCACCGTAGACTTATCGAAAGATTCCTAAAGATACATATATATATATATATATATATATATATATATATATATATATATATATATATATATATATATATATATATATATAACTGCATAACGTACACATGCATACACACATTATATATATATATATATATATATATATATATATATATATATATATATATATACATATATATATAATGTATACGTCGCAATCTCCAGATGTGTGTTGGTATTTGTATAATCGTTTCCAGGATTTATTTCCTGGCATTAATTGGATGGATTCATTCGAGATAAGTCTGCCTCCCACTCAGACTATTTCTTTCTTACTCACCCGAACACTATATACATCCGCTACCCCCACCTAACTATCATTCTCTCTCTCTCTCTCTCTCTCTCTCTCTCTCTCTCTCTCTCTCTCTCTCTCTCCACATATATATGTGTGTGTATGCACTAGCCTCTTCTATTTATGTGCAAATATATATTATATTAACGTACATGTAAAATGTTTTTAACATGTACCTAAATATCTAAATAGGTCTTTGATTTTCCTATGCAATATATTATATACACGCAACACAACCACCTATACGCGCCTATACACTCTCTCTCTCCCCTTCCTCTCTCTCTCTCTCTCTCTCTCTCTCTCTCTCTCTCTCTCTCTCTCACACACACACACACACACACACACAGACACAGACACATACACACATAAACACACACGAATATATCCATCTATCTATATATATATTTATATAAGTTTATATTTTATCAGCATACATATGCATATTCTCAGATAAGCTAGGTCACACACACACACACACACACACACATATATTATATATATATATATATATATATATATATATATAAAGCTCTTACATAAGTAATTGAGCCCTCTATAATCATTTCTCCAATAATAATAATAATTTAACCTATATATATATTCACAGAGCTGTTTGTGAGAGAATTTTCCACGTTTCATAGGGTTTATTTTCAGACAGTAATTGGTTTATCAATTCCAGGCAAGTCTTTATGAGTATCTATCTCCATGTACATATACATATGTATATGTATGTATATACGTATGTGTGTACGTGTGTGTGTCTGAGCATGTGCATGTATGCACTTATAAACTGTTCAAGTATTTATTATATATAAGTAAGTAAAGTCGTTGGGGCAGCCTAATGTCGGTATCAGCCAGTCGGCGAGGGTTTCTATCCTCTTTTCACAAGCGCTAGACCAAGGAGATTGTTTTTGCGTCTGAGGTGGAGCGCCACACCTACCATCAGCTCCTTACTTTACCGCACAGATCCCTGTGCTACTCATACGCTGAGTTGACGAGGACCGGTATCGAACAAAGAACCTTGCGGTTTCTAGCCGAACACTCTACCGACTGAGCTAACCCGGCCCCTATATCTATTATATATATATACATATATAATATATATACATAATATAATATATATGTACATAATATAATATATAATTATATATATATACATATATTCATGTGTGTGTGTATATATATGTTCGTGTGTGGGTGTATATATATATATTCGTGTGTGGGCATATATATAATATATATATATATATATATATATATAAGTGCTTAATTGGAGTCGTACCTAATTTTGAAAATTAATTAATTAATAGTGAATTAGGCGGGAATACCTATTTAAATGTATGAGAGAGCTGATGAGGCCTAATAGGCTGAAATGTGCATACAGAGATTGATTTTTCTCGATTTGTTTAGCCATACATTTAAATAGGTATTCCCGCCTAATTCACAATTAATTAATTAATTTTCAAAATTAGGTACGACTCCAATTAAGCACTTATTCTCCCAAAAATTGTCGGCAAAAAAGCCATTCCAAACAAACCGTGTTTATATATATATATATATATATATATATATATGTGTGTGTGTGTGTGTGTGTGTGTGTGTGTGTGTGTGTGTGTGTGTATGTGTGTGTGTGGATGTGTGTGGGTGGGTGGGTTGGTTGGTTGTTCACATTCGTGTGCGTGTTATATTCTAATGCCTGCTATTACACATGTTGTTTTGCTAGTGTAATTTAATTGCTTCATTTTTCATCAGCTATCATCATTTTCACCATTATAAAATATTTTTAACAACTATTTACCTGTCTCGACTTGTTCTGTTCACACATTTTCCTCACATATATCTCATGGCTTCTTTGACTTATCCAATGGTGTAGACGTTATTTTCGTTTTGCTTTTTATTTTTATTTTTATTTTTTTATTTTTTTTTATTTTTTAAATCCTTTCGAAAGCAATTTGATTTCGTCTGGGAAGTTAAGATAAGTTCAAGATGTTTTGTTTGTTTGTTTGATTTTATTTAGATAATATTTCATTTTGCACTCTAAATAAATTAAAGAACACAAACACCCTTTCGCCTAACATTCAAAAGGCTGTATTACGTGAAAGTTGTAGTTAAGGTACCTTTTTGCCATGTCAGTAGAATATGGGTGACCCGTATGTGGTGGCATGTCAACCGTGGGGTCAGTTTATGTCGAAGACGTTTTGTTTTATTCATTCTTGTTGGGAATTTTTTTTTTTAACTCAATATTTTAAATAGGTTTTATCGTTTTTATCTATCTAACCCATAGATGGGTCGCTAGCAAATGCTCCCACCCAGAGTCATAGTGGACCTGAGAATAATGGCGATGAAGGTGTTGTTCACGCTCCCCAGAGCTCCACAATTAGAGCTTCAGTGTTAGATGCAGTTTAACATCATACCCAGGACACTTAGATTCTCAGCCACTGCCTTCTAGCACATTTATAATGAAAAGGTTTGTGGTGTTGCCATAAGGGCAATAGGACAATTATATTGGTAAAAGGTCTTGCTGTGAGCAGATTGATCGAAGGGATGACACTAACGGCCCGTCTAGCGAAAGTATACTGTTGTATATCATAAACATCAAGATCAAGATTCAGCCCTTAAGCATCACGTGTGGCCACCCACGGTCAACAGGTGGTCATATTAGGGGAATTCTACCCCTTGTAGATGTGTAGTCAGTGTATTCTACATCTTCAGCCAACAAGGCGGGGGGTGATCCATTAAAGAGGTTAAAAGAAGTATAAACGAAAGTAAGTAAGTAAAGTTGTCGGGGTGGCCTAAAGTCGGTATCAGCCAATCAGCAAGGGAGTCTACCGCATTTTCACTAGCGCTAGACCAAGAAGATTGTTTTAGCATTTGAGATGGAGCGCCACACCTGCCATCAGCTCCTTACTCTACCGAACAGATCTCTGTGCTACTCATACGCTGAGTTGGCGAGGGCCGGCATCGAACTAGGAACCTTGTGGTTTCTAGCCGAAATAGGTAGGAATGAGCATTCATCATAGAAATAAAACATAAATAACAATTTAAATTACAAATTAAGTTGGTGGAGTGAGCTATTGACAGTATCAACCAGACAGCGAGGGAGTCTATCCGTTTTTCGCTAGAGCAAGTAGATTTCTTTCTGAAGTGGAGCGCTATACGTTCTGTCAGCTCTGTAATTTACCGCACGGATCAGATTACCCAACTGTGCTATTCATACGCTGGGTTGACGGGGGCTGGTATCGACACCAGAATCTTACGATTCCTAGGCAGAGTCTTTACCGGCTGAGCTAAACTGACCCCAATGTTCTTTTCACTAATCTATTGTAACTTCGACTGTCATTGAATCCACCGTTACTTGTTGAGGATTTTGTTTGCTCTATCGGCAGCCCAATACCAAGCAGATGAAAAATCTTATGTAAACTGAAAGCGTTCCAACAGAAAGTATATTTTATTAGACGTATGTTTTATAAATATGCCAGACAATTTATATATTAAAACACTTGTGCTTATCGTCCATGTATATATTACAAGAAATGAGGAGAATGTTTATATATCTTCAAATCAATGACTCCCAAAACAGTTGATAAAACAGCTGGTACGAATAACTAGACTTCTCCACACAAAAAGGAAACCTAAAATGTATTCTTACCGCGAGTTCATCCTTAAATACGTGATATAGCCAACTGAAATTAAGAACAAAATACAAAAAATAGCTATATTAGAAAAAACAAATGATAATAATATCCCAGTCAGAAGAGAATACTTAGTATTTGTTTACGAGGAAAATAGGGTTATTTCCTATAACTCCAACCTAAAAAAGGGAAACCACTCTGAATAAATTTTATAAATTATTTATTTATTCATGATAAAATAAATTGATCTACTAGGCCGGGTTAGCTCAGTCGGTAAAACGTTCGGCTAGAAACCACAAGGCTCCTAGTTCGATACCGGTCCTCGCCAACTCAGCGTATGAGTAGCACAGAGATCTGTGCGGTAAAGTAAGGTGCTGGTGGTAGGTGTGGCGCTCCACCTCAGATGCTAAAAAACAATCTACTTGGTCTAGCGCTATTGAAAAGGGGATAGACTCCCTCGCTGACTGGCTGATACCGACTTTAGGCCGCTCCGTCGACTTTTACTTACTAGGAAAAAAGAAGACGGGGTTAGGGTTAGGGTTATGGTTTAGGGTTATGGTTTAGGGTTAGTTTAATGAGAAAATAATGGGTAGATTAATTAACAGATACAATTCATTCGGAGTGGTTCCCTTTTTTTAGGTTGGATTTATATGAAATATATATTTACCAACCCCTCTGCACGAGCAGGATGTGACACAAGGTCTATTTCTTTACATGAAATAACTGAAAAGAGAACTTGTCAACGGGTAGATTCTGTAGTCCAAGCTGATCACATGGGGAAGATGAAAGAACACGAAAAGATAGACAAATACCTTTATCTTGCAATAAAATTGACAAAACTCTGGAATATGCGCGTAAAAGTGAGACCAATTGTAATTGATGTACTTTGAACGGTCCCTAAATGTTTGGAAAGCAGACTAGAGGAATTGGAAATCAGAGGAAGAATTGAGACCTTCCAGACTTGTAGAATAATGATACTAAGTACCAATTACCGTCGAATTGGTAAGACAAGACAACAAGTAGTTGTAACTGAATACGGATCTAATATTGTTGCAATCCTACAGCAGAATGACAGGGTATCTATGAAGCTTCATAACATCCAGAATAATGAACCAGTTTTCTATATTTTATCCTTTTCATGTTCCTGACGATTTACTGTTTACTCTATTCTCCTTCTTTTAGCTATATCATCGTTTCAAAGTGTTTGGGCTTGAACCTTTTTTTAGATTAAACCTTTTTTACATAGTGATCGCAACTAAAAGTGGCAAATAAAAGGGAGGAAAGTCATTCTTAAAAAAAGAAGAATATACAGGAAAATATTGAATAAATCTGGAAAATTTTAGTTTGGTTTGATTTGTTTTGTTTGTTTTACGACATATGTTTTACGACTCAGTGGGTCATTTAATGCCGATAAAGTTTTGAAATAAATCAAGAAATTGTTTAAGGATTTATCAACTCATGTTTTTCTATTTAACCCATAGATGGGACCCTAATAGGTGGAAAAATTTAGTTTAAAATGCTCAATTTCAACAATTCTCAAACTCGAGAAAATTGTATAGGAAAATAATAGGATAAGTTGACGTCTTAACCTTTGGTACGGCAACCAGTCTCGGAGAAGGAAATAACTGAATTAAAAAAAACTTAAGCTTGAAAGTTGACCTTATGTCACATTCTCTCCGTAGCGAAGGAGTTGAGTAAAACTTCTTCCTATTAAAAAAAGAAATTGTTTAAGGATACATACCATAATTGGATGTAACTGGGGAAATAGTTTGAATTTTTGATAGCTGTATGTTATCGAATATTGGATATCGAACACTTAAGCAAGTAATCTATTTCTGCCACTCTTTCCTTCTTTCTTTTTTTATCTTTGCTTCATCATTTCATTATTTATTTGTTTCTTTACATTTCTTACTTTTTTCTTTCTTTAACTTTGCTTCTTTCTTTACCTCTTTCTTTCTTTTTTTCCTTGTCCTTTTCTTTCTTTTCTTCTTTGATTCTCTCTTTCTTTACTCTTCTTTCTTTTATTCATTCTTTCATTAGAATGTGCTTCTTTCTTTCTTTCTTTACCGTTTCTTTCCATATCCATCTCATTATATTCTTTTCTTTCTTTCTTGTTCGAAAATTTGTCTACTCAGGATTAATTAAGATTCGTCTTTCATAGAGTTAAAAAGTACAATGTAAAAACATGGAGTTGTTCGCCGAGAAAATCAGCTTTCAAAATACTGGCTTTTAACTCGATTTGAAATCCGCCCATTAATGCTAGTTGAAAACAGGCTAGACCATGAGTTATGTCCCTTGATAAATTACAGTTAGTGAATGGCGGAAAATAGGAAAAATCACCGTAAGGACACGGCTTCAAATCAAGCTGAATACGAGGAGCGAATTAGCTAACAGCTTATCTCAGATATTTGGCTTCAATGAAAATGGGAAAATAGTATTCAATCCTGTCTTGCCCAAAGGTATCATTTCTTTTAGTGCATTCGACAATAAACACTTCGTATATGGAAGGTTGCTATCTGAATTGCGGAAAATAAAAGCAATCAATGTACAGATATGTCCATGATTTCCTAAATGCCTGGGGTTATCTCAATAAAGGTTTCTCTAGGTAAAACAAATCTTAATAATAATAATAATAATAATAATAATGTGTGGAGACAAAGACGAAACGTTTAATCACATAAGCGAATGTAGATAAAGCTCAAAGGGAGTACAAGACTAGGCACGACTGGCTATGTTTTGATTGGTCGTATGAATGATACGTGGCGAAGCGGGAGAGAGGAAGAATGAGAGGTCAGAGTTTGAATTGAGTCTAGGAGAAGGTGCAGAGATCAAGACATGAAGTTGTAATTTTGGGGAAAATAAAATACTCACGTGTAAAAAAAAGTGGCCTTGTGTTATTGCTAAAAATTCTAAATGGCACAAGGCAAGATGTCCCTTAGCCCCTAAGTTGGTTCCAGACTCCATGACATCATAGAACTGCCAGACAACTGAACAGCAACCCAACAACCAGGATTTCAGCCTCCCAATGTAATAGCGGACGAGAGAGATAGGCATAGTAATATTTCTACTATCAACACATCACTCCATTCGAAGAAGAGCTAAAACGTAAGCAACGTCGACATGCAATCTCTCCATTTGGAAATGAGGGCGAGACGTAACGAGAGTTGACACGTCATCTCAGTCATTCTGACAAGGAGAGTGTAAAGTAACAAACGTTTGACATCTTTCCATTCCAACAAGGAGAGCGTTTCATAGGAGGTAGTGTTACACTACCTCCTGTAAAAGGGCTCATGATTGGATGTTCATGCATTAAGTACACATTAATTTTTATTAAACTTAAACATTATTTTTCAAACAACAGTTTTCATCAAGTCAATGATAAAAATTGTCTATTTGGAACTTAAAGCTGCATGATAAATAATGTTTTATTTTACTATTTGAGGACAGTACAAATAGCATGTTTCAATTCACTACCTTTGACAAACATCATAGACTATTGCATTAATATTTAATCTTACCTTTAAATGTTCAACGATAATTATTCCGCCGCCATTTAATGACAATTTGGTGTATGCAGAGCGGTTATTTCCTATAACTCCAACCTAAAAAAAATGAAACCACTCTGAATGAATGTTATCTGTTAATTAATGTACCCATTATTTTCCTAATCCTAACCCGTCTTCTTTTTTTTCAAGTAGACCAATAAATAAATGATCAGTCAATCAGAGTTTTTTAAAGGTTGGAGTTATAGGAAATAACCTGCATGGCCTTACTTTCCGTACAAACAATTGTTTTTATTTCATTGGTGATGTTTGTTGGATTTCGCAGTCATTTTTGGTTAGTACCAATTTTTTTTTTCCAAATTATAACATTTGCTATCGACCAAAAATCTATTGCAAAGATTCACGCAAAATATCGCCGAAAACAATCGCAGTTGTTAAAACTTTGGAATCCACACTGATATTTATATTTGACTTTTACGATCTGAACAATGTAAAATACGTAAGATTATTGGGAAAATATATCTTGAAGTCAGTCAGATGGTTTGTACAGGAATGTGTTCATTCCGACAAAGGATTGTGTAAAACTAGTGACATGTCTTTGAGAATTCCAAGAGATTCTCAGACAACAACCTCTGGAATTAATTTCAAAGATTTTCCATCAACAGGATGTGGCAGATATACATATTGGATTTTAAACTGACATCTGCGTGAATTAAGTGAACTTAGGCAAGTTGTAATGGTAGCTCCATATATCTGATATCTTACCATTTAATTTTAGATACGACATATTAGAAATATGGCTTAGACTAATTGATATAATGCATTTGTTTTAGAAAGTTTTTTTTTAGTCTAGTCAATGTTTGATTGTTACACTGAGCTTTTTGTGCTCTTTTCAGCTTACACCAAAATGATACTGTCCGGAATAGAAAATCGATACTTCTATGGGTTGAACATTCTATCCGGAACAGCATCATTCTATATGTAACATGAAATAAGCATGAAAAGCTCTGTAAGAATTACAGAAAAATAAGAAATTTATTAATCAATAGTAGTACAAATTATTTAAAAAAATATATAAGTAAAAGAAAAAACTTTATTGGTTAAACTACTATTGAAGGGAGGCCATGCCTAATAGCGTGAAGCTAATCCCATGGACATGACCACCCTTGGACGCTCACAGGAAACAATACATGAAACACACAACGTAAACATATACATATATATCATGAGACAAATTAGAATCTAAATGCAAATCTGTTGTTTATAAGAGGCAATAAAAGTGTTTTAAGGACAAAATAATTAACTGAAACAAGCTTCATCTTTTCTTTATCAAAAAATAACGACTGAACAGTATTCCAAGAATTAATTGCATTAAAACGAATCGAATTATTCCCAAAACTAACAGTGTTGATGATAGGGAAATTAAACAAACCAGATTGGTCAGCACGAGTGACATGAGCATGGGTGAAGTCAACTGCAAAGCATTCTGAACAGAAACAGGCATTTTATTGTGGAATAGTTTATGTAAGAACAAAATATTTTCACAATGGACCATATCAGAAAATTTGAGAATCTCCAAATTTGCATACTGGTTTCAACAGTCTTTAAAAAATAAACGTTTCAACAGCAAACCTACAGTTTCCTCCCATTCAACGAAAGATGTTAAGACATTAGATGGACTAGCAAATATATGCACCCTCCGGGGTGCAAGTATTTTAGTTAAATTTTATAAAATATGATATCAAATTAGAAAGGCTAATGAAACTGAATAAGAATGTAGATAAAAAGATTTTTAACAGAGGGGGTATGGTTGAAAAATAGGACAACTTTGAAACTAACTCTTCCATCGTTTTCCGTTCCTCCCGTCTTTCATTGGTAAATTTTCCTATTTTAAGAATTTAGTTAAAATAGGAAGTAAAGAATAAAATGACAGTTATTTCTTTTGTTAAGGGATTTCTTTTAAGATTTATTGAAGAGATTTTTGCTCATATTCAATAAGATAAAACCAAACAATTAGAAATCAATAATACTAAGCATATATTTATTAAAATCAAATTTTTAAGATCAATATGCAAATAAGCCTTCCCATTCATACTGTAAACCTCTATTTTGTTGTATATATAAATACAATTGCATGTTAATAGTATGTAGTTATGGTCAACGTTATAAGTATTGTAAAACAATTTTATTAATAATTGAGGTATAAATAAAAAATAAAATCATGGTAAATGGGATGTAAATAACAAAGGGAATTGTGACTTGTATACTAATATAGTTTCGGTTACAGACAAACAAACCCACAATCTCCATTATAATAAGATGTAACTACCATTGCCACTTACATATGTTATTACTGCACCTCATAGGTGATAGTTTAAAATAGTTTGCATTTCATATTAGTACTAATACCCATGGAAACGTATGTATCCCACTATTCTCCCTGCAGCTATGGGTAAATAGTAGGGCGAAGTAGGCTCTTTAACCTTGGTTAGATAAACTGTCAAGGAGAAGGAAAACTGAATTCAATCTTGTTAAACTCCGCTTAAGAAATTGGCCACCCTGCTCGAGCGGAAGAATTGATGAATACTTAAAAAGTGGGGCTATTTCTGCCGTACTTGGTACTAAGCCCGTTACCATATCAAGGCTAGAGAGTCAAGTAGCTCGTAATATTTACCCATAGCCGAGAAAAGAAGTGATAAATACATTACTAAAATATAAGCAAACTAAGTTTTCTATTTAGAGAAAAGGGTTTAGAGGAGGAGTCGCGTGGAGAAATGGTTATCGTTGATACTGTTTGCATTTCACAGAGCGTTAAAGAAAAATGGTAAGATATTAGATATATGGAGCTACCATTGACACTTGCCTAAATTCATTTGCACCATATAGTTGATAGTAGGAAGTGCGTTGTGTAATGGTTAAAGTCATGGGAAATGGACACATCGCACCGAATTCAAATCCTGGTCGTGGTAACTGCATTTCACTTAGCGCTAATACCCTTGGGAAAGGTATGAATCCTACTCTCCCTCCAACTATGGGAAAATAGTAGGGCAGACTGGGCTCTTTAACCTTGGTTAGGCAACCAGTCTAGGAGAAGGAAAACTCTGAATTCAAACCTGTTAAACTCCGCTTAATAAATTGACCTCGTGTCGCATCCTGCTCGTGCGGGGGGTTGGTAAATATATATAGTTGATAGTTTAAAATTGTTTCCATTTCATATAGAGCTAATACCCTTGAGAAAGGTATGCATTCAACTATTCTCCTTCCAGCTATCGGTGCATAGTAGGGGAGACTGGCTTTTTAACTAGTATGGCAACCAGTCTAGGAGAAAGAAAACAATGAATCCACACCTGTTAATCTTTTGAAACCATAAGCCTTATTTTACTGTTCAGGGTTAGTATATTGGATACTATGGACTGGAGGCGTAATGGTTATAGTCATAGGAAATAGACACGTTCAACACTTAGACGATGCTGTTTGTATTTTACTACGTGTAAGTTTTTTTCTTTCTTTTATTTCCTATACAGAAAAAAAAAGCTCAGACATGTGAAATTTAATTATAGCTCAACATAGATAAGAATTCTTCCTTCTCTTTATTGTGACAACTGACATTGAACATACGTTTTTTAATAATCATATCTATAAATTTATACTGACGTTTTTTTCAAGATAAGACTAACTTCAATCGAACCTGTGAACACAAGAACACAAAATGTTAATTTTAGTGCCTGTTAATCATTTTAAAAATCATCGCAGACTTTCTGTACTCTCGAACTTTATCGATCGCAAAGACGGTGTTCAGTAAATTCTTATACCTTAAATATAAGGCCATTAAGTGATATATAGTTTTGAACAATGCTTTATAGTGAGGCAACACTATTATTAAGAATTCTTTTTATTTTGCCAACGTAAGTTGGAAAATTTCAGAACACTGGTTAGGGTTCGGATTAATCTATTCAGGCAGATATGCTAGATTCATGTTTATGGTGAGAAAACAGACAGTAACACTTTTAGAACATATGACATTTAGGCACCCCTTTTGCTTTGCTGATTCATAAGTACATTTTGTTCATTTACATCCGGTTGTTTGTTAGACGATTTTTAGAGTTTTAAAAAAATTATAACACTAACCCCTAACCCTAACCCTAAATCCTAATCTCTAACAAACAACCGGTTGTTGACGGTGTAAATAAAAAATATGTACTTATGAATCAGCAAAGCAAAAGGGTGCCTAAAGGTTATATGGTCCACACTTTCAATCAAATTCTTAATCATCTAGTTAATTCACAACAAAGCATTTCTCGAACCCTTCTTATTCTTTTAAGGTATAAGAAATTACTGAACAATGGCTCTACGATCAAGATCGTTTAAGAGTGCCAGACTTCTTCAATAATTAGTGTTGTTTATCAAAATCTTAAACATCATCATCACCAAGTCAGGCTAACAGCACAGATTGCCATCTCTCTTTCTATCTCCAGCAAACCATCCCTATTCAGTCATCACTTTTGGCAAGTCCTCAGCACGGCATTGAATGTCCGCACAAATATAATCTACGGAGCCCATATATCGTTACTAGTATATATATGTGTTTTAATTTGTAATGTTTTAATAATACATACAATAGTTTAATATATATATATATATATATATATATATATATATATATATATATATAGAGAGAGAGAGAGAGAGAGAGAGAGAGAGGTGAGAGAGTAAAAATTATCTACACTTTCATCATGACATATCTTTATTATTATCACACTGCTTTTCTGCGTAAGCATGATTATAGTTGGTACTGTTGTGGTCATGTGATCGAAGTTTGAACCGGATCACGCTATTTTGTGTGCAGTCTTTACAGTATAAACAAAGCCGCTCCCCTAGCAATATGCACCACGGAAGAATAAAGAGGAGTGACTCAATTTGACAGGTCGGAAGGAGTGTTAGGGGCTGAAATTCATCGAGGCCTGAAATCAATTGAAGGCTTTTTACACAATACGGGGACAGTGAACTACTGCGTATACGTGTGTATGAGCGGATAGATAAGTTTAAACTAGCCGTAAAGCTAAGGGGGAGCAACCTCTGCCACCGATGAGAAGATTTCGCGAGCTCGAGAGATGGTACTGGTGAACAAGCGTGTTATCATCGATAAGGTTGCTTGTTCTTATGGTTCTGGCATCAAATCATACACTAATAAGGATTATTTTTAATCTCCCTCGCACATATATATATATATATATATATATATATATATATATATATATATATATATGGTTGAAAATAAAGTAAAAATGTGGATATAACAACACAAACTAAATTCAATTGATATTTCGACTCATTGTTTGGCTGAAGCTCTTTCATAAATTTATTGTGGCAAATGCTTATACATTCTGCCTTTATACTGAAAAGGTAATTGAGTAAGGGAGGAAAGAGGGGAGGGTTTCGGTATGTGGTATCGGGGAATGAGAAAAGTAGGGGTGGGCTTAGTAGGTGGGGAATGGTATTTTTACGGGATCAGTCGGTTGACTTTGAAGAACATTTGATAGTCAGAGTGTAGGTCAGTGTGTGATGTTTGGTGTCAGATAAAGTTTGTGTACCGCGGGCCTGGAATATTTTTGTTTGAATATATTTTAGAGAATTCCTGACCTACACTCTTACTATCAAATTTCTTCAAAGGCAACACACTGACTTCCACACCTCACAGACAAAAAAACCACCCCTCGTCTCTCACTTCTCCGCTGTCTATCCTTTGCCCAATTACCTGTTAAATATAAAAGCAGAATGTAAAAGCATTTATCTCATCAAAATCTTTAAGGAATTCTCTAAAATACATTCAGCCCGACGATTTACTTTACTTTATTCTTCTATGGTTTTGACATTTAACCAGGAAGGCTAATATGCAATTAAACAAAGAAACAAAACCTAATTTTTAAATAGATCTATATTATTGAAGTCAGTCAGTCAGTCTACTATTGGTTTGAACAATGTGACTGGCCAACCACCACTGAACCAGTGTCAAGACAACTGGTACTTATGGGAATTCAGAACAGTCCACTCATGCATTTGGGTGATTCCATTCCCTGAGTCCTGATTGGCTGCTTGGTTTGTAGGATCCTCTGAGGCTCCATAAATCCTGCCATTTTGCAGTAGTCTTTGCAGCAAACCAGAATCGTATTTCAGTTACGATTGCTTGCTGTCTTGTCTTGCCAATTCGACGGTAATTGTACTTAGTATTATTCTACATACATGTCCATTAAATGGTACATAAGTACAACCAATCTTGTTCAGTGTACTCTAAGCCACGTGAACAGGCTGGTATATTTTTTCGAGTGACTTTTATAATAGCAAACATCGAATTTGTATTAATGCAGGAAAATCACGTCCAGGACGCATACATTCTTTCGTTATCTCAAATCTAACTTATTATTGTAAATATACTCAAGTTGAATGATTAGATTTAGATGTAGATTCTATCAATTTCAGCTTCCTAAGTAAAGGAAGTAAATTATTACAGCTTCCGGTCCTGATTCAGACAGCGTACGACTGTAATTACTGAACGCAGAGTAGCAAAATACAACCGACGGCGAAATACAATAAAATCAGCCAAATACATGGTTTACAAACTATATTTGCAAACAATACAAGATATGTTGAAGTTGAAACTTATTGATTTTAACGACCAGTTATTCTACTGCTGAAAATTCTACGACGAGAAAGGAACATGTAACTATAAGCGCTAAAAAACGCATGTTAAAGACACATGTTTAATCTTCTTATCGATGCGACTAACCAAACATTCAAAACGGTACTAAAACAATACATAAAAACACAAAAACGACGCTTACTCTTAAAGAATGTCACCTACGTTTGTATTTATTTGCCCTTTAAGTGCTGTTTTAATTAAATACTGGTTGTCGGAGTGTACGATTGTTGACAGGGAAAAAGCAATACGCGAACACAGCAGTACATTTTCAATTCAGTCCTAAGGGTTTATTTCTGGTTCACTACGGTGAGTTGTCCAGTAAGAGCGAGAAAGACTGACTAGCCTCGTCTACTAATAGAGCACTTCGTTTACACTATTTTCTGCACCTCTAAATGACCTTAGCTCGGCTTCTCGTGGAAACAAACAGATTCGATTTCTTTTCGCGTCAACAGATTGACTTCTACTGACATTCAAAATTCAGGTTGCCCCTTATTTCCACTTGTGGTGTCGAGGAGGAACATGTCCGTTTCCGATTCTTCCTACGTTTTTACACTTGCGCACAAAATTTGGAGTTTCCGGGTTTCATCTGGTTATCCTAATTACAGTAACCATTCACTCATGACTGGCTAACCACAATGAGTACTCTGAACTGACACACTCAGGAGGCAATTTTTAACTGGTTGCTCGCGAATCTCTGGCTGCTAAAACCAGAAATTAGACTCGTATGTTTCTTTATTCAATTTCAAAATAAATTAATAGGAGGAGTAGACCTCATAAAAAATATTTCCCCTAATATATTTTAGAAAAAAACTATTTCAAACATATATTCATCCAAAGGTAAGTAATTATGAAAATTTTCGTGAAAATTGGACCATTAATTTATTTTTCATAGAATTAAAAACAAAACCTTAGTTATAACTTGTTTTGGGCTACGTTAAATTTCAATTGATTTAACGGTGCAAAAATGTAAACATTGTTTTTCGTTTATAATTTTCATTATTTTTGTAAGCCGAAAATTTTTTTTTTAAATCTTTAGTAGTTTGTTTAATGCTTCTTCTTTTGAGTGAATAAAAAAAATTAAAGATAATATTAACCTTTATGCAAGTGTTATTATGTTAAATTTAGTGGGGGGTAAATTTCACGGGGAAAATTGATGGTACCCACGGAAAACTTCAATATAGACAACATTTACGCTTGTGAAAATAAGTATGATATTCAGGAGTCTATAGGCATTCATTTGGCCGCTTTGTTTTCCCACCATCAAAATTATTCACGAAATCAAAAAACTAGAGCCATATTGGCCTTTGGGCCCGTAGCCCAAAAGTGACCTAATAAAGAGAGACTTGCACAATGGTTATTAACGTAGACTAATAATCATCACCAGAGATATGCCACGCTATTAGCAAGATTCATGTAACTCTTTTTCACCACCCATCACTATCAGTCACCGCTTCTAGCAAGTCCTCCTCAAGACATCCATTATCCGTACAGAACTGACTGATGTAGGTTTTAGATAGTTAACCTATCCTGGTATGTTCATGTGTAGGTGGATAGGGGAGAACATTACTTATGAGTTCGTCTTCACTTCTCTAGACTTTTCCATCGTGTCTTGTTCACCTTACTTGAATGGTGTGTGTGATCGCGGGTGAGTGGCCGTACAGATGTCCAATTATCAGTATCAGCTGGAGAGTTAGGGATTCGATCCTCTTTTCAAGAGTGCTAGAATACAGAGATTGTCCAGAGGTGGAGTGTCATATCTACCGTCATCTCCCTACCTTACAACGTAGATCAAATTGACCAATCAGTGCTAATCATGTGCTGGGTTAGTGGAGGCCGGTATTGAACAAAGAACCTTGCGATTTATAGGCGAATACTCTACCAACTGAACTACATCGCTGAAATAACCGTGCTAGACTCATTGCAGGATTTAACTGTGTTTTCCTTTTCCCAGACTGGTTTCCATACCAAGCTTGAAGAGACCAGTTTATCCGCTATATAGCCATAGCTGGTGGGAGAATATTACGATTCACACCTTTTCCAATGGTATTAGCTCTGTGTAAAATGCAGCTAGCCACTTCCCGGGTTTGAACTTGGGTCACCGTATCCATTTCGTACGACGGTTAGCGTTACACAAAAAGCGCCTCCAAAACGTTGACATAAAGATAAGTCTGTATTTGATCGAAATTGTTATAAGGATCGGTTTTGCACAGTCGGTAGAGAATCTCTACACACAATGTTCCGGGTTCCTTTCCTATCCTCGAAAACTTGCCAAGGAATACCACCGCATGAGTAGCTAAGGATCTTTGCGATAAAAAAGACGCAAAAACAATCTCACTAGTCTAGTGCTAGTGAAAACGGGATACATTCCCTCACTGTACTGGCAATAATTCAATCCACCGACTTTTAAGACATGACTACTGGAAACCAATATTGATAGAAATTCAAAGTTATATTCGTTGAAATATCAAAGTAGAATATTGAATCTAAACCACCAAACTGTTAATTTGGAATCCAATGAAGAACTTACCAGACCAAAAGAAGTAACTGATAATCATAAATTTCATAGAAGAATTCTTAAAGACTTTCGGATTAAAAAAGTCGGAAAAGAAAGTATTTGCATTTGTTTGTGTCTGTATTTCTGAGTCGGACAGACTTTCGGAGATTGGAAAGTTCGGCTTCTCCACAGGCTCGATCATTTTTTGTAATAGTATAAAGAGCCTGCAAACAAACAAAGAAACCTTCAGACTTTATAGAGTTACAAATAATCGCCATATATACTCGTATTTAATTGAATCTCACATGCATCGCCTCGACAACACAAGTTTACTCTGTCGACTTTACTACTACTTTCACTCTTTGCTCTACATCTTGTAGAGAAATGTCTAAAATCGTTTTTGTTTTGAGCACAGAGTCGATTTGATTAGAATCGCTAGAAAATGAATGATTGCTTGTGAACAGGATGAAAGAAAGAAGATGGAGGTTATGTTCAAATCCTGGAGGTTATTGAGTTCACCGAACTTAATCAAGCAATTAAAATGCAGTAAAACCAAAATTTGAATTCTGCAATCGAAAATAAACCAGGTAGCTATTTATTGTATACATTAGAAGTGGTTTTTTTTTGTTTTGATTTTTTTTGTCTTTTGTTTTTTAAGAAAATAAACGCATAAATAACGGAGCGTTTGCCAAATGTCTTTACGTTTGTGAGCAGCTTTAGTTGCGGTTGAAAATTGCAAGTTTTCGCGGTGCCAAATAAACAATGTGAGTTTTAGATCTTGATCAAAATAAAGCCGGCTAATTACAGAAGAGAGTTAAACTTGATTCGCGTCTGAAATAAGTTTAGATTAAAAAAGAAAATAATAAAACAATCCGCTCGGAGAAAAAGGATAAAATGATTAGAACTCGCGTCGTCTTAAATGTGAACTTAAAATCATTATTTTTATTTTTTTATTTTTTTCTTGTTTTTCTTTTTCTTTTTTAATGTTAACAATCTAAGTCTCTCCTGGCTATTTTATCTTTAATTTTCGACAAATCAAATTTATTGTAACCGCTAGCAAAGAACTCGAAATAGTTCGTCTGCTTTGGTGTAATTATTTTCAATCATTACAGGTGTTTGCATCAAACCCTATGTTGCTTTGAAATTGTTTACATTTCCTGAATTGAACTTGCTTACAGACCACCTTCGGCAACCATTACGTTTGACTGCGAGTAATATCCCACATACATAATTTCTACTAAAGATAATTTCAAATTGATAAATAAGGACAGGTAATGTATAACTGCTTTTGACAGTTACATCTCTTGAGAAACTATAATAATCGAGGTGAGCAAATGTATGTTTATTGTTATTATTAGTCTGCAAACAGGATCTCAAAGTGCTTTATTCATTATGCTACTTTAAAAAGTGCTTAACCTTTAATGCAAACTAAAAGCACACTTCAATTTCACATTTTTACGGTCACTCATATATATATATATATATATATATATATATATATATATATATATATATATATTATATATATAATTGTGAATTCTCTTTTCAATGTTAGCTCCGGTCCCCAAAAAATCACCTGATTGAACTGTATGTTCACGTTATTTAAAAAGACCTGGTTGTCATCATGAACAAAAAAATCATAGCTTAGGAAACCAAACTGGTCGGCGATTAATTTGAGTTGTTCATTCTATTTTTTAAAAAAAGAAAAGAAAAAAAAAACAAATACAGAAAAAACGAAGATATATTATTTATGATTTACTATCCTTTTGATTCAGTTGAAAACTAATTTTGAAATAGTCGTTTTTTTGTGTTTGTCTAATATGAAAGACGAAGGGGAAACTACCCTAATCAAGAATAACCTCAATATTAGGAACCATCCTGAGCATCTATAGGCCGATAACATGTCTACCCATGATGTGGAAAATTATTAGCTCACAAATAAAAGAAAAAATGTATTACTCGATTGAATGCCACGGAATATTTCCGGAAAACAAAAAGGATGCTGCAAGCGAACAATAGAAACAAATGGCCTATTATCTATAGATCATCACATTTCCAAGGTGGTTAAAACCCAAATGCTGGTTGCCTTTAAATTATGAATTTTCTTTTAATATTAGAGTCCACCCCAAAAATCTGTTTTTTCATCCCCAAAAATCGCGTTATTAAACCGTGTGTTAAAGTCCATAAAACAACTAGGTCTAATATATATATATATATATATATATATATATATATATATATATATATGGGAGAGAAAGAGAGAGAGAGAGAGAGAGAGAGAGAGAGAGAGTGTGTGTGTTGTGTGTGTGTGTGTCTTCTGTATTCACTCAACAAATTTTCTTGTGGGCATATTTTATAACATATGACAAAGATTTTAAAATTGAGTCTTTTTTTTATGTTCGCGAGCGAGATATCGCAAATGTGGATGAAGACTGTATAATAATTGGCCTAAATCACTAATGTTTTATATCAGGGTGCTTTGCCATGATGTGAAGCGGCGAATACACTGCTTTGAAACCAATGGTAATAAAAGCCTTTTAATTTTATTATAAACCATAAGAAATAAATATAGCACTTAGACCTGTAATCGAGCATTTTATTTTCATTTCTCCAATACAAAAACACACACGTATATATATATATATATATATATATATATATATATATAAACTACCAAGTCTACATATGTATGAACTATCAAGTTTAATTATTTATGGTTTGATTACTATTACTAAAAGCTGCATGTGCTACCTAGCAGGTGCAGTTTTAAGTTGCAGTGATAGTAAAAGCTAATGGGACTGAATTGTCACTCTACGTAAGTAATTACTCTTGTTATTTTTTATGCCCCTGTGGTTACTGATATTTGAGCGCTCTGATTATATATATATATATATATATATATATATATAAAGAGAGAGAGCGGAAGAGACACGTGTGTGTGTTGTGTTGGCTTACGTAAATAAGTCTGATTAAATAAAGAGACGTATGGACAAACTAAGAACAGACTCACAAGGAGTGAAATAACATACCCACAAATCAGAAGCTGTCCAAGGAAATGAGACACATAAAACCCTCTGTCACTTTGATATACAAACGAATCACGCCATTCAGACCAGAAGGCCAAACCAAATGTAAATCAACAAAAAAAACTTGTTATTTAATGGATTTTGCTAGTCCAGTGGATTACAGAATGAAAACAACAAAGTGAAAAGCTGGACAAATGTCTGAACCTTGCCTAAGACCTGAAAAAAATGGAACATTAAGGTGACGGTGATACCAACGGTAGTTGGTGTACTTGGAACGATCTTCAGAAACCGGGTGGGGAGACAAGGAGAACTGGAGATTAGAAGATCCAGATCACAGTACTTATTAAATGAGTTCAGATCCTTTGAAAAGTCCTTGAGATGATTGGACACTTGCTGTCGATCAAACATTTCTGAAAAAACAACCAGTCAGAGCTAGTACAAAAAACTCACTATAAGAACAAATGACTTAAGAAAAGGGCCAAAAGCGGTTCGATCTTTTCAAAGCAGAGCAGGTTTAAGCCCTAGAAGTTTGAATTATAATCCTACGTTAATGTTTTCATTAAGCTGAGTGTCATGTGTTACCACAATTTTAAAACAAAACTTCAGTCTCAGTGGCCTGACTACTATGTTTTTCTATCACGTTTGCACGCTCTAATTCACGTGATCATTTTTTACGAAAATAAAGAATAAAAGTCAAAACTCTGAGAAACGGAAGGACGAATGGTATATATATATATATATATATATATATATATATATATATATATATATATATATATATATATAAAAGATTTTTAGATGTTTGTCATTATTATCTCGCCGAATAATTTTTTACTGAAATTCACTTGTCATTAGTATCTTCAATAATTTTATGCGATATACGCATTGTAATTGCCTTCAAGCAAAAATATAATAATAATAATATTATATATATTATATATATATATATATATATATATATATATATTGATTGGGTTTGTGGCAACCCTTGATGCACCCATTCTTTCCTATCGACTGTGCCAAAAAGTGTGGATGGTCCAACACAAGCCTTCACCACTATAACAAATGACTGTGTGGTTGTTCATTGTATGAACACTCATATGTCGAAATAGACGGGAGGAACCATCATATATACATAATATATATATATATATATATATATATATAACGGGGATGAAGTAATTCTTTGTCTGTAACTGAAATTACGTCATCGCTTACGTTACAATCGTTTCAAGAATTAAGTAAGTTTATCAACAGTATCTAATTTATAGTCAATACAATTACTACGTAGAAATAATGAACCGTGTTGATTTATAAATATACTCAAGAGGTAAGTAAATAAGAAAATAGGTCTATAGTGATTTTTTGAAATAAGTTTTATTAATTACATACCCGGTATTATCAATGTATATATAGTTTGTTTGATTTCAATATATATTTAAAGTTGTTTAACGTTTAGAGTTTTACGAGAAAATAAACTACAAACTAAAAATTCCACATTAACCTTCCCATACCTTAAATTTTAACGTATGTTATTTGTATCCAATTGTATATCCGGTTTAGTATTTACATGTCTTTAGAATCATTTTCCATAATTTAAAATCAAGATAAAAATTTCCAAAAAGTAAATATTTTTTACACTAAAATTAAAATATCAAAATTTTAACATTAATATATTAAATCGCTTGGTTTAAGAGTAGAAAACAAAACAACAAAAAACAAATGGTACGACTAACCGGAAGTTATTTCGTTTACATTTATTTTTAATGGAAAAAATACGGTTTAATTTTATTTTCTATTATTATCAAAATAGCTTTTTTATTTGAATTTATATAAATTTTAATCTTGCTCTTTAAAAATTAAATGAAGTTATCAAATTAATTTAATGCTTACTTTAATAAATATGAAATTTATTAAATATGTATGTATATATATAACGTCATTAACGTTAATTAAATCCCTTTTTGGTTAATTTTGGAGCTGTGAACAATACTCCTTCAGTCATTATTTCTAGGACCACTCTGAACGAGAGTGGTAGTACCTGTTAGCGTATAATATATGGGCGAAATAGATATGTTTGCAAGTTAATACAAAATATTTCTAGCAGTTTAATACACATGAATCTAAACAAATCCTATACCATAACACCTTGTCTAACAAGTTTAGGTAGTTCCGCTCTTAATTCAATTTTCGCATATATCAAATCAATTTTTCCCATTGAAATAAACTGAAATGGCCTCCCACCCGACCCAAGCCCAAAATATCCCCATAAGATTTTTTATTATTTCTTTTTTAAATACGAAAAATAGCTCTGTATTAAATGGAAATATAATAAAATCAATGTAATGAATTATGTGCTGTAATATGTTTAAATGTGTATTGCTTATAAGTAATATTTTCTTTGACTAATTAATTTCAAAACTTAAATGTTTTTATTCAACTTATTTGCATACGCTTATCTGAAGCTCGCTCGTACCCTAAAGAGTGACTGATCGTAACGTGAAAAAGTGGTAAGTTGGGGCACTCGTAAGTCAAAGTACCACTATATATAAAAACAAAATTTGGCATTAAATATCCCACAAGTGTTAATGTGCCATTAAACACAAACCAACCAGCCAGACCTTGCTAATCCTAGTGGTCTTTTATATTTGTTGATTTGGAGAAAAGCTGAAGTTAACAGGATAAAAAAGAACAGTATTATTTTGATTTTTCGGACTGTTGTTCTTATTTTTCTCGTAATGTATAAAAACAACTTTACGGCCGTTATACCCTCCAGTCTTCTTCAAGTGTACCTTGTCCATCCGAACATTGCAATGATTCAACCTGGGAAATCATTTTTCAATATTTTTTTCTTTTGAGCAAACAAAGCCTTGAAGAACTTACGAAGATCTCATTCAAATAATGAAGTCATTGTTTTTGCATGCACATCAGTACGAGAAGTATCACAAGAAGCATAACGATTATTTTTTTAAATCAAACAATTAAAAAAAATGTCCAATTTATTCTTAAATAAAATCTATATCAAACCCATATGTGTTCTATTTTATCGTATTTTATTATTTGTTTACGATCTTCACATTAAAAGTATCGGTTCCAGCTAGATCATTGAAGCTAAGTAGCGATGACCTATTCAGTAATTAGACAGGTGAATATTTAAGCAACAGCTGGTACTGTGTGAACCCAAATATCAAAACGACTTGATACAGCATTAGATAACCCGATAAGGGTTGATATCCCGAAAACAAAACAACCAAACTAACTAAGACTAACTTATAGACTAACTACACCAACGTTTTGAACCTGCACCGCTCGACGACAATCTGGAGAGGACAGGAAATGTGGATAATAACTTGGAGATTTTATTGTTGAGATAATTGTGAATACGTCGCACAGAGGGAAGACTTCATCTATGTAAAGTAAGGCCTAGGGCTCTCATTATCTATATATGGTTCGATAATTATTAGTATATCTGTAGCTGAAAGCTCCATGTCTGCGAATATTCGACTTTCTCACAATAATAAGAATGACCCACGCTGACCGTACGATCAATATTCCAAGAATATATTTGGCCTGGTGGCATTTATGTTATCTCAATTGTCGCCCCCTACAATCGCTTCTTTCCCAAATCCACCATCTCACCATTATTTTGTCTGTGCGTTTCCTTTGAAGCCACAAACAAACAAACAAACAAATATCTACCAATCAAGTTAGTCGTTAAGAAGAAGAAGAAGAAAAAAGGGTTGAAATCGGTTGCTGACTTGGTCGCTCTTAGCTGTTTCTGATTTCAGAAATAACTTACTACGGACAAAGAATGGGGGAAAAAATGGAGCCTCGGAAAAACGGAACCAAATTCGACTAAGTGATTAAAAAATTAGATTGATAGGAAGAAAAAGTATATAAGTACAGAAATAAAATAAAAGGTGAACTCTAGGAAGGTTAAAGGGAATATTTGCGTTGTGTTTAGTTTTCCTTTTTTTCTTTTTTTTCTTTTTTTTCTTTTTTTTTTTTTCTATTTTTAATTTAGTTACTGCTATCAGCATTTCTAGAAGTTACCTAAAGGTGATCAATTGCTTTCCTCGTGACTGCTTCGTTCAAAACAGAGCCACGTATTATGTACTCACTAATAGGCTGGTCACCTACCACCGCCTATACTTGTCTAAAACATTGGGGTTCAGTTATGTTTCTTTTGGTTTGTTTTGTTTTACGGCATATCAACCTCAGTGGGTCATTTAATGCCGATAAAGTTTTGAAATAAATCAATTCTTAATGGATAATACAATTTTTTTTATAAATACATTTTTCTATTTAACCCATAGATGTGACTCTAACAGGTACTACCACTCCGGGTCAGAGTGGACCAGGGAGCAATGGTGATGAAGGGGTGCTCCACATTCCCCAAACCTCCAAAACTGGAACCTCACCATCAGATAGAATTTAACGTCATTCCCAGGACATGTAGACCCGCAGCCACCGCCTTCTAGCACACATATGATAAAAAGGGGTTGGGGCTAGTTATGTTTCGACCAAAATCTTTCTTTTAGTGACAGGAGAATATATATTCAATAGAAACAGCTTACTTCCTTTCTTTAATCTTTATGAATTCGATGACGACAATTATTATAACTATACTACGCCCACACATCTCTCTCTTTCTCTTATTCTTTTTCTCTCTCCCCCTCTTTCTATCTATATTTTCTCCGCATTTTCCTTCCCCATTGCGAACATTCTAATGTGCCAAAATTCATTAAAGATCCATCTATCTATATATTTCCCATAAATTTGGTATGAGCTCTCTAATTTTGAAATTTAAATTAACTCTCACTACTAAGCATATAAGCAATGATCGTTTCTCCGGAAATTTGATCTCTTGTGACCGTAAAATACATAAACAAACCTATGTACTTAATAGTTAAAAAAAACACCAGTCCCCGCACAGAGTATTAGATATCGGGCTGCCAGACGGTCAGTCGAGTTCAACCCTAGCCAAAGATAGTTGTGTCTAGCCACACGGAAGGGGTGTGAAACGCCGAAACACCTGTCTGTGGATGACTATATATATATATATATATATATATATATATATATATATATATATATATATATATATATCTTTGGGTCCCATGAAAGAGGGTTTGAGAGGCAAACATTATTTCAGTGAAGAGGAAGTGAAATATGTAGTGAAGAAGCGGCTCAAAGAACAGCCAAAATAATTATTTTAAAGGGACAGGGATACATGTTCTCAATCGATGGTAAAATATTGCTATTAAGAGAAACGGTGACTATGTGGAGAAGTAGGGATATGATCCACAGAGGACCATCTTCATTTTGATGTATGATACATGTTCTTGTGTTGGTAATTATACCTGTTCTAAACAAAATTGCATTACGTTTTGAATCACCTCGTGTATATATATATATATATATATATATATATATATATATAATATATACCAAGCGTGTTGGTAAATCCTTGCGGTGAGAAAAAAAACAGCAAATAGTTTGATTGTAAAAATATACTACCAAACATCAAACGGGGAGAAAACATTTTTTGAAAAAAAGAAAAGACCAAGATAGTCGTATCAACAAAAAATAATCTATTGGTACAGTATTTAGCCAAAAGAAAAAACAATTTATATGTATATATATGTATATAAGATATATATATATATATATATATATAACCGCTAGGAGAATAGCTAATAAGTAAAAGTGCTCAATACCTAAGTAGAGCAAATAATAAAGATAAATCTAATGAGTCAGGCGAACCTATTATTAGTTTCGCTTAATGCTCTTCAGGGCTAAGATCTTAGCCCTGAAGAGCATTAAGCGAAACTAATAATAGGTTCGTCTGACTCATTAGATTTATATATATATATATATATATATATATATATATATATATATACCTCATTATCTGTCTCCCATGTGTCTCTTCTACGGTGCTAGAATTAATTAAGATTTCTCTGTCTCTATCTCTTTCTCTCTCTCTCTCTCTCTCTCTCTCTCTCTCTCTCTCTCTCTCACACACACACACACACACACACACACACACACACACATACACACACACACATATTCTACATATGGGGTCAGCATTAATTTCAACAATTGTCTTTTATCAGACTTGGTGTCTTGTGAAGACTTTATTGGAAAACACTACTTAACGAGTTGCTGTCCAATTGATTCCTCTCTCACTCACTCTTTTCATTCTCTCTCTCTCTCTCTCTCTCTCTCTCTCTCTCTCTCTCTCTCTCTCTCTCTCTCTCTCTCTCTTTCTCTGTCAGTCACTCTCTCTCTCTCTCTCACTTTCCCTTCTCTCTCTCTCTCTCTCTCTCTCTCTCTCTCTCTCTCTCTCTCTCTGTGTCTGTGTCCTCTCTGTGTCCCTCTCTCTCTCACTCTCTTTCCCTCTCTCTCTCTCTCTCTCCCCCTCTCTCTCTCTCTGTCCCTCTGTCTGTCTTCTCTCTCTCTCTCTTTCCCCCTCTCTCTCTCTCTCTCTCACACACACACACACACATACGCACACACATATTCTCCATTTATATCTATCTATTTATATATATTTGGAGGATATGTGCTTCATTGAAGTCATACTTAATTTTTGAAAAATAATTAGTTAATAATTAATGAATTTAGTCGGGTATATATATATATATATATATATATATATATATATATATATATATATATAGTGCTATGGGTTACTGGTAATAATTATTTAGCCACGATCCTAGAGCTGGTGTGCTTTTGCCACGGTATGTGTATATATTATTTGCTAAACATTTCCGAGAAAGTTTGGTTAACATCAGGAAAGACTTGGTGCTGCTAGGAAAGACCATGCAATCGTAATTACATCAAAGAAATGGGATAGGCACAATGTTGTTGTAGACTAACCTCATCCCATCATAAATCTACGCGGGTGGTGTCCCCGGGGTGTAATGGTCTAATGTGCTGAACTGCGACTTGAGAGTGAGCGAGTTCGAGCTCCAGTCGTAATAGTGTTTATTTTCGGTCTAATACTATTGGAAAAGGTATATCTTATCTGCCCAGCAATATGTTAAACGGTCTAAATACTGTTCTTTTACAAGGATGGTGTTGGCATTAAATAACCCACCAAAGTTGATATGCCATTAAACAAGCAACCAAACATAGAAATCAATGCAGAACCAACTGAATGAAATTGGTCGTCAGAGTCTATGTTGTATATCCACACATCGTGTATATGAAGGGGAGGGAAAGGGAGAGAGTATGCGTAGAGATTGTAGAATAATCATATTAGTTCCAATTACCGTCGAATTGGTAAGACAATGCAACATAGTCGTAACTGAACACGAATCTATCTTGCTGCAATACTACTGCAAATTCCAGGGTATTTATGAAGACTCAAAAAATAGAAACCAATCAGGACTCAAGGAATGAATCACCCAAATACATGAATGGACTATTCTTGATTTCCATAAATACCAACTGTCCTGGCACTGTTCAGTTGTGCTTAGCTAGTTGCTGTTGTCCAAACTAACAATACACTAACTCACTTCAACAGAGTTGGGATTGGATGAGATGAGGTTTATTACTTGTTATCGCGGACACCATATTCTTCAGGCTGATTTCTCGGCTGATACTGTGGGTTGTTTTCTCGGTGTTGATTTATTCGGGCTGGTCATTTCTTGTTTAAATGAATCAACATGATTTTGTTGTTTTTCTTCTAAGTCTTTTATTAACATCAACCCCCAGCCCATATTCAACAGCAGTGGTTCGAGAAGCAACATCTCGAGAGCCAACAACAACCATCTTCTCCCGGCGAAAATCTAGTCGCATCTAAACTAAAACTTCTCACACGTCTAATCGCATGCTTCCTGAAGGTCAAGCGAATGTTGCCAATCACCAATAGTCAATCATTTTCCATTGAAGCTCCGTTATTTTTTAATCTAATGAACTCTTAATTCAAAAACATCTACTACAGTACGTACATAGTTCATAAACTGTCTATGAATCGTGTAACATCGATAACAGAGTAGATTATTTTGAGGTTGCAAATTAGTTGAATCGGGTGTTCTTGATAGGAGTATACAGGATTATTCTGCTTATCAGAACGTTTGAACTTAAAATGTGTGAAATGTTGTCAAGAGTTTTGAAAGCTTTTAGGAAATGGGAACACGAAATAGAAAAATAGATTAATTGAATTTAATTTTTAAGAAAGACTGAAAGAAAAATAAAATAGGTATAGAGATGAAAGGAAAGAAAGAATGAAAGAAAGAAAGGTAGGGATGTGAAGAGAAAGAAAGAACGAGAAAGGCAGAAAGATGAAAGGAAGAAAGAAAGAATAGAATATGATATATACATATATATACATATATATATATATATATATATATATATATATATATATAATGAACAAAAAGTGATATGACAAATGGCAATATTTCTTTTATGTTATTTTTGAATTTTTATATTTCGACTCCGATCTTTTGAAGCAGGTAGACCATTCACATCAATATACATTATTTATATATATATAATATATAATATATATATATATATATATATATATATATATATATATTCTGGTCTTCTATATTGCGGTGAATGTTACGTTAGAGACGTATATAAAAAATCTTAGCCTGAGATTATCATGTTTTTTTCCGTTCCTCTTTTGTCAATTTGACAGTTCTATCACGTAATGCGTTTGGAATTCATGAAACAATGAAAAGCAGGGATTGACTCTATAAAAAAGGAGGCGCCACATACGTAATATTTTTTGTCGTAGGAAATAGACACGGCGACAAATACTAGATCAGATTGTTTGCATTTCCCTTTAGAAATATATGAATCCAACTATTCTCCCCCCAACTATGGGTAAATAATAGAAGGAATTAGCACTTTAACCTTGCTATACCAATCGATCTAGGTTAAAGAAAACTCTGAATTCTAACCAGTTAAACTTCGCTTATTAAAAGTGACCTTGTGTCGTATCCTATTCTAGCGGAGGGTCGAATAAATACTCTGAAATTAATTTTAAATCCAGAAGATTTCTATTGCCACTGCTATTTATCTTTGTACTCTGGCATTTTTGGAATCAATCCATTTTCTCTTGTATCTTGTCGTAGTGCTGGATTATTGTCAAACTTCCTGCTGTGAAATATATGTAGCTATCGTGACAGCAAATTGCTCTTCAAATGGCCATAGACTGGTCACGAAATTCTATGAAATATAATTCCATTTGGAACCATCAAGACTGTCTAGGCAGGTTATTTAAGAGAAGCATACCGTTCGAGTACGTCCTTATGGAGTCCTCAAAACGCCGTTAGGACCAGCTCAAACACCAACAGAGAGTCTCTGGCATAAACAATCTGTCTGGGAAACGGACATGGCGGAACCGTCATCTGCAAACGAAATGAATTTAATGAAATTCCAAGAAAAGCTCTTGTCAAGGCAAGAAGGAGGCAATACATGAAAAGCAGTATACATTAGATGACAGAAATTCGAGTTCTCCGGATATTTGAGGAGGTATTCTTCCCCTTTCCCTGCATAGCTATGACCACGGCGCGAGTGGGAGTAGACGAAATTATATATATATATACATCCACAGAGACCGTGTTTCAACGTTTCACGTCTCATCAATGTGGCTAGACACAGCAACTAACTCCTACCAGGAGCGAAACTGTGACAAGTCGATAGGTTTATGGTTGGGCTCATGGAAGAGCTGTGCTCTTCCCAGTCCCTTCAGTTGGAGGGACGGGCCATTCAAGATACTCGGCGTCTGATTTGGATCTGATCTTCAGCTGGAGAAAAACTGGTCGGAAGTCATAGGAAAGGTCGTGGCCAGTATCGGCATATTGTTACAGAGGAGACTCTCCTTTACCGATTCCTATTCTTCTCTCCGTTTACCGTTCTACTTTAGCTGAAAAGAACCCTGTTCCGTTTCGTCTGGAATAATCGGGCTCCTAATGTGCGTCGCGAGATCTGTTACCTTCATCTTCTAAATGCGCATTGGGATTACCGAACATAGAGACGCGACGTTACGTCTCAGTCTCCTAGGATGGTTTCAGAGCACGAATAATTCGGCTAATTCCAAAAAAAAGACACAAGGAAGACTTTCCCGGCATTGAGAAGGTGCATTCCGAAAATGGGGAGGCCAACCTTTCACCCCCCCAAAAAAAATGCTCTTTTTATCGCGTGTGTTGGCACGCCCTAAAAGTTATGCCCCGGTTACAGTTATGCATTACTGAAGCCTACCGCCGTCGAGTAAGGCATTATATAGAGTATTAGTGAGGGGGCCGTTCGAGACAATTTGACCGAAAGGCTCGGTGTGACGAAGGCGGTAGATTGCTTACTGTGGCCTTGGGTTCTCGGGTTGAGGTGCCTCAACAATGATGAGGCTTCACTCACCTGGCAAGTGATTCGGGCGGCCTCTGTGTCGGCAGGCGGCTGCAAAAATCAGGTTTGTCTACTCCGCGAGTTTGCGGTAAAACCGCTTTTGAAGATTCTTGAAGGCTTCATGGTTCGCATTCTGAACGGAATACCTTTTAGCTTGGAGGTCACAACCGTATTAAGCAATGTGGTAGTATCGCTCGACAAGAAGAAACATTCTGTTTTGCTATATTTACTCGGAATAATGAGTTGTTATTTGGACGACACGAAATAGGAACACTATGAAGGCGAGTCTTTCTCATCTCAGACTCTGGTTGCTTTTTACAAGCACTAGATTAAAGTTAAAATCCGGTCTGAGAGACAAAGACTCTCTTCATTGGAGTTTTAGAAAGGTGGGTGAAAGTTGCGCGACTGTGTCGAGTGAAAGACGCTAAGCTTAATTCATGCTTGAAGTTACGGGTACCTAAGGATATTGGGTATTTGGAATAATAATGTTGACCCCTCCCAGTTAAGGTAGACTAGAGTTTTTACAAACTTTAGTTTAATTATTGATTTACTTAGCTAGCGTATGTAAGTTCATGGTTTTTTTTATTTTTATATTACCCCGATTTTTTGTTTCATTACCCTTCCCACCACATTAGATGACAGAAATTCGAGTTCTCCGGATGTTTGAGGAGGTATTCTTCCCCCTCCAAGCAATTTTCGACCGGTGAACTATTTTTTCTATTTTTCTTTTTCTTTTGCCATATTATTAATCATTTTAGTTTTATCATATTTTCTTTTTTTTAGTTCACATTGTTTTCACTGTTTTTTCTTTTTAATTGTATATATAAATCATCCCTCTCCTTTACAACTATGTAAATACGGGATTAGGTGTAGTTTTGTCATAGAGAGACTGGTAAGTTTTGGTGATTGTAGTACGAATTGGTTTTATAGTGAATGGAAAATTATATGAATTTGGTCACGAATGGAAATAGTTAAATTACCAAGTTGGGAATGACCAGCCTTCCCCCCTTTTTGCACTTGTGCCACATTTTTGTATATATTTTACAAAATAATGTGGTGAATGGATAAGTGTGATCATCTCTGATAGGGTCAGCATGAGAGAGATATAGATTAGATAGATAGATAGATAAGAGTGCTATATTTATATGTAAACGATGCTCTCTATCGTGTATAAAGCATTAATATCTAAATTAGTGTAGCGTTGATATGAGTCAACAGTTTCTTGCCTATGTTATTATTCAAACCAACTTCATATAATGGCATAGGCGAGAAACTGTCAGTAACTAAGCGCCGTTGCCTCTGTCAACGCTACCCTAACTTATATATATATATGAGTGTCGGATGAAAATTTCATAGTCTAATCAAAATATTCTTATGGAATGTGATTAAATGGAGTTTATTTTTCAACATATCTTTCTTAAGGCCAGAAAGTCTTCTATCGGTGTTGTAGTGTTTTATCCCTTTGGTAAAAGTAAATTCATTAATAATATGCTATTACAAATGTTTTCATTAGTTTGTTTTTAATCTTTATATTCTCGTAAGAAAATGACCGAAAATGAAGACACTGACCTATCTCTGTCCGGAAATTCACCGACAGTGTTAATTCTGGTAATATGTGGGTGGCCCACAAAGAAACGAGACAAATTATTCCGTCTCATTTTATTGATAATTAGACATGTACCGATTCGTTAATATAATGTCTTAGTGGTGTATTATAACAATCTTAGAGAATGGTACCGGGGTGGGAATAGATAAGTTATATAAAGAAAGTCGAGTCAGAAAACGAGATATCCGGACTGAAAACCGACGATCGGAATTTAAATGGTGACAGGGGCTGATCAGACGATATCGCCCAGGTGGAAGTGGGGCTTGAGTGTTCAGTGAACCTGAATAGATTTACTGTTTTTGTTTGTTTGCTTTGTTTGTTTTTTTTTTTGTTTTTTTTTGTTTTTTTGGTGGGGGTACAGACAAGAAAAACGATTCAAATATACGGAAAGAATCTACCTCGCACTTTTTGTCCATTATCCGTCGCCATCCATTTCCATGGTTTCAGAGACTGACATAGTAATTGATGGTGACTATGCTATAGTATTTAAGACTTTTTTTTTAAAGAATTTTTATTTAGTATTTAAATCAAATGAAATCAAGCAACTTATTTTGAGAAGCGAAATACTGTACATCATTTAAGAGGAAATTTTGTGAAACTATTAAATGAATTACTCAATGAAAATATACAAATATTGTATTAATATTGTATATGTTCTATGTAGAGATTTTTGTTTTTAAGGTTGATGTGATAAGATAATAAAAAAAGGAAGCTGCTCAAGAAGGTATAATAAAAAATCTGCAGTCTATTCTCTGAAATACATTGAGATACAGAGAGGGGGAGAGAGAATTCTTTAATGAATTCTGGCATCATAGAATAGGCACAAGAGACTGAGAAAATGAGAGAGAAACAATATGTATAGATCGATAGACAGATGGATAAAGGTTTTCTTTGAAAATCTATTTTCGAAAAAAATTCTTTATAAAAATTGATTTTGATATCTAAAATGATTTCAATCAAAAAACATTTTTTGAAATTTTGATCGTAGAATATTTTAAAAGTCTGCTGTCAATTCTCTAAAAAAACTTTTAACAAATATTAAATTTAAGAGCAATAAAAATCGTTCAGTTATTTTTAAAATTGTACTCCGTTTAGCCACTGGGAAGAGTAGCTTACCGCTGCCGAGATGCAAGCTGACGCCTGATCAGCGTCGGTAGTTTCTGCTAGACGAGTGGGTGTGATGTTGAATGACCCGAAGCTCTCAGTGTTTCGGTGCATCTTTCCGATGTGTTATTTGAATTGACATCTAGTTGTAATTCTCAGTGCTATCTGATTGTTAGTCTCGATAACTTTTTTTTACAGACAGAATTGGGGAAAACAGAGGATAATAATCGCAGCACATTCTATACTCACAAGAAATATCTCCGAGCAACTTTTTTTTTTCCTGTTTCTTAAACTGAAAATCGATATCAAGTATAATACTTAAAGCAATTTAATTTAAACAATACGTATTTCCCAAGGAAGTGAGACAATATCTTATACTGAGTTTAACGGGTTTGAATTCAGTTTTCCTTCTCTTTGACCGGTTGCCACCCCAAAGTTAAAGTGTTCAGGTTTTTCCTACTATTTACCCATAGCTGAAGGGAGAATTGTCGGATGCATAACTTTCCTAAGGATATTAGCACTATATAAAAAAACAAATAACCTCGTCCAGGATTTGAATTCGAGTTATCAGGTAAATTTCAAACAAGAATAACGTTTACACGACGTGAATGAATGTATCAATGTTTCTCCTCCGAATGGATGTCTATGGTCAATCAGTGACTCCCAAAATGTTTGTGTTTAGAATGGTCAGCGTCGGACTGCTATGCCGGTGTGGGGAAATTGATAGGGCTGGGGAGTTACGAACACAAACACCCAAGTCGACTTCTAGTGTTAGCATATTCGTTATTTTATTCTATCTGTTTGGGTCAGTGGAAGCAGGTGAAATTGATAATGGGTAGCACGTGGTAGCTACTTTGTTATTAAAAAGATATGTTGCATACTGGCACCAAAGTCTATATGTTATATAGCGGCTTCTTCTTCACGTTGCTAAATCGCGTATCCGTATAACGAAGCGGGTATGGTCACAGTACACAAAGCGATGTTTTGTTAGTAGTCAGCTAGATACGTAGGTACAAAGAGGGGACCCTTCTTTATTTTCTTCGGTGTTAGGGTGGTGAAGGCACAGAGCTTACAATGAGTGCACGAGGGGTGGTTGCTGACGGGAGACGTGAAGTGTCTTTTCACTGCCGGCTGGCGTCTCTGGGTCTGACTGCTGTCGGCTCGACCCTCTGGCTTTTTGTATTGACGACACGCCTACGCATCTTTATCTTTTTGATCTGATAACGGACGTTTGTTATATATTTCTTTATCTTCGCCCTGCTTCCTTGACCGGAAACCCTCTCTTCCGCTTTCTCTTTCTTTTTAAATATATATTTTTATCTTTCTCTTTGTCCCTCAGCCGGAAGTTCCATCTTCCGGGCGAGGACAATACAACAGATAGAGGATCGTTCTGTGTCAGCATCCAAGAAGCTAAACGAGGAAGATGAGTTTTAATTCAGCTTTCCTTTTCCTAGACCGATTGCTTTACCAAGGTTAAAGAACCACGTCTGCCCTACTATTTATCTATAGCTGATGGGAGAATAATTTGATTCATACCTCTTCTAAAGGTATTAGTGCTATTTGAAATGCAAAGAGTCTCGTCCTGAATTTGAACCCTAGTCGCCGTGTTTATTTCTTACGGTGATAATCATTACACCAAAAACACCTCCTAATACGCCTATAACAAGTTATATAAGTAACATTATAAGCGAGTGATCGCGATGTGTAAACAGATAACTTATAGAAAGTACTTATACAAACATCTGAAAGAGAGATAAGATGACAAAGTTCAAAGTGTCATCCTGTGGGCTACATATAATAATATATCTGCGATCATCGATAATTTTTACTTAGCTTAATTTGGCACAAATAAAGAGAATTCAAAGAAAAGGATATTGCCTATATATGGAATATAATGCTAATAACCCGAAGAAAATCTTGAAAACAAAATGTACTTAGTTCTAAGACCGGCGAAATAGCAGCATCTCCCCACCACAAAAAAACGAAAATATTTTGCATCATTTCGAAGATCCTATCTTTTTTATCGAAAGACACAAATGAAATTGGTGTATTGCCTACAACAAAGAGGACTTCGAGTCTAGTTGCAAATTTTTGACATCCTGGTCATTTGAAGATGCTTATCGTTAAAGTATTTTTGTCCCTTTAAGGAAATATTACTATATCTATATTAAGTCTGTGTTTCAATGACTGTAATTTGTGAATCCGTTTTTTTATTGATTTAGATTGTGGCGAAGTTGTCACGTGAGGTGTATCGGGTTATTTATTTATATAGTATCGGTACTCCTTTAAGAATCTAATATCAGAATTGAGTCCAAGTATGTGTGTAATTTGTGAATAAGGAAAAAAAGAAATAACACAAAAAAAAGAAAAAGAGGGAGAAAGAAATAGAAAAGAAAAGAGAAAGCGAAACAAAAGCTAAGTATATAAATTTTTCTATTGACGATTTTTATTTATTTTTTATTTTTTATTTTGAATTCTGACATGGCAATACACTGGCAACACACTTGCAACATTTGACCGGATGACAGACGATATTAGGAACATTTGTTCTCCACAAACTTTTAAAAAAAGAAAAAAAATGAGAGAAATAAGAAATTACAGTTATTCGCCCATTTCATTCATAAAGGAGAAGAAGAAAGAGAAAAAAAGGAGAGGAAAAGGAAATAAGAAGAGAAATTATAACCACACAAATAAAAACATAAGCACGTCCATTTCTGAAAATAAACTCTGATGATGAAGCTCATGCTTCGAAATCGATAAGACAAAAATAACATCATTTTGTTTTTATTTTTCATACGCATTGTATTGGCCTTCAAAATATTAATATATTATAACATACTTAACAATGCTTCAAGCAAATTACCAATTGCTTTTATATATATATATATATATATATATATATATATATATATATATAATGTGCGTGCGTGTGTCTGTATGTTTGTGATGAGAAGGAAATAATACAAATATAAGATTATTGACTACCATATTACTTTGGCATATCTTGTAGGCTACATATAATAAGATTCTTTATCTGGTGTCCCTGACTGAAAAAAGCAATTAACCAAAAATTGATGAAATCACCAGACTCTAGCGTCTGCCTAAGTGGTTGCGTGGGATGGTGTAGTCATGCCGTTCACGTGAAGCAGGAAAGGGGGTTGGAAATTCTGAGAACTCTATTAAAAGAAACTGGAGTTTTCAATTCGTTTTTTTTAGTGACTGGGGACCCAAGCGAGACATAATGTAGCGTGGACTGGGATCGATTAAACCATTCAGAGATACAAGAAGAGCTGATTTCTAATAGAACAAAGAATCTACGCTGTACATTATCCGTTTCGACATACATCATACCACTGATTAACGAATTCAATCCTCACTAAAATCCCCATATTTGTGACCTTGTGTCACATCCTACCCGTGGCGAATACATACATCAACGACCATCAGTAAATGGACCAAGGAAACAAAACAATGTAGGTTCCTGCATTTAAGGTGAGTTGGTTTTATTGGTGGTGGGGTCCCCACACTCACCAGGAGTGAGAACAAGAGGAGAAAGAAGTGAGAAAAAGAGAAGGAAGGAGAGAAAAAGAGAAGGAACGAGTGAGAAAAGAAGGAGACAGTGAGGATATGAAAAGCCAAATTGCTAGAAAACAAGAAGTAATGAATAAGAAAACAAGAAGGAAATATAAAGAAAAGAAGAAAAAAATCAGAAGTCTGACAGAATAAAGAGGAAAAGGAAGAATGATTAATGACGAGGAGAAAGTAAAAATCAAATGTTTAGTTAAAAACTAAACAACAATATATATATATATATATATATATATATATATATATATATATAATATGGTCACATTGTCAGAATGAATGAGAACAGGCTTCCAAAGAAGATTTTATACTGACAATTAACAAATGCTAAGCGTTCTATTGGACGTCCTCTCTTATGCTACAAAGACAAATTGAAGGACAATTTGAAACGCCTCAATATTGACCTGAGTGCTTGGAAAGATCTAGCATCGGATCGGAAGACATGTTTCGCTAGACTAAAGAGCTTTGAAAAAAATAGACTGAAACATAAAGATCGGCTCCGCCTAACTTTAAAACAAAAACATTTAACTCCTGCCTTTGAGTATTTCGTTTGTCAGTGCCTAAACAGCCTACTAGACCTCCACACCCACCAATCGATAAAATTCACGATAGAACACTCTACCACCTCAATCCCATTCCTTGACGTAACGACTAGATTAAAAAAACAACACAATAACCACCACACTACACACTAAACCCACGGATAATCACACGTTCCTAAACTACAGCCGTAACCACCCCTACAAACTCAAAAAATCCATAGCATACAGCGCATGCATAAGGATAAAATGTGCAGATCCACAAGAATACACACTCCACACAGCCAACCTAGCACAAAGACTCTTAATCAGTGGCTACCCCATAAAACTAATAAAAAATGCGATAGCCAAGACATCTTCCCTAAAGAGACAAGATCTCCTGAAATACAAACAACACCAAACGAACGACCGAATTCCCATGGTATTTCACCACAGCCAATACATGCACCAACTCACCAAACAACTAACTAAACAATATAAAACACCACAAACAGACCCCACCATAAAACACACCTTCAACAACCCCCCATTAATGCCAAAAAGCAACCACCTAACCTACGAAACATCCTCACTGCATCTAAAAAAAACATCTACACAACACCACCACAAAAGGCAACCTAAAATGTAACAAAACGAGATGCCAAATATGCACGCATCTCAATACTGAAGCTACAATCCAAATACCACACACCAACACCACAATCCAACCCCCACAACTCACCTGCGACAGTGCAAATGTCATGTACTATATATACTGCACAAAATGCAAAAGCAGCGGCTGGATTTGTCGTTAAGTTATATATGTGTTGTTGGTATGTTGGTGTGATTTTTTTGATTTATTATTTATTCCCAATCACACATAAACAAAAAAAACAATTAAACAGACACACACACACACACATACACATATTTAGCTAACCAATCCCCACAATCTAACACCTGTGGTATCACCATTCACCATTTCGGCACTCCCCATTCCAGAGAGAAGAAGAATCCACTAACCACCCCCAACTACACTTCCCCCTACTGACGACCTTCCGCTTTCAGCATTTTGAGAATTTCCATCATTGGAGTAAGAACTATATTCAAGTCCTGAAGATGGTCTAATAAGAGACCGAAACGTTGCACCGTCGATAATATCAAGTTTCACAACATCCCGTGTTTGTCTATTTTTCTCTCATATATATATATATATATATATATATATATATATATATATATATATATATATATATAACGATTACGTATTAATTAACGTTTTACCTATTATTCATTTTTGTCTTGGTAAATATCGCTTTGAAATTGCGCTGTTTTATTTCTTTTGAAGCTCCACACACAGGTCTTCAAATTTGGGGTGAATTTTTAGTTTGGGAAAGGTATAAACCACTTTATTCTCCAACTATAAAGGTTAAACAGTCTCACTACTGTTCTTTTACATTTATAGCTTTGGCATTAAGTTTCTGGCCACTTAAACTGACTCAGGGCGGCTATCCCGCAAAAGTACAAAAACTGCTGGTTATTTTATTATATTTGAGCAGGACTCAGATTATAATGATAATAGAATTTATTTGAATAAAATGAGTTCTGAGGTGAATAGAGAGGGAACTTTAAAATATCTCATCATTTGGTACCGCCGTGGGCAAAATTATAATTAAATAACCCACTAATATTGATGCCATTAAACAAAGAAACCAAAACTAACCGAACAATCCTGTGTTCTGCAAAAATATTCAAATAAAGTGTCGAGACAAGATTTCGATTGTTTTTAACACCTGACTGGCACGTCTAGACATCAGTCTAGATGACTAGACATCATCACTTTATTATATAATTTGGTCAGTTTCGCACACGCCTTCGTTTAGACTTAAACTGTTAAAGTATCAATAGATTTTATTACACTTCCGTTCGTAGATGACACGAAATTTGAACTGACATCTTGTTTCATATCTTGACAATTTATTTGTATTTTAAAATGTTGATATTAAGGAGCGACATTTTAATTAGACATGAACTCCGTTTATCATCTCAACTTGTCAATTACCTGACATTTGCACGCTTTCCCTGTCATAAATCCCAATCCTATTGCCCTTATTGCAAGCCCGACCCTTTTTATCATATATGTGCTAGAAGGAGGTGGCAGAGGGTTTTCGTGTCTTGGGAATGACGTTAAACTCTATCTGATGATGAAGTTAAATTGAAAAATGTATTTATATGAAAAAAGAAAATATACATTATGAATGAATTTATTTCAAAATTTGTTGGCATTAAATGACCCACCGAAGTTGATATGCCTTAAAAAACGAACAAAAAAATTTCCTGTCATAAACATGTTTTCAATATTGGCTGATGATCTCATTATATCGAGCACTGTCTACAGTTCGTAATGTTCAAAGATGGACTTTCAGCCGAATTGGTCATTCATTTGGAAGAAAGAAAGAAAGAAAGAAAGGATGAAGAATTAAAAAATGATTCTATATCTTATTGGTTGGTAAGTTGGTTGGCTGGTGGGTTTATTGGATTTTACGGCATGTCAATCCTTGGGTTATTTTATGCCAAAGACGCTTTGGTTTTAGTCATATATTGTTGGGCATTCAATTTTTTCAGACTCATTTTAACTACTTAACCCATATATGGGACTCTGGTAGGATCAGAGTGGACCTGGGGGTGATGGCCATGAATAGGCACTGTCCAGAGCTCCAAAATTGAAACCTTGGCACTAGATGAGGTTCAATGTCATGCCCAGGACACTATTTTATCGGAGGTGTGTGTAGTAATGGTTATCGTTGTAGGAAATGGTTTGATGGCCTTGACAAGGCTGTTTGCATTTCACATAGCGCTAATTCCCTTTGAAAATATATCATTTATACGATGACTGAGCACACGTTCATTTATACCAAATTTTTAAAAAAAAACATAATAAAAAGCTCATAAAATACAAATAAAAATCGAAACAAAAATATAAAAAAATAAACAACTTAAAAACAGGAATATATACAGAATAAAAGATAATTAAACAAAATATAGAAAAGTTATTTTTATCAATCTATATATCAATTTTTAAAAGATACGTTTAACTATCTAAACCCCGCATATACTGGGTTACTGCTAGTTTTCAGCAAAATTAGAATTCTTAGGTGGGCTATTCAGAAAACGTCTTTGTCTGGCGTCTCTCTTGTTTAATGGCAGATCAGTCTTCGTCGGTTATATAATGCCAAATACATCCTTGTAGTAGAACATTAGTGGTACTATTCATAAATAACTTGGGGATTAGAAGTTTCCTACCTTTCTAAGGTAGGAAACTTTCTAAGGTAGGAAAAGTTTCCTACCTTTCTAAGGAATTTGTCCGAAAGTGAACATAATAGTGTGACTGGTGTTTGAACTCGCTTACGACGATGGCGCTGTCCAGAACGTTAGCCACTACGTCACAGAGACTCCCCTTGCATGTAGATTCTCTTATGTAGACCATCTATATCGCTTGATAACACTATTCTTATTCGATCGCTATGGCATCTTTTAAAAGGATAGTGTATCTTGACTTCAAGATATTAAAAGGATATTACTATGTTGGCCAGGCCACCAGATAATCCAGATCTCAATCCTGCAAAGCCCTTCAAGTTGAGCTACCTGCAGGTTGTTCGCTATGTATCTTGCTGCAGTTAGAGGACGTGCCTTTAAGATATTGGCGTCAAATCCTAGATAAAACCTTAAGAGATCCTTTAGATTCTATGCCTTTGCCAGTAATGGGGGGTGGGGGGTAATGCTAACGGAGCCAAACACAGAGTGATTTGTATACGACTAACGAAGTGGCAACAAAAGAGTTTGGATTCTGATTTTGCCTTCCATACATACAATCATCAAGTGAAGGTTGTTAATGTGGAATACCTGCCGACATCGACAAAGACTGTTACGAATCGATGGCCCCAGATGCCTTTTTAACTATATATGTGGGGCTAATGTAGGTATTTACCTAAACCGCTCACGAGGACGTGACACAAGGTCACAAATATGGTGCATTCAGCGAGGATCAAACTATTTAACTATTTGAGGGGTTTAGTGCAAATTTGAAATCAAACATCCTCCCACAGGATTTGAACTCTGGCCAGCGATTTCATTTCCTGCGATATCACCGTTATGCCAGATGTACCTCATCATATTTCCTTTTAGGTTTTGTTAATGTTTGTTTACACACGAATAAAGTCATGTGATGGTAATTAGTCATTTGGATTCCTTCTGGTAGGAAACTTAATATTCTAATTGAATCTTATTATAACTGAGAGTGTGTATTTGCCTGTCTGTAACCGAAACTATATCACTACTCAAGTCACATTCCCTTTTTTATTAACGTCACATTGTCCATGATTTTATTTTTTATTTCAAATTCAATTATTAATATCAACATTGTTGGCCCTATCTACCTACTAATAATATGCAATTATATTTATATATACGACAATAACGGTTTACAGTGTGAACAGAAAGTTTAATTTGTATATTGATATAAAAAATTGATTTTTATAAATACGTGTTTAGTATTATTGATTTCTAATTGTTTGGTTCTATCTTAATGAATGTGAGCAAAAATCTCTTCGATAAATCTTAAAAGAAATCCATTAACAAAAAGAAATAACTGTACTTCCTAGTTTAACGAAATAGTTAAATTAGTAAAATTTAGCAATGAAAGATATGAGCGAGGTTAGAGTAAGTGTTAGTCGATCTAATTTTCGATTATACCCCCCTCTGTTTCAAATCTTTTTATATGCATTCTTATTTAGTTTCATTAGCCTTTCTAATATATTTCATTTCATTAAACCTGAAATAGTTGCACCCGGAGTGTGCATATATTTGTTAGTGAGTTTAAAAACTTTTGATTTTGATGCGTCAAAAGGCTTTTTTGTAGGTGCATGGAAGACCTACACTTCAAAAAGACATAGACCCAGTTTCTGTAGTTGAGATATTGCTACCTAGATGTCAATAATTAACCAGTTTATCAGCCATATTGATATTGTCCGCTTCTAAAATTCCTAAGTATTGTATGTAGCTTCAATTTTCATCAAGTGATTTTATAGTTTCCTGATCTGGCAGTTGTATTCCATGCATTAGTTTTCTTTCACCCCGTTTTATTACTAGCATAGCACATTTTTCAATTCCAAATTCCACCCTATATCCTGTCTATATATTCTAATAGTTTGTATTAGGCTCTCTAATTCTTTTTGATTTTTTGCAAAATCTTTTATGTCATCCATGTACATAAGGTGGTTTATCTTTTCTTGTGAGTTAGTGAATTTGTATCCCCCTGTACATTTTTTAAGTATATGATTGAGCGGCATCATTGCTATAATAAAGAGTAGTGATGATAACGAGTCTCCTTGGAATATACCTCTTTGGATTTTTACGTCGGCCAGGGATTGTTTTCCAGCTTTTAATTGAATTCGCCAGTTTTCAATGGCTTTTTTAATGTAGTTTATAATGTTGTTGGAAGTATGTGGGACCATGTCATAGGCTTTTTTGTAATCAATCCAGGCCATTGCAATATTTTCTCGTCTATTTTTTACTTCTTTAAGAATGTATTGGTCTATATAAAGTAAAACATCCTATCTTTCTGATGAAGTAAAACGGGAGGTTTTCCAAGCTGTACCGTATTAGTACTATTCTATGACTGTATCTCTTGAACTTTGTCAAAATTCTGGGAGAGAAATCTTGATAGGAACTGCAAAGGAATGCTGCACACTGTTCTGATTAAATCATAGGAAGCAGCACTCTACAAAACACAAGCTATACAGCTACTTACCTGTCTATAATGATAATATTTTGACCTACCGTTGTATGCTTTGAATTTAGACGAGGGTGCTACCCATAAATTCAAGGAGGTTTAACAGCTTAATCAATTTCTCAAATTTCTCAAAATTCTACACGTCAAATATTTCCCACATCTCTCAAAATGACAACACCCTGTAAGAAAGAACTGTAATTTCTACGTGCTTTTTCTTTCACTGAGAAATACATAAGCCATCTTCAATACCTTTTTATTTACTTGGTGATACATTGTATTGCATTACATGCGCAACCAGGTGTTATTTTTAAAATCTCTAATTTAATTATTAGGGTCTGTCAAAAAGTAATACCTTATTTCATTACAACGGATGTAATAGTATGTATTTACTCAAACCGTTCACCACTGGTGGAATGTGACACAAGGTCACAAGTATGGAGCACCCAGTGATTATAGTATCTATTTTCTGACCACTCACCTTGTCAGATGTATATAAAATCCGATTATGGTGGGGAGCCCCGCACAAACCGAAGCTCGTGCAATGGCAAGTGTAAAAGTTGAACGATTACCCTCAACATGTCTCTTTTCTTACCGGTCCAAAAGCCTAATCCACTGGAAACAGGGCTCGATGATAGTATAAGCACGAAGAGAATTGGAAAATGAATGTCAGGAAACCAAATAAAATATTGGCGTTTTCTGCACAACTTGAAGCGTTAAATACAATGGCATTAATTATTTTCCGATACATTTCAGACAAATAATGAACTTGGTTATATAAAAAATTCCTTTGTACAATTTCAGTATCCAAAATCTTTTATACAAAGTACTAAAATAGAAGCAGACAAAATTAACAAACTAAAATGTTACACAAACCATTCCAATAACAATTTTTCCAATTGTAATTCCATAGATTTATAATTTTACCAACTAATTCAACTAATCATCAAACTAAATCGAAACAAACTCAGTATCCAAACTGTTTTAAACACTTCTAGAACAAATAGATACATAATAATAAGAGGAATCATATCAAATATGAAGCTGGTGTATTATGATCCTTTTAGAATTACAGATAAAAATCAGTGAGATTTCAAGATCGATCAAAAACGTATATATGTGTTACGTTGTAATACTCACGGTACTAAACGATACATGCATATACTAAAACTCCGATAAAAATCATAACCGAGAAACATGTCGTAGCCTTTATTAAATTACTAAAAATAAACGTTGACTTCCGGTTCGACTTCCGCTTGCCCCTCAAGTCACGCTACGGTCAAAACATCGCTCTCCTCTTTTGGGTCATCACTATTTTTAAGCCTTTGCATTAGCAGTTCTAGCTCACAAGGGTCATATTGCAACATATGAACAATTCCGATATTTCAAAATTCATTATGATTTATATCATAATAATAATAATAATAATAATAATAATAATAATAAACGGATCACCTTATCCCAGCAAGAAGACCAGACCTAGTGATGATAAACAAAAAAGAAAGAACTTGTCAACTGGTGGATTTTGCAGTTCCAGCAGATCACAGGGTAAAGCTAAAGGAAAATGAAAAAATGGACAAATATCTGGACCTTGCAAGAGAACTGAAAAAGTTATGGAATATGAAAGTGAAAGTTATACCATTTGTAGTTGGTGCACTTGAAACGGTCCCAAAAGGATTGGAAAATGGTTTGGAAAGTTTGGAAATCAGAGGAAGAATTGAAACCATTCAGAATACTGCACTGCTGCAATCTGCCAGAATACACAGCATAGTCCTGGAGACCTGAGGAGATTGCTGTCACTCAGATTCCAGTGAAAGACCACCAGCTAACACTGATGTGAAAACTCAAAAGGAGTAAATAATAATAAGGATAAGCTAAAACTGGAATGATACTAAAACATTGTTGGCCCAGACACACACACACACACAGACTTATACATATACACACGCAGAGAATTTGGAAGATATCACCGGTCATAAAACAGAATGGACAGATCCTAACAACAGCTTCAGACTTTCAGAAATCTTCTGACGAAGGGATTTTTATCTCAAAATATTAAGAATAAATCAACGGTAAACAAACAACATCATAGTTACCTCCTTTTTCTTTACACTTAAAAAACCTTCCACAAACCAAAATTCTTTACTATTGAGTACCGATTTCGATCCTCGCTGGATGCCCAATAATTGCAACCTTGTGTCACATCCTACCCGCAGTGAATGGGTTTGGTAAATACCTATATTCTTCCGTTCAAAATTGATAATGAAGAAGACTAAGTATAAAACTAAATTTGGAATTCTAACATTTCCTCTTGATTTGCTCTGTGTACATCTGCAATCAAATAAGTTGCAATTAAAACTAAAGGCATTTTTTACTGGGTCTCGTAGATCTGAATTGGCATTTTCAAGTGTCTACTCTTCATTTAATTTAGAAGCCACTTCAATTGAGCCCCTGCTTCGTGATCACTGCATTGAGTTAAATATTTCAAGTGGATTTTCTACGCTAATTTCTTTAGCAATTAATCATTTCTAATGTTTCCCGTCACTAACGTTAATACTAATAACATTGAAAAGATCTATTTGTAATTGGATATCATGCTTCAAATTACCGATAATCGTGTAACGAAGTAACCAAGTTATTTTAGGTAACATATGCCCTCACCCACACGCTTACAGGGGGAGCTGAAATTCTGCGGATATTCATATAACCTCATAATTCAAAAACTTTGCCAGCAGAGATTTCCAAGAGTTTTTCGAACGTGGAAATAATTATTATTTAATTTTGAATTAAAAACAACATTGGCTACACATCAAGTGCCTCTTCTATTCATATAATCTCTTGGCAATCTTTCACACGAAAGTAATTGGTCAACATACTGGAGTCTGCGTGACAGCAATTTTCCTCAGGTCGCTAGGACTCTTATGAGTATCCTAGCCGATTTTAACACTGATGTGGTCTGGATGGTTTCAATTCTTTCTCTGATTAGCAATTCCTCCAGTATGTTATCTAAAGTGCACCAACGACAATTGCTATCACTTCACCCTCATATTCCATAGCTTTGTCAGTTCTCTAGCAAGGTCAATGTATTTCTCTGAATGTTTGAGATGAGGCTTGATGATTAGTATTATCTGCGTTATTCGGACTATTGTCTCCATCTTCATTGTTATTTGTACAACGTTTCGGCCGATATGCTCTCCGGCCTTCTTCAGGTATTTCTTGTCGGACTCGGGGACCTTCTCGGACTCGGGAACCTTCTTTTCTTCACGGAACTTTGAACCTAACCCTTTATTTAGTCCACAGGTGTATCCTGTTCTCATTCCATAGCTAACAATACCTGGGGTAGGAGTTGGTGTTAATTATTTTTCTATGTTACTGCCTCTACTCACGATTGAACCCAGAATCCAGAGATAACTGTCACTTAGAACTGTCTTAACCTAACTACCTTATCCACTAGCCCACTTATCAATGTATTTGTTTAACTTTTCGTTTTCCTTCCTCTTCATCCTGTGATCTGCTGGAACTTCAAAATCTACCAGTTGACAAGTTCACTTTTTCTTGTTAATCAATACTATGTGTGGTCTTCTGGCTGGGATAAGGCGATCCGTCATTATCTCAAAGTCCGAGAGAAATTTATGTTTCATTCTGAAGAACAGATTCTTGTTTTTGCATATACCATTTTGTTGTATGGTAATATTTAGTTTTTGCACAATTCTCAGTGGATCGCTTTTAAAACCCAGTCATACCTAGCCTTGTATTCTCGTTGTGCTAGTTTGCTGCATTCGCTTAATACATGGTTTATTTTCTCATTTCTCTCGCCACACATCCTATATTTGCTCTTCTGTTGTGTCTAGTCAATTTTTTCTTTGATATAATTTGTTCTTATTACATTGTCTTTTTTTTTGTTGTTTTTTGCAGCAATTATGAATAACTCGTTTTCTCTCTTAAGGTTCCTCTTTTTAACTATGTCCAGATCTTTTCCTGTGCAATCTCCCCAATTTGTCATTTGAAGTATCTATATAATTGTTTTTCTTCTTATTTCTGTTTTCTTGTTTTTGTAGTTTTTTCTGCTTGTTCATATGTTGCAGCTGATGTTATTGGCTGCCGTAATTAATCTTTCTTTGCTCTTTTTTCTTTGTTTTTTTTAATATTCTTCGAGTCCTTGAATTGGCATCTACGCAATCCTCTATGTTGGCAATACCTCTTCACCTTCTTTCTTGATACATATTATCATTAGTAGTAATAGGAGAAGGAGTTGTTGTTTTTTTGTTTGTTGTTGTTGTTGTATTACATTTTGTTTTTACTGTATGGAAAAGTAATTCTTTTGTTAAGTGGTTTACTCCAACAATTTTTTCGATTTTTAATTTTTTTGCTTTTAGATTAAATATTTCTACAATTAATATCTTAATCATCTTTTACTTAATTCTTACTTAACCATCTTGATGCAAAAAGTATTTTATTATTTTATTACTAGATTTGCTTCAACTCACAATGATTACTTTTTGACTAAGCAAAAACAATCAACCACAACAAAAAGACAGATTTCCCTACACTACCTAACAAATGTAAAGTCTAAGAAGGCTGCTATTTTGGTACAAGCACGCAATTGAAAAGAAAAAGAAAAAAGAATGAATCATTAAAGCTGTATTTAGTGAATCATTCAAAGACGTCCATTAAGGCAATCGATATGCTTAAAGCTAAGAGGACATTTTTTTTCTAATGCAAATTCAATTCAATCAACTTCGATTTTTACCGACAGACGCACTCATATAACAATGGTTTGTTCGTCCAGGAAATTGTGTTATCTATCAGTTTGTTTTCATTGACAAATGTAAAGTGATGTTTAAAATTTTAATCCTTGTTCGGCAAGAGAAACGATTAGATAAAAAGGAGAGAGCTCGGGAAAAACGAGCGATAAAAAATAGAATTTATAAGAACTAGAACACATGGTATATTTATGTTTGGTTGGTTGGATTTTACGCCTTGTCAGCACTGGTTGGGTTGATTTTATACTGAAGACGTTTTGCTTTATTCTACCCTATAATAAACGGCTTCCTCAAAGTGAAACAAGCAAGGGGAGGTTACTCTCATTTATGTAGCTAATGTTCAGATTACCCAGAATTGCTCATGGTGAAGTAGTAGTTATTGTCATAGCAAATAGATTTGGTTACCAATTCAATAGAATAGATTTGGTTACTCAATTCAAATTCTGAATAATTAAAATAATATTCAATATTTAAACAAATTATTTAAACACATTTTTCTATATAACCTATAGAAGGGACCCTAACAGGTACTATCACCCCTGGTCAGAATGAACCTGGGATTAATGTCGATGAAAGGGTATTCAATACACCCCACAACTCCAAAATTGGGAATTCATCATCAAATGCAGTTTAACCTCATAGCTAGGACACGAAGACCATCCAGCCACCAACCTCTAGTTCATATATTATAAAAAATATATGCGGGTTTGCTTAAGAGCAATAGGGTTAGAACAATCATATAGGTACTAAGGCTTGATGTGATCACCCGTCTAATCTAAGTAAGAGCAAAAGCAGACTGCTCAGCCACCAGGATTCTGTCCTTAACTATCACGGGTCACCATTCATGACCAAAAAGTGGCCTCTTTGTGGGATTTTACCCCACTCCAGTGGAGCAGCCGTTAGTTATTTTTGTGGAAACCAGCACATGGACATGCCAGTGCAGGCCGTCCAGAAATCACCAACATTGACAAGCTCTTTGTGGATACTGTATGCTGCGCATAGGACCTCCTGAGGACAATGAATGATAGAGTAGATTGGCAAGAGATTGACATGAATATACGTGCTAATTGCATGACATGATGAGGATGAGTGGTGGTCGGCGTATTCTACTGTCCTATCCGACAGGGCTGCATGGTTATTTATATTGATAGATATTCAAGATGATTAATACTACTGATTTATCAGGAGCCAATTAAACAGTATTCTCAATGTAAAGAATGGTTTTATGTTTGTATTAGCAGCGGCGTTCCGCGTTGTATAATGGTTATCGTCATAGTAAATGGATTCGGTGATCCGAGTTCAAATTCTGGACGAGCCTGGTTGAATTTCACATATATCCTTGGAAAGGTTATGAATCCGGCTATTCCACCTCCAGGTAGATACTAGGGCTTATTGGGTTCATTAACCTTGGTACTGCAACTGGGCATGGAGAAGGAAAACTGTGCATTCAAACCTGATAAATAATGCCAAAAGACTTTTTACTTTGTCGTATTGAAAAAAATATGGAGAGACCTGTAACATCGAATCGAACCTGTGAATTTGTATCAAGCAATGCTAAGAAATTCTTTCTTTGTATTGAATAATGCCAACATATTTGTTAATTTATCACAAACAATGTCAAGATAATGGTTCCTTTGTATCGAACAATACCAATTTACTTTATCGTAAACAATATCAAGAGACTTGTTTCTTTATATTTAACAAAAACACAAAATACTTGTCGTTTGTTACTTTGAAACGAAAAATGACGAGCGACTTGTTACTATGTATCAAACAATGCCAAGAGACTTTTTTTACTTTGTATAAAACAATGCCAAAAATACTTGGTACTTGGTATTAATACCTAGATTGTGTTGTGGCTAACATACTGGACTGTGAGTTTGTAGGAAGCGAGACCGAACTCCAGTTGCGCTGTTACGTTCTCATTTGGACTAATACCATTGGAAAAGGTATGGACCCCTCATTCATCCTGCTAACACTACTGTTCTTCTACAAGGATGGCTTGGTATTAAATAACCCTCAAATGCTATTAAACAAAGGAACCCATCCCTATTAAACAATGCCGATAGTCTTGTTACTTTGTAGCAAACAATGCCGATAGACTTCACGGCGAACTCGACAACGATGTTCATTTTATATTTCTTTCTAGCAAAAGTTTTATGCACTACCACCAAATGGTACACCCGTTCTGATTGACTTCCGGTGGTCGTTCAAGCAAAACTGCCCTCTGTCTTCCTTATGTACATAACTTATGCATATGCATAAGTGATATTAATATTAAGGAATATGATCATATTACCTTTAGGCACCCCTTTTTAATCTCGATTAAGAAAGGACATTTTTTTCATTTACACCGTCAATATCCGGTTGTTATGGTTAGGGGTTAGTTTTATCATTTTTTTAAAAATTAAAAATCGTCTGTTAAAACAACCGGATATTGACGGTGTAAATGAAAAACATGTCCTTTCTTAATCGAGATCAAAAAGGGGTGCCTAAAGGTCATATGGTCCAAGGACTCTAACAAGAGAATGCGCACAACTCATGTTACAAATTTGCGCATACACAAAACAAAAGAAAAACACGAAGCCGCATCACCATTTTGCTTCAGGTAAGTGAAAATCGTCATATGTATTTCCATAAATTATCGTCTAAACGTGCTAGATTTCGGAATAAACATGACATTTGATAAAAAAAAGGTCGACACTGAACTAAGGACTGATAAAAAAGAATCGAGACTAAATTGAGATTTAGTCAAAAATTGACGGGGCTGAACTAAAGTTTGAAGAAAAAGGGTTATTTCCTATAAGTCTAACATAAACAAAGGGGAACCACTCTTGATTGATAAATTATGTATTTATTTTCCTATTAGACTAACCCTAACCGTAACCCCGTCTTCTTTTTTCTTAGTAGATCAATAAATAAATAATTTATCAGTCAAGAGTGGTTCCCCTTTGTTTATGTTAGACTTATAGGAAATAACCAGAAAAAGTGTTCCTACTGAACTAAGTTTTGGTTAAAAGCTCTAGACTGAACTAAAGTTTGAAAAAAGAAAATGTCGAGGCTGAACTACCATTTGATCAAACAAAACTGACGAGATTGAACTAAGGTTTGGTAAAAATATCAGAGCTGAACTAAGGTCTGAACAAAGGTTTGATCAAAAACTATTCAGATTGAACTTAGGTTTGATCGAAAAGGTTTGAGAATAAGGTTTACGTTTGTATTTCAAAAAGGGAATGAAAACATGTGTACAGCTGAGCAACTTGTAAACGGGGATGATGTCTAGACGTATAGATTGTTATCTAGACGTCCTGAAAAATTCTCCAAGAGAGAATCTTAATTTGAAGAAAATAGTAAAACAAGTAATTGTTTTGTTAAGAGGTTTACTTCAACTTATCTTTTTCTGCTTTTACATTAAATATTTTCACCATCAATAGATGGATTTTAACATTCTGAAAAATATAGATAGGAACATTCCTAGATGGGTGGAAAAAAAGCAGGAAAGAATAGGAATAGGTTATAATGGTTCAAAACATTTTCTAAGTAATTTTGCAAAGTATTCAATATTGAAGTAATAGGTTATTGAAAAAAGAAATCAATACCAGACAGATATCTGCGTTTAGTCAAGCGAAACGAAACGATTTGTCAAATTTTCTTCATAATAAAAATTTCAGTGTAAATATCTCTTCAGTTAATAGTTGAAAGGTACGCAAACCATTTTAGGAAGAAGAAGAAAAAACATCAGTTATATTCCAGTAATTGTGTTATTTCACGACGTTTTCAAGAATAGCAAGATAATCTAATAATACTTTTTTTTTTCCCGCAATAGGACAGCTGCAAAACGTTTCCTGATGTTGCGTAGAGCCTTCTTTACCGGTACTACATCGTATATGTTATATACTGGCATCAAATTCTATATGTTATATAGCGGCTTCAATTTCACGACCCTACTTCGTGTATCTGCATACGTAGCGGGTATTGTCACTAACCCTAGACGATATATGTAGTGGTCGCTTAATGAAATCTACAACACATGGGTATAGTAGGAGTTTTGACTTTATTTCTTCTTCTCGGCTGTACGTTAGTGGGTTAGCGTTGACAGTGAAATGACCGAGGGTTGACAATGACTACTACTGCTGCTGGGATGACTAGCGTTGGTGAGGTGGAAGGTGGCTGGTGACGGCTCACAGCCCATCGGCTGTGACCGTGAGTGCAGTCACTCACTTGTTCTCCGTTCGCCGTCCGCTCTCTGCTGTCTGACTCTCTTCTCACAACTGACTGCCTTGTCGGCTCGACCCTCTGGCTTTTGTATTGACGACCGCCTACGCATCTTTATCTTTTGATCTGATAACGGGCAAATCTATTTCCGAACTTATTGTTACACATTCTTCTTTGTTCGCTTTACCGGGAAAAAAGTCCTTTGTCATTTTTGTCGTCTTTTCTTCGCTTTGTTTAATTTAACCGGAAATTCCTATTTCCATTTGTACAATATCCAACATTGACACTGTCGTCTGAGTGTAGAATATACCGACTGCACCTCTGCAGAGGAGTAAAAACACCCCAATAGGGCTATTGGGAAGATTGTACTCCTCTGCAGAGGTGCAGTCGGTATATTCTACAGCTCCAGCCGACAGTGTCAGAAACGTTTTGCAGCTGTCCTATTGGCATGAGTGGCGACCCGTGATGCTTAAGACTGGACCGTGGTGGCTGAGAGTCCATGACTTCCAACACTACACTTTCCTGCTGGAGGTGTCACGGATTGGACTGCCCTTGGTTGGTCACGTCAAGCACATATATAATTGTCCGACCCTATTGTCCTTATGACAAAACCCCAGCCCTTTTTATCACATGTGTGCTAGAAGGTTCTGGCTGAGGGTCTTAGTGTGCTTGATATGACATTAAACTTCATTTATAAGGGAGAGTGGAGTACCCCTTCATCGCCATGACCCAGGTCTATTAGTGGTCGTAATTTCAGGGTCCCATCTGTGGGTTAAATAGAAGAAAATGACAAAAAATGCGTTAAAAATTGAGTTTTAATAATTTTTCAGTAACCATCAAAAATGAATAAAACAATGTCTTCGGCATAAAATAACTCAACAAGGGTTGCCATGCCGTAAAATCCAACCAACAAGATGTTTCTCAACTTAGTTCCTTTGTTTAATGGCATATGAATCTTTGTGGCAAAAACGTATGGGCAGTAGAACAGTAGTGGTCCTATTTAAACCATAGCTGGAGTGGATGAGGGGTCCATACCTTTCCCAATGGTATTATATATGTATATACACAGCCCTTTCGCTCAAGCTGGCAGTGAAGAATGTCAATTTCTTAAGCGGAGTTTAATAGGTTTGTGTTCAGTTTCCCTTCTCCTAGACTGGTTACTTAACCTAAGTCTAAAAATCTCACTCGGTATTACTATTTCCTGATAGCTTGATAGAGAATAGTTGGATGCATAACTTTCCCAAAGGTAAGTGCTATGGGAAATGCAAACAGCCCCGTCCAAGGGTTTTAGTACTAAGTAAGTAAAGTAAAGTCGTTGGGACGGCCTAATGTCGGTATCAGCCAGACAGCGAGAGAGTCTATCCCCTTTCACTAATGCGCTAAACCAAGAAGATTATTTTGGCATCAGAGGTGGAGCGCTACACCTACCATCAGCTCCTCATTTTACCGCACAGATCACTGTGCTACTCATACGCTGAGTTGGCGAAGTCCCGTACCGAACCAGGAATCTTGTGATTCCTAGCCGAACGCTCTACCGACCGAATGGCGCGACTGGAGCTTAGTATGATAATGTTAGTCACTAACGCCCCGGAGACTGTTCACTGAACTGAGAGTTTCACATTGTGTAATAATATATTCGTTTCTTGCCACAAGGGGATTCCTATCTTGTTTGGGTCGAAAACTTTTCAGTAGTTCTTCCCTCACATTATCTCCTTCTTTCACACGAACACACCGTAAGGAATGGGTTGCTGGAAAACAACCTGATGGGAGGTGTAAAAATCATGACCTGGGATATACCAGATTGATCCGCAACTCAATTTTACCGTGACACATTAGCTACTACGCCACGGTGGACCCCCATCTAAAAAATTAAGTTACAACTGTTTGTTTTTCTGTTGTAAGGTCGAGTTTGGTTTAATTTTTATCATCAAGGAAAATGGACCTGGTGAGCCAAGATCATATCCAGGACAATAGGTCCCTTGGGAAAGCCATGAATCCATATATTCTCAAATTGTCTGCTATGGATTAATAGTAAGTTTAGATTTTCCGCCAAAAACTGTAACCGTCTTACGTCTTGCTTCAACATTCACACTTCCTCCGATCATAGGGTTCACTTTTTATTGTTTTAATGAGCTACTTTCTCACGTATGCAAATCGCCGATCAACTCAAATGGAGACGTCCCACATATGCGCAGTGACAGAATTGCAAATGGCGGCCGTGACGGACAAAATTAAACATCGGGGCGCTTAGCATCGGATATGTTTCACTACAATTAATCAGACTGAAGTATATAGTCTTTAAAGGGCAACCTACCCAGTAGAAAAAAAAAAGAATTTAAGCCAAAAACTAGAATCCCTAAGACGTTGACTTTAACCTCGTCCTGGCAACTTCTTCGACGAGACTGATGACATGTTTTATTGTCTCTTGCCCTTTCCTCGGAAAACACCAGTGTCCGGCGAAGGAGAAAGTTACTGCATGGATAAATGCCAGACTCCTATACAACGTTGCCTAGGACAGTGCAGAGATGGGAAAACAGGTGCCAAACTGATACAATACTGATGGAGATACGGTTGGATGTAAAATAACTAAATTTAGTATGATACATATTCGACCCATGGAATATTTGTTCGTATTTAAAAATTAAAGACTCTCACCACCTGCGAGTCATTCTAAGATTCTGAATCAGGAAATACGTATAAACACTCAGTAAATTGGTCCTTTGCATCTATTTAATTATTCATGAATTTGAAGTTGATTCGATTGTTTATTAGTAATGTAATGTTCTTTGGTCGAGATCAGGTCCTTATTGGGGAGGCGTGATTTTACACAACACACACACACACACACACACACACACACACATATATATATATATATATATATATATATATATATATATATATTGAAAAAAGAAATAAAGGAAAGAAAGTATAGAATGGCTAAAATAGGCCATACTTTCTTTCCTTTATTTCTTTTTACAACATACCGTCGAATTCACTTCCATTTTTAATCACACAACACACACACACACACACACACACACACACATATATATATATATATATATATATATATATATATGTATATATATATATATATATTGTAATAGTATGTTCATCACGAGCTCACTTGGTGAATTAGTAGAAGACCAAAAGTTTGTGGTATTATTAGTGGACTGGGCAATAACAGTGATAAAGCTATATATATATATATATATATAATATATATATATATATATATATATATATATATATGTTACATGGGGATTAACATGCAATATATGCAGATACATAAATAAAAATGTTACATAAAGATAAATAAAAAATAAATGTATTGGATTTTTGAAGCATGAAAATAACTATAAATACAACAGACTCAACTTCTTAGTCCGAATCATACTATTATTGTATATCCTTCTAGTCAAGATTAATATACGTATAGGGATATGTGTACGTGTATACATGTACGTACGTATATATATATATATATATATATATATATATATATATGTGTGTGTGTGTGTGTGTGTGTGTGTGTGTGTGTGTGTGTGTGTGAATGTGTCTGTTATTGTTTTGTTTTTTGTGAGGGTAACACAATTACTACATATAGTATATATTTTCAGTGTGATGTTAGTGAGTAACTGCGACTGCAACATCGTATAAGAACTCGCGCCGTCCTATTGTGTTCACTTTCTAACTATTACTCATGAGAAAGTTGTGAATTTCTCATCCATTTCCGCTGTATGTTAAATAGTACCCCTAGTAAAAGGATCCATAGGACATTAAATAACCTATGATGGTTGAAGTGCCATTAAACAAAGAAACCAAACCAGACCAATCCTCATTTCAACAGATTTGACTAATCGTTTCTTATGATTCGGTGATACTCTAGTGAATATCTTGAATTTAAAGAGAAAAAGTTGTTTTCTTAGCAACCCTCGACATGGGTCAAATAATAAAGCCTGCAACACCTTCGTATCGTTCTTTACTCTCTTGATACAATCCACGCGTACACATGTGCTAACGTCACGATCAGAACACAAAAAGACAAGCTGTCTCTTTCCTCGGTAATCCGCACTTTTTTTCACTAGCAGGAGGCGCCTAAATATACATACGCCACATTCGTCTTGTGATATCACTTCTAATACGAGTCCAGTTTTCTTTTGATAATTTGTGACTCAGAGAGACGCCATGTCTCCCCACCCCTACCCGGCACATCGTGCTCTGCAAGAAACTTTGCTCCATGAAGCAATTTGTTCCATCTCTCGCTACATTCTCCTGTGCATAAACGAATAAAGGAAATTATTTAGTTAAAAAAAGTCATTTTTCTCAATTTGGTTGGGTCGTAAACTTTCAGCAGTTTCTCATTACTTATCCCACCCGGAAACATTACTTAACAGCGCACCATCATTATAAAGGAATTGTTTAGAGTCATTATAAATTGCTGTGTTCTAAGTCGTCGACTCTTACACGCAATTCAGAATAAACATCTTGGAAATATCGATTTCATTTCCTTCAGGTCCAACTTTCCTGCAACTTAAAATCATTTATATTTATTTACTTTATTCAAGTTTATCAAAGTCAGACTAAAAGGTCCCCTCTACGGCATCAGGATTTTGTAGACAACAGGCAAACAGATACTGTGAGGCCTACAGTAGACTTTAAGATACAAACTGATCACCTAATCCCGACTAGGAGACTAGACCAACAGTTATTTAACAAGAGAATTTGCCATCAGATTTTCAGAACACAGGGTAGAAATTAAAGAAAACGAAAAGGGGGAGTGAAATAATAATAATAATAATAATAATAATAATAATAATAATAATAATAGTATGAATGCAGCAAGCTATCACAGAGGGAGCACAAGGTAATTTATGACGGGGTGGGAAAGATGATCCACTTGGAATTGGGCAAGAAAATAACTTTAAACATTGATTTTGCAGTCCTGTGAAAAATGAAAGAAAATGAAAAGATAGACATATACTTGGATCTTGCCAGAGAGCTAAAAAGAACTGGATGGTACCAATCGTAGCTGGTATTCTTGAAACAGTCATCAAGAGTTTGGAAAGGAGATTGGAGGAATTGGAAGAATAGTGACCGTCCAGACAACAACATTAAGATCAGCTAGAATACTTAGAAAAGTCATAGAAACCTAAGGAGACTTACTGTCGCTCAGAATCCAGTAAAAGACAACCATAAACTCGCAAGGAGTAAAGTAATAATAGACGTATATTAAATTAGGTTTTGTTTTGTAAAAAAATATTTTTAATTGTAAAATATACTGCCTTTTCATGTTGTGATAAAATACTTTGCATTTTGTTGCTTATGACCTCACTTGCAAATACTATTTGTGATATTTAGTGCTTCTATGTAGAGGAATAATTAGGATATTATACAAAATAATTTTTACTATTGTTTCCAGTCTTCTATAAAGTCTCTTGTAAGAAGATATTTATCAAATATATTAATTATTGTCAAAGTGTTTTATATATAACTCTCTTGATCTTTCTTATCTTCCATGATTTCTTCCTTTTTTTAAAGTTCATTTCAGATGTTATTCTTTTTATTTGACTCACTGGCCACCCAGTATCCTGTGATCATAATATAACTTTAAATAGAGATATTTATAATTCTAATTTCACATCTCCTTTCTTTTAATGACCTGTTTCTGAGATTGTGTCTAATTAACAACCTGCTATTTAAGATCCTTATTATGAAGATCAGACATTCTTTAGACCCCCCCCAAAAAAAAACCCAAACAAAACAACAACAAAAACAGTGGTGGGAAAATGATTTGTTGCAGAAAATTATTCAGAATTATAGAATTTTAAAGTGATACAGCCGGAGTCCCTAAGGTGGTGTGATGCTGAAATCCAGTGCCACCCAGCAACTCATGCGACACTACCGTTGCCAAACTGCATTAGTTCCTTACCTTTCCTTTGGATCATAGCGGCAGTGTGGAAAGGGGGGAGTTGCTGCTTGGGCAACAGCTTATCCTCCATATGAACCCGCCCAGGGTAGGTAGTTCCAAAAACAAATTTGGACACTACTCCATCGTCTCTCGTAGAGGAAAGGATGCCAACATTAAGATGTATATTAGAATAGACGTATAGAAAATTTTATTTGCAGTAAAACCTTCAGATTATTAGTTGTATGTTTGTTATTGCAAGGGGACATTACTAGCATAACAATCGTTGAGATAAGATTCACTCTTTCTAAAACGTAATTGTTGGAACCCTTCTGTCTATTAAAGACGATGGCATAGAGTCCACTTTCTTCTTCTTCTTCTTCTTCTTCTTCTTCTTCTTCTTCTTCTTCTTCTTAGTCGCTGAACTGACCAATTTTTGAATGGCAATCTCTGGTGCAGTGACCGCAAACAAACAGTGACGCTTGTTGGAGTTGCTGTTGTCTCTCCTTCCTTTTGGCTCTCTTTTCTTCGGCGGCTTCTTTCCTCTCTTTTTCACTCCTTTTCGTTCCTTGTTCGACGAGGAGGCGCCAGGTCACACGTTCTTCTACACATTTACATGATGTGACATGTCTTCATGTTTCTCTTGCAGACATCATTTTTGTAGTGGAAACTACGTAGCCTGGACAGCTTATGGAGGCCAAGCTGTCGCCCAAGCAGCAGATCCTCCCTCTCTTCATAGCCTTTGTGATCCAAAGGAAAGGTGGGAGCCAATGCGGTTTTTCAACGGTGGTACCGCAGGAGTGGCTGGGAAGTACTGAGATTCAGTACCACCCACCTTAGGGACTCCAGCTCCGGATTTGTTTTCAGGGTTTACTCCCTTAGCCTTTAAATAGTGTCAATACGAAATATGTAATAATGAAATAATTACTGAGAAACAAGACAAAAATAATGATTTAAAATATTGGTCATAAATAAATTCACCACAACCAATTTTAATATAAAAAAGTTAAATGTAGGGAATTCGACTTGGAGACATGAAAGGTCTGACTGAGATGGAGATTATAAGGATATATTACCGTTCGATGAGGAGACAACTCCGCGTCAATCCTGGGGCAGGGATGCTTGCTTTTTCTGCTGTGACGTGGAAAGAAGTCAGAAATGGAACGTAAAGAATCTATTTCCGAATTCGGAATTATTCATTACTTATTTTCTTGCTAATCGACAATGTCCTCCTTCTGCATGACAATGTTCGACCACACACAAGAATCAGGACAAAGTGACAATCGCCTCATTCGGGTAGACAACTTTACTGCATCCCCCCTACTCACCAGATTTCATTTTAGGCTATCAACTATTCGGCCCCATGAAAGAGGGTTTGAGAGGCAAATATTATTCCAGTGACGAGGAAGTGATATATGTTGTGAAGAAGTGGCTCAAAGAACAGTCGACAGAATTTTACGGGGCAAGGATACATACTCTCATTCGAAGGTGGAACATTGCTATTGAGAGAAACAGTGACTATGCGGAGAAGTAGGGGTGTGATACACAGAAGAGCAACTTTATTTTGATGTATGATAGATGTTACTGTGTTGGTAATTATACCTATGTCATTACTCTACGTATATAAAATTTACATTTTTGGTTCTTGTAGGTTGTCTGGGTTTTTTGTTCTTTTTTGTTTTTTGTTTTTTTTTAATTTTGTTTAATAGCATATCAACCTTCATAAATCATTTAATGTAAAGGCCTTTCTTGTAGAAGAACATTAGTGGTACTATTTAACACATATCTGGAGGGATTAGGAGTTTCATACCTTTCCCAATGGTATTAGTTTGAACGTGAACGTAATAGCGAAACTGGAGTGTCCTAGTTCCTAGTTCGATACCGGCCCTCGCCAACTCAGCGTATGAGTAGCACAGGGATATGTGCGGTAAAGTAAGGAGTTGATGGTAGGTGTGGCGCTCTACCTCGGACGCAAAAACAATCTCCTTGGTCTAGCGCTAGGGAAAAGGGGATAGACTCAGTATGGCTGATACCGACTTTAGGTCACCTCGACGACTTACCCCTCGACAAGGGATACAGTCAGCAGATAGCAAGTCCTAGGAATAGGCGCCTTCCTTAAACTAGAGATTTCTGAAATAGTGATTGTCACTTGTTTACCATTACAAAAGTCACCAGATACGACTAGTCTGAAAATTCAATATAAGGAGAAAATAAGATTAATAGTAA
>CM042147.1:36957616-36977616 GCA_023376005.1 Doryteuthis pealeii | reverse complement strand
TTCAGATAATTATACGTAGATCTAAGTTAGGATAACATAGACACAAAGTCAACGGCGACTGATGATTGTTAGTTTCTTACCTGCTCGATCAACAGAACCGCCTAATTTTGTTTCTCTGAATGTTTGAGATGAGGCTTGATGATTAGTATTATCTGCGTTATTCGGACTATTGTCCTCATTTTCATTGTTATTTGTACAACGTTTCGGACGATGTGCACTCTGGCCTTCTTCGGGTATTTCTTGTCGGACTCGCGAACCTTCTCGGACTCGGGAACCTTCTTTTCGGACTGGGGAGCCTTCTTGTCGTAATCGGGAGCCAAGAAGGTTTCCGAGTCCGATGAGAAATACCTGAAGAAGGCCAGAGGGCATAACAGTCGAAACGTTGTACAGATAACAATGAAGATGAGGACAATAGTCCGAATAACGCAGATGATACTAATCGCCTAATTCTGATTTGGAATCTTCGAATAATTATCTATTGGTGTCCTTCAAACGATATTCATTTGGGAAATGGACAAAAAAGGTTTGGCTCATTCGCTAGACACCACGTTTTTCAGGAAGGGTATTTATTTACACAGACAGCGATGAGACAATTATTTAAATCTTGAGGATAACTACTGGGAAAGTAATACATTATTTCTAATGATAAATTAAAATCGGTGCAAAGGGCGGAAAGCAAGGGAGTCTATTCTCTTTTCACTAACACTTATTATTTTTTGTTTTGTCAGAGTGGAGCCCCACACATACAACAAGCCCTTCAACCCCTTAAACGCATATATCCATGCTGTGCTTGATGTTATATATTAGCAAACATAGATGTTATTTCCGTCGGCTCTTTACTTAGTAAACAGTAATCAAATGGGAGATAAGGCACAACATATTTATATTTTATAGCTGACCAAACTGGTTTCATAATTTTCACATACAACTACATTTTTTAAACAATTCATCTAATCATTGTGCCTATATAGGTTTGCACAGCTAATACTTGACAATTGACCATTCTACAAAAAACAAAACGATAATTTCTCTTTATGTTGGATTTTACCAAACTAATTTAACACGCGATTCACATATTAGGTCACGTGACGACTCAATTAGTCTCAGTTTGTTTTATCATCTTATTTTTACTTGAATATATATATATATATATATATATATATATATATATATATATTTAACAACCCCTCCACACGAGCAGGATGTGACACAAGGTCAATTTCTTAAGCGGAGTTTAACAGGTTTGAATTCAGAGTTTTCCTTCTCCTAGACGGGTTACCTAACCAAGGTTAAAGAGCCCAGTCTGCCCTACTATTTACCCATAGCTGGAGAGAGAGTAGAATTCATACCTTTCCCAAGGGTATTAGCGCCAAGTGAAATGCAATCACCACGTCCAGGATTTGAACCCGGGTCGACTATAATATATATATACATATATATATATATATATATATATATATATATATTAAATTTTTTTTTACTTGAAGGCACTTACAACGCATGTATCGCATAAAATTCGATACTTTTTCTTATAGAAAATGAAAGAAAATGTATCGAATTTTATGCGATACATGCGTTGTAAGTGCCTTCAAGTAAAAATTTAATATATACTTTATTCAGCAACGTTTCTAAATAAACAAACATCCAAAAATCTTATATATATATATATATATATATATATATATATATATATATAAGTGTGTGTGTGTGTGTGTGTGTGTGTGTTGAGCTTTTCCTAAACCTATTGATACACAATGTGTTACTATTTTTATTATTATCAATCATATATATATATATATATATATATATATATATATATATATATATATTGGATGCATATAATGTTTTGCTTGAAACTAGGACATTCATCCGTGATAAATATTTGAATGATGGATGGTACAATTAGGGAAGTTCCGATAAAATCTTGCTACTGACTCTTTTAACTTGTCCGATAATCCGATGAAAGTGATCCACTCTTCTGTAAACAATAATACAAACAATCTGCTTTGCGCATGCGTCTTATGATCAATGAAAATCGACCATTGATACGACGAGAAGAGTCCAGCCATTTTGTTTATGTCTATATCGCATTGTTCATTTTTGATCGGGGAGTTTTTTTTGTTTTTTTTTTTGGGGGGACATCTCTTTACTTAGCTGTGCCACCCCAGTCTACTCTCCAGGCAGAGCTGTTTCATTGGTACATGAGATTTCTTTCTAAGTTAGCATCGATGGTTGAAATCTCGGGTTTCTTGGACCATGGCTGAGATTACGAAGAACGTGATAGCACAGCAGATGATGATTTGGGAGGTTGACTTTTCGTAAGTGGAAAAGACTCTAAATTGTAAGAGTAAGTTGTATCAAAATCTTATTTATATATATATATATATATATATATATATATATATATATATATATTTAATATACCAAACTTGTTGGTAAATCCTCGTGGTGAGAAAAAACCGGCAAATAGTTTGATTGTAAAAATATACTACCAAACATCACCCGGGGAGAAAAGACCAAGATAATCGTACCAACCAAAAATAATCTATTGGTACAATATTTGGCCAAAAGAAAAAAACAATTTATATGTATATATATATATATAAGGTATATATATATTCATACAAAACCGCCAGGAAACTAAAGCTAATAAGTAAAAAGTGCTCAATACCTAAGTAGAGCAAATAATAAATGCTATTCGGGTCTTGTAGCAAACGCATTAAATATAGTAGGTGGTAGGTACTATATTTAATGCGTTTGCTCCAAGTCTCTTTAGTCAGATCATAGCCCTGACGAGCATTAAGCGAAACTCTTAGTAGGTTTATCTGACTCATTATAGTTATCTTATATATATATATATATATATATATATAATCACTCAATAAGGTGACATTAAAAATAATACAAATCGTAGTTGGAATCGCTGTAACAGTCCCAAAGAAATGGAAAAGAAAATATGTGAGTTGAACATCTGAAGAAGATTTGAGACTGCCCATACCATTAGTAAAATCAGCTAGAATACATAGAAGAGTCGAGATCTGAGGAGATTTGCCTTACCTCTAATGAAAAACGCCAATTAGCTCTGGTGTGAAAACTCACAACAGATTGCCCAATGTCGGCCTGAAGACCAGAACTAGTGTTAATTAACAAGACAAAAAGAACTTATATACGAATGGATTTTGCTGTCCCAGTGGATCTAGTGAAAACAAAAGAAAGCGAAAAGAGAGGCAAATACATGGATCTTTCCAGAGAGGTGAAGGTGGTACCAATATTGGTTGGTTCCCTTGGAACGGTCCCCCGAATACATAGAAAAGAAATTGGGTGAATTGGAGATCGAAGGAAGAATCGAAATCATCGAAGGAAGAATCGAAATCATCGAAACTTCAACACTGGTGAAATCTGCTAGAATACTTAAGAGAGTGTTACGGATCTGAGGAGACTTGCTGTCACTCAAACTTCAGTGAAAAACCGCCAGTTAAAACTAGTTTGAAAAACGCGTAACTAGTAAAATGGAGTCATAGTCTTTAGATATATATAAGTATTTAATCAAACCTTCTGCACGAGCAGGATGTGACACCTTTTTAAGTGTAATTTAACAGGTTTGAATTCAGAGTTTTTATTCTCCTAGACTGGTTGCCACAGCAAGTTCAAAGATCCAATTGTGTCCTAAATTTTACCTATAGCTGAAGCGAGAATAGTTGGATTCATGCCTTTCTCAAAAGTAACGATGCCTAGTGTGGTGTTATGGTTAGCAAATTAAACTAGTAAGCCATTACAGTTTAGTCCGAGTTTCATTGGGTGGTCCATACATGGGGCCTTGTGCCACAACTCTGCAAAGTTTTGTCAATTACTTCCCAAGGGAATTAAAACTGTTTGAAAATACAAACAGCCTCATCCGAGATTTGAACGCGGGTCGTCGTCCCCACATCCTACGAAGATATGTTTATATACAAAACCCTCCGTTTAATAGGTTTTAATTCAGAGTTTTCCTTCTCCTAGACTGGTTGCCTTACCAAGGTAAAAGAGCCCAGACTAGAGGGAGAACAGTTGAATTCATATATTTCCAAAGGGTATTAGCGTTATGGGAAATGCAAACAGCTACCTCCAGGATTTGAACTCGTCGTTTCCATTTCTTAGGACGATACCACCACGCACCACCATCACACGATATGTATATATGTTTTAGATATTGTTATCTCCGATGAGGTGCCCGTGCGTGGTGTAATGGTTAGTAAGCTAGTTTCGCGGATCCATTACTACTGAATTGCGAGATCGATCATCGACGGGTGCTCTCTACCTGCGAGCTTGTGATGAATGGGTTATGTAAATACATACTGTTATCTCGAATGTAAAACTAATACACAAATCAAAACTATTTGCGATACAATTTAATAGTATTAAAAGAATTGCTTGTCCAAGTGTTTGCCGATTCACACACTTCTTTGTCAGTCAAGGACATTTTTGTTAACACGGCTGGCGAAGGGGCGGTTTGCAAAGGGGATTAGATTTTTGTCTTTTCCCACAGGTGCATTAATCCAGGTGAAACATTAATAGCTTCGATTAGAATTAGACCTGGATTCACCGAATCCGGTTTCCGTTACGCTACCGTGGAAGGTGGTATATTATCGTTTCACTAATATAGATATATGAACCTCCGGAAATCAGCCGAGATGGAGCTTACTCATATATAAGCTCATTTATGATATATTCTTTCCGTTTACCCCTCTTTGTTTATGATAGTCTCTCTTTGATAAGGAGAGGAAGAAAGAAAGAAAGAGAGAAAGAGAGAAAAAGCATCTACCTTGGAAAGTCATTAATATCACTGTGATTGAAATATCTAATAACTTCTAATTCGTACATCATGCGAGGCAAAACAATGTCTAGGTCAGCTATTTCAGGATATATATATATATATATATATATATATATCCTGAAATATATATATACATGTGTGTGTGTGTGTGTGTGTGTGTGTGTGTGTGTGGAGAACGGTAGACAAACAGGGGATGTTGTACAGGATATATGCTTATTGTGGGTAGTGATGTCGACGTTACAACGTTTCGGTCTGCTAGACCTTCTTCAGGACAGTGGGTTGAGTTCTTGCGTCAAAGGATGTCGTTCTCATACTGGCGAGTCAGGAGGTCGTGAACACGAGACAAACACGTGATGTTGACACGGGAAGTGTGCTCAATATCATATACTGAGCACACTTTACACATAAAAATAACAAATTACACACACACACACACACACACACACATATATATATATATATATATATATATATATATATATATATATAAATTAGGATAGCGAAGACATGAAATCAACGGCCCTTGGTAAGTGTCACTTATGTGATTTTTAAAGCAAGTAGATTATATGTATTCTTAATTTTCGTTATATATATTACCCACACACACACACGAGCAGGATGTGACACAAGGTCAATCTCTTAAGCATAGAATGAATGACAAATGTCAGTATATTCTCGTTAAATGCGTCGATAAAATTTTATGGACTTTTTGTGAGTTTAATATCTTTGATATTTTAGGTATTGAGTAATGAGATTTTAAGTTTTTAGAGGTCAAATTTTCGTCGTTTTTGAGGATCGATTTTATTTATTGTTGACTACTTTTGAGGTTATGATTGGTGGGAGGTGTAGTATAAAGAGAGTACGAGGTGAGACAATGACTCATCCAACTTGAAATAGTCACAAAAACTAATTATTGCAAATGTTCACTCTCATCCCTGCAGCAAATCTAATTTTGTAGCACCGTTAAAAAAATCTATAAAATATGAGGACAAACTAAAGAAAAAGTAGAAGTGTGTTCACAACGAGAAAGCAATATATATACAATAAATACCAATTTATTGTACTTAACAGACACAAATGTTTTTTTTTTGTTTTATTCATTTATTTACAAAGATACATTAGTAAATCATAAGAGTTGTTAGAACATTAATAAAGCTAAAACGATGCAGGCATCAATTTATTTATATAACACCCTGGCCACATTTAGCGCTAAAATTACATTCGATATTGATGCATGGTAATTAATAATGGTGTCTTTATTGTAGTTGTAGTTCACGCCATGATGTCGTTCCGTGAACTTGATAGACGAATAATAGGAGACGCTTATGATTGTAATGGTTTTCTTTGTAGGAAATCGACCCGAGTTCAAATACTGGACGAGACTGTTTGCATTTCCCATTGCACTTATATTTTGGGGAAATGTATGAATACAACAATTCTCCCTCCAACTATCAATAAATTGCTGGGCAGACTGGGATCTAAAGATCTAACCTTGGTTTGGCAACTGGTCAAGGAGAATGAAAACACTGTTAACAAGAAAAGATGTTAAACTGTGTTTAAAAATTTACCAAATATCGCATCATATTTCTACGGACGAGTTAGGTAAACATATAATAGACGAATAATAATCTGTTTATAGCTTGTGAACCAGTCTATAGTGGTCTTCCAAGAATAGATAGATAGATAGATAGATAGATATACAGGACATATTTTGTGCTGTATTATTAATTGTTGTGATGTTAATCCAACAGTAAAAAAGAAGTCAAGTCGAGGTAGGGTAAAATAAGACAAGTGTATTTACAATAATGATACAGGAACGGCTAGCTTTCCGTTAACGGTAACAGTACAACCTTTTCACTCGGTGTCTCACTATTTATAGTGAGAACCGGTGTATATTCTCCTACTGTAGGAACGGCCGGTACAACATTAATAAATAGGGCTCAATATCGTAATCACTTGCAGTTTCTTGACTATGCGATTTTAAACCATAGATGGGACCCTAACAGGTACTACCAGTCCGGATCAGGATGAACTAAGGAGTAATGGTGATAAAGGGGTAATCCACACTCCCCAGAGCTGCAGAATTGGAACTTTACCATTAGATTTGGTGAGCGTGTTGAAGAAGCAATTACATATCACATTGCTACCCAACATTTCAGTGGTGAGCACGTTAAAATCGTCCCATTGGTGAGCTGTTTAAAACGTTTGGTTTCGTTTTGGGCAGACTCCTCTGTAAAAATCAATCAATCAAGTATATTCATTAAAAATGCACTATTTTCTGGTCTCTCACCATCAGCTGTTTAGACAGGGCATTGTATCAATCAGGTTTCATGAGAAGGGCTGCTGAATAATGTGGAGTGGTGTATTCCCAAGGGAGTCTGCAATTGACGGTGGGGATAATTTCGTTAGACGTTACAGAGGCGGGTGGGGATGCTAATTGATAAGTTGGCACACAGAGTGAAAGAATTGGCAGTAATCGTTGCATATTCCGGCTGATTAACAGATAATGGGAAAAAGCGTGAAATAGGGAATAAAGAACGAGATAACACGCACTTAACAACAATATTGAGTTTATCAAGTTCACCGTATGAAAAACATATTCAAAGTTTTAAAATAAAGTGCAATGTCTAGACAACTGCAAATGTTGTTTTAAAGATATATAAAACCCTAATACGATCTCTGATAAAAATAATGTGCTTAGGCCTGGGCTCCAATGTCTACAGATTGAAATTGGAGTCAAATAGTGAGATAGGTTGCATAAAGAGAAGATGGACAAAACTGAAATATAGTAAAAAAAATTATATATGGGTAATTCCGTGTCAAACCATCCAGAAAAAAGTAAAACTGTCACCCACACCCTTCATTTTATTTTCTGAAATGTTGTACAGTTGTTGATTATGTTAAAGTGAGACAATCCCCAAAATTTGAGCTTCCAATTCCTAGAATTGGCGGAGTTATATCCATTTTTAGCTCTCCAAATTTGATGGCGGTGGCGAAAAATGGCAACTTTTTGTTATCTATTTTTGTCTGGAAAATGGGTTCTAGAGCTTTCCTACTCCTAACAATTGGTTCATAAAAGCATTTCTGTCCGAGAAATCCAAAAATGCTATCATAAAAGTCTTAACGTTAACCCATTTTAAGTTATTGATGATTTCTGATTTTTTCATAGCAAGATCAATATCCCGATGTGGTACTGCATCTATGAAAATTTTTTAAATTATTATTTCACATATATTGAACATTATTTGTACCAAAAAGATGGTTTTCTATTTGCTCAGAACCGAAGCTACAGCATCAGTTAAAATTTTCCAAATCAAAAATCATTAATAACTGAAAACTGGTTAACTTTCAAACTTTTTTGATAGCATTTTTGGATTTCTTAGGTAGAAATACTTTTATAAACCAATTTAGGGGTAGGGAAACTCTAGAACTCATTTTACAGACAAAAATAGATTACAAAATGTCGCCATTTACTCGCGACCCACCACCCGAATTTGGACAGATACAAATCGACATAACTCCTCCAATTTTTGAAATTGGAAGCTCACATTTTGGGAATTGTCTAACGTTAACATATTCCACACCTATACAAAATTTCAGAAAAATTGAAGGGTGGGTGACATCGCCTGGATGATTTGACATGGAATTATATATATATATATATATATATATCATCGCGCTGATATAATAGATTTCCATGATTCTCTCTCTCTCTCTCTCTCTCTCTCTCTCTCTCTCTCTCTCTCTCTCTCTCTCTCTTTCTCGTGCGTGCGCGCCACCCGTCCCTATCGATCATGAGTCCTGTCATGTCCCCCTCACGACATGCAGTATCCATACTGAGCTGATCAATGTAAGTCTGTGTAGGTGGGCCCGTTCTGGTTTGTCGATGTCTCGGTGTCTACGGGAGAAATCAATTATGAGTTCATCCTTACTTCTCCAGCAGCGTGCCTAGTTTTTCTTACTCGTTCTGTATGATAAAAGGTAAGTGGCTAAAATGACATGAATTAAAGGGTGAGATTAAATAGTGAGATTGGATGACATACAAAGACGAGTGGAAAAACTTTTAAAAAGTGTAAAAGATTACAGTAACTGGGAAAAGATTAGAGAAATTTGTTGGAATATTTTGTGTATATAAAGTGTGCTACAATTCCCCACCTAAATTTATAGACTGGGCGAGGTCACGTGGTTTATTCCTCCAGCCAATCAACAGCCATAATGCGTGGCTGATTCACTACTTAAACACTGATACTTTGATGGTCCACTTGCAAACCATTGACGAAGGAACTTACAATATTGAGGATTCTTTAACAAAGGATTACCAAGGATTTACACTGAACAAGCGCTCTTGCTTAAAGATTAAAGGATGGCCCATAAGATTGTAACAAAATTAGAATTAACTACTTTACTAGAAAGAAGAATTCAACGTTATCTAATTGAAACTTTCAAAATAATAAATGAAATTACAAATTACAGTAGACAATTATTAATATTTCTCCTCAAACTGGAAACTTACTTTCAAGGCAGGTTAAAAAAAACTAACTCTATTAACCAATTCGATTTTGTTGCTAATCGAATAATATATTTTTAAAACAAATTACGTAATCAGATCAGAAATAACAATAGCGTAAACATCAATTTGGTTGAATCCAGAAGAAATGGTAAGTAGAATTATTTAAGACGACATTTTTTAGAACTATCTATTGAATTACTTAAGAAAATTTGATCTGTTGGTTGGTTTTTTTTTGGTTAGTTGGATTTTACGGTATGTCAACTCTTGTTGGGTTATTTTGTGTCAAAGACATTTTCTTCATTCTTGATGATATTCAATTTTTTAACTCGGTTTTTTAAACACATTTCTAAAATCATTTTTCTATTTAACCCATAGATGGTAGCCTAACAGGTACTACCACTCCGAGTTTGAGTGGACCTGGGAGTAATGGTGATGAAGAAGTACTCCACACACATCGAAGCTCTAAAATTGAAACTTCACCATAATATGCAGTTTAACGTCATGCCAAGGAGAATAAGACTCTCAGTCACCGCCTTCTAGCACATACATGGTAAAATGGGTTGGAGATTTGCCATAAGGGTAATAGGATTGGGACAATCATATAGGTGCTAGGGCTTGACGTGACCAGCTGATCGGAGGGGTTGTCTGAGCACTCGTCTAGCCTAAGTAAGAGCCAATGGAATGGAGTTTTGTCATGGATTGCTCAGCCACCAGGATTCCATCTTTAAGCATCACGGGACGCCACCCACGGCTAATTTACCCCTCTGCAGACGTGCAATCAGCGTATTTTACAGCCCCAGCCATCAGGGTAGAATTTGATCTCTCTCTCTCTCTCTCTCTCTCTCTCTCTCTCACTCTCTCTCTCTCTCTCTCGCGCGCGCGCGCGCGCGCGCTCTTTATAGCTCAGTCGATAGAGCGTCCGACTTAGAACCACGAGGTTCCAAGTTCGATACTGGCCCTTGCCAATTCAGCGTATGAGTAGCACAGGAACGTATGCGGTAAAGTAAGGAGCTGATGATAGGTGTGGCGCGCCACCTCAGATGCAAAAAATCTCCTTGGTCTAGCGCTAGTGAAAAGGAGATTGCAACACTGGTATAATGTTTGTCTTCAGATTTTAATCTCTTCGGCCCCATGAAAGAGGGTTTGAGAGTCAACATTTTTTCCAGTGACGAGAAGTGAAATCTGTAATGAAGAAGTGGCCAAAGAACAGTCGACAGAATTTTACGGAGCAGGGATACATGCTCTCATTCGAAGGTGGAACATTGCTGTTGAGAGAAAACAGTGACTATGTGCAGGAGTAGGGGTGTGATTCACGGAGAACCAGCTTCATTTTGATGTATGATACATGTTCCTCTGTTGGCAATTATACATGTCCTAAACAAAATGACATTAATTGTTAACTAGACCTCACATATTTTACTCCTATGCCCGTAGATTCTAATGAAGTCATGCTTATAAGGATAGGTAGAAATCAAGGCTTAGAATATGTAAAACCTCCGAAAAAAAGGGGGTGTCTTATATATGATACTAAACTGAATACGATGCTGAGTCTCTTGCACTCGTGTGTTATGTCTCTTGATTACCATTACTTTAGGGTACACTCTCACACGGAGTGGTAATATGCTATTTGGTTCGCATACAAGAGTCAATTAGATCCGTTTAAGAATTATTTGTATTCGTTATAAATACTTTCTGCCATATAACCATAAATTATTAAGAATACTAGCAACAGAAAACACTCTCCGGGCGTCGTAAAATTAATTTTTGAAAGACATTGCCTGAGAGGTTGGGAGTTAAGAATTCAATGTCAGACGGTTTGTATCATAAGTAAGCAAAATCCTCATATTCATCAAAGGAGTAAAAAAAATAAAACAATTTGAAATGAAAACTGAGCCCTGTCCCTCTCAAATAAAATGTTGCGTGCATGTAATAATCAAACAATTATTTTGAATATTTTCCACATAAATTTTACACAAAATCTTAGGTATTTATTTATTTGTAAACTTTTTAGTTAACTTCTTGTTACTGTAAAAAAAAGGACGAGAGTAAAAAAACAATTTTTAAAATTGCTTACCCAAATTTTGGGTTTATATAGCATAAGAATATTGTGACGTAAGCTGTGACGTAGAGCTATAACGTAGTTTTTGTCACAGACAGAAATACAGACAATCTCCATTATTAATAGAATTACTTGAAGAAATAATTGTTTACTTTGGATTATTAATATTAATTACTTGAAACCATATAATTCAGTGTGAAAATTACTATTATTGAATAGAATTAATAAACTGTTATCAGATAGAAATAATTACTTCAATTTATATAAATATTAGGATTAGATAGCAATATTTGAAACCATACTAGTGTATGCCAATTATTAGTATTAGATAGGAACACTTGATATCATATAACAGTGGGCAACTGTGATATAGCTATGTGTAGATATCATAATCATCATGGCTTTGCTTCGTGAATGAAAATTAGGGAGATCTGCATTGACTGCAGGCATTTTCACGGCTGAAAAGGCCAGTGCGTAGCCCTGAGACAAATGGTTTGGGGTGAGACGCCAAGTGTCACAGTTCTCAGCTAAGGTGGGCCATCGTTGACTGTTCATGTGACAGGGATCATGTGCATGCCATGATTCCTCATCTTGGAGATGTGCTCTTCTCATCGTAGCTGCAACTTTAGTTACATGGTCTCGATTTTGATGATTTTCGCCAGCTCAAGGACTTCAATATTGGTGACCAAGACATTCCAGTAGATGTTGAGGATGGTATGGAGGCTGCACCCGTAGAAACGCTTCAGGAGTCGTAAGTGGTGATAACTGATCCACGACACTATACCAAATATGAAGGTAGCAAAGACTATGGCTCTATACATACAGATAATGGGTCATTACGTTTTTATTATATAAAAGAAAGGGAAGAAAAAAGACATACTACACAGAAAAATATAATCGTAAATAAAGAAAGAGAGCAGGGAAAAGATAAAGACAGGTGTTGAACGTGCGGAAGCGATAACGCTAATCTGTTTTAATCGAACATAATGAAAATTTGAAAGGAAGGAAAGAAAGAAAAAAAGAGCGAGAGAAAGTTGAATCAAGGTTATTATACTTTTTACATATTGAACTATTTCGCAATAGCTATTAAGTAAACATATCAAACGTTGAAATAATTGAATTATCATAATGTGGTATATCCACAGGTGTCGCTATTAATGTATTAATTTTGCGCCATAATTGTCAATTGAATGAGACATTTTTAGAATAGAACCGAAAAGATTCTCTCTTGGTTGACATTTTGTTTCCCTCTAAGTGATTCCATCTTGGTAAGATTTAAGACTTTGAAAAGTTCGTTTCATCTCTTGATACACTTAATTAGATTCAGCGTAGGTGTTGGCAATATTGAAGAGGATCAAGTGACTAAATACCTTGACTGCCTTTCGATTAAATCGTCCAAAAGTGGATCAATCAGCTAAGACAATTGCATTCCAATCTCAAAGATTTAGAGAAAATCCAATTTACTCGCCAATGATCTCGACTAAGAATTGAATCAATTACAAGTGTTTGATCGGCAGCGTTTTCCCTAAGTCTGATAGTTCTTGGGCTAGAATCTTATTCGAACGCGATCGAAAGCACATCATACGTTTCAAGTCACACACACACACACACACACACACACACACACACATATACATATACATATATATATATATATATATATATATATATATATATATATATATATATATATATATGTGTGTGTGTGTGTGTGTGTGTGTGTGATATTTAGTACCTATGTTTCTTCAACCAGCGTTAATTTTGCCATTATTAACTTTTGACTAGTATTTCTTTGATCTTAATTCTTAAGTGCTTATTTTATTGGAGAAACCCAGACCGTCAATCAGGCTAGGTACAGTTTCTTTGGTATATATATATATATATATATATATATATATATATATATATATATTACCCCTGGCAAACATTATGGAATTAGCGCATCTAGAGGATGTTCACCTTGTTTATTGTTTGTTTGTTTTTTAGCAGTAAAGAAACTAATAACAGGTAGTACCGAAAAACGTTTTTATTTAAGAATTGAATATTCTGGTTTCTAAAAATATACCGTAAACAAACTAGCTTAAATTTATTAAGGTAACTAACATTGGGTACCCGGCGTCGCCTGGGTAGATGGGGATTTTTTAAGTTAGTCCTGCAGATCCATTATCACTGAATCGTGAGTTGGATCCTCGTGGGATGCCCCATTTAAATCACTATGTAAAAAAATAGACCTAGCATTGATCCAGCAACTCTGAAAAGAACTGTTAATGTCTACTATTTAAAATATTAAATGAAAAGAAAATCCATGCTGTTATTTAAATTTTACTTTTTAATCATCTTCACGAATATAAATCAAATCTCCATTACTCCTGGTGATATCTTTATGTATATATATTTACTTTGTTGTTAATTGTTATATTTTTGAAGTTTCGTCCGGACATACACATGAACACAACTGCCCTTTACATATGTATATGGTATAACGTATTTGTTTTTACTCACAACACATTTTTTTTAAATTGTATTGCATTCTGATCCCCTAGTAATAGTACCTCTTTGTGTCCCTTGGATCAATTAAATCAGCTTGAAAATAATTACTAGAAATAATGTAATTATTAGTACTAGCAACAAAAAACACCCTCCAGGCATTGTAAAAATTAATTTTTGAAAGCTATTGCCTGGGGGGAGGAGTTAAGAATTCAATGTCAGACGGTTTGTATCATAAGTAAGCAAAATCCTCATATTAATTAAAGGAGTAAAAAAATAAAACAATTTGAAATGAAAACTGAGCCCTGTCCCTCTCAAATAAAATGTTACGTGCATGTAATAATGAAACAATTATTTTGAATATTTTCCACATCAATTTTACACAAAATCGTAGGTATTTATTTTATTTGTAAACTTTTTAGTTAACTTTGTGTTACTGTAAAAGAAAAATGTTTTAAAAAAGGACGAGAATAAAAAACAATTTTTAAAATTGCTTACTCAAATTTTGGGTGTATATAGCATAAGAATATTGTGACGTAAGCTGTGACGTAAAGCTATGACGTAGTTTTTTGTTACAGACAGAAATACAGACAATCTCCATTATTATTAGTATTATACAGGAATACTTAATATCATATAACTGTATGCTAAAGATACTTAGAAAACAACTACACAGAATATGTAAATATGAATGTACCATGAACACGATTCGCTAACCTCTAGGCATAAAATAACTCTAGACGGGTTGACATACCATTAAAACCAATTGATGAATCATTTTTCAAATACTCAAGAAAATTCAACTCAAGGTCAGCTCAAAGCTGGTGCTCTGCAGGAAGGAAGCCTCCTGGGAGGGGATGGGTGTCTAAAAGATATATCAGTTCAATCGGGGTGCCTTAAATGTCAGCTAATAAACCATAGCTAACTACTTTTAAACAAGGAGACAGGTATTGGTTCGTGCATGCCTAAAACGAGACGATCAATCATTTTTAGAAAAACACCCGGAAAAGGTGGCATGTAGCCAGTAAAGAAAAAATGTTGATTGAAGGACAAGATTAACGACTTATAAATAGTGGCTGTGCGCAGGACCGGAAGTGAAAGAAATGCAACCACGCTAGTGAAGGGCAAGTAAAAAAATGCATTAAGCCAATAAGGAAATGGGATGCAGAGCATTAAGTAGGGAGTTGTTCTGATGGACATGTTAAATGGTATGGTTACATAATAGACCAGAATAATCTGGGGAAGAAAAAAAAACATTAAAAAGTGCAGAGACTAACAGATACTGGAGTAGGGTAAAGCACTGTAGGAAAGGAGGTTTTTGTTATACTTTTATTTATGTGTCAAAAGTTTGATAAATATCAAAATATTTCCAACATATATATGTATTTACCAACCCCTCCGCGCGAGCAGGATGTGACACAAGGTCATTTTCTTAAGCGGAGTTCAACAGGTTTGAATTCAGAGTTTTTCTTCTCCTAGACCGGTTGCCTAACCAAGGATAAAGAGCCCAGTCTGCCCTACTATTTATCCATAGCTAGAGGGAAAGTAGGATTCATACCTTTCCCAAGGGTATTAGCGCTAAGTGAAATGCAATTAGCACGTCCGGGATTTGAACTCGGGTCGACGAGTCCATTTCCCATGACTTTAACTATTACAACACGCGCTTCCAACATAAGAGCAATGTAGAGGTAAGAAATGTATTCCTGGTAAATTCTGGCCCATAAACATGTGATCATTGTATGTATTAGCATACTTTTTGATAAATTGACAATGTTCAATCGAAATGTCCACAAAAAACACTGATAGATTAGACCGAAAGATGTTGGATAATTGTAACAGTAAGTTATAATTCCTGAATGATTTGATTCTACGTGTTTCTTGATTCCCAGGATGTAATCTACTCTCTTTAGCCAAGGACGTTGACATGCACAGTCAAACCGCTTCTGGGATCAGTCACTGGTGTTACTACTGTTGGGATTATCTTCCTTTGCCTAGAAAAGTTATCTTCCCTCTGGGTTCCCATGCCGACCACCAGGGGACCTCTGGTATTTAAGCGCGTGGTTCAAACTCTTCTGCCTCTTTTGCTACATCTTCTCGTAAGAGCACATGGGTTAGAGACATTGTCACACCCTTCTCTGTGGGGGCTTCTACCCCCAACGCTATGCAACTCTCCTGTGGTCTTCGGCCCCCATCACTAGTAATTGATTGTGTATGTACGGTCTCTCCAGTCCTTTTATCTCTACTCTTGTATGTTTATGTACATGTATTTTATTGTTATTGTATCTTGTCTTATAAATGTGCTGTGATATATAAAATGTTGTGTTCAACAAACGTATCCGAGTTGAATGTTCATATATTAACCATGAATCTTACACTACCATTATAGGACATATCTTGTCTGGCCTTTTGGCTGAACGACTGGCGTTTGGAGCTTTACAAATTAACAATACAGTTAATCCTGATCGGCCTTCGCATTGCGTTTTCTCCTCTCTTGAAGGATCAGACAACACCTGATATTTACAGAGAAATATATGGATTAGGAATTGGTAAGGTGGGCCAGTTCTTTTTTGTTTTTCCTATTTTTTTCTTCTCTCTCTCTCTCTCTCTCAAGTTGATAAAACTGGATATCCGCCCTATTGACTGGGGCTGTAGATTACACCGACTGTACAAGGTGTGTCAAAAAGTATCAAGATATTTTTGTACTTTTTGATACACCTTGTATTCTGAAAAAAAAGTTCCATTCATTAATTCATGGTTAGCAACTCGTAATGCTTGAAAACGGAAAACTGGTAGCAGAGCGGTCTGTGACCCGGGTACTAAGCGGTCACGTGAGCCACAACACTCCACTTCTGTCCTTACGTGGGACAGACGGTCGGTCGGCGATGCCGGTTAGAAACAATCAGCTGCTCATGTTAAACCCTGGCATCTATATGATTGAGTCTCGACGGAATTCTACAAATTGCTTGCTTGACAAACAAACACCCAAACCTATCTAGGTTATTTCCTATAACTCCAACCTAAAAACCGAGCCTCTGATTGGCTGGTGCAAACCAGCATAGTCTATTTAAGCGATGCACGCGGACAATAATACTTTTTTTGTTTTCTTTAAAATGGATTACAAGATTTAGAGTTAACCCTTCATTATTACAGACTTGAGAGGCATTTTTTCGACTAATGTTAACGTTTTCTTTTAATTTCTAATTTTCCATATTTTATCTTATTTACTATTTATTTCCTTTTTCATCTTATCTTATTCTTATTTATTTATTTATTTATTCCCCCTCCACACACAGACATTTTTTAATCCCCCCCTTTTTATCTTCAAATTTTTCCTACACATAATTACATGGTTGTAACATTTAAAAATAAGCTCCAATATAACAGTAATGTCTGTTTGGGTTTAGCTATTTCTCCGTCGAAGACAAATCCAAATAAAAATTAATTAAAACTGGAATTAGTTAAGAAACGCTATAAAGAAAAATCATGCACCACCTTTGTTCCTCTTTTCTCTTTCGAAACCTAATGGAATCGCTAATCTTCATTCATTACGAAACTCTGCAATGGAAAAAAAGATGTTTTAAAAACTTAATGACTTCCCAATTTTTAAATAAAAAGGGGGAAAATTAGAGCGTATCTAACGTTTTTAAATAATTAATGACCTTCCAATTACGAAAAAAAAGAATAAAAATTATAAAGTGTATCTAACGTCATTAAAAGTTTAATGACTTCCCAATTACGAAAAAATAAACAAAAAATTTTACAGTGTATCTAACGTTTAAAAAGAAAATCACTTACTAATTACGAAAAAAATAAAATATAATTTTTTTAACCGTCTCTAACGTTTAAAAATAATGAATGACTTCCCAGTTACGAAAAAAATAAAAAATAAAAATTTTTGAGCGTATCTAACGTTTTAAAATGTAATGACTTCCCAGAAATAAAAAAGGAAAAAATTAGAGCGTATCTAACGTTTAAAAAAGAAAAAAATCTAATAACTTACCAATTACGAAAAAAAATTAATGTATTTAATGTTTTAAAAAAAATTCCCATTAACAAAACAAAAATTTAGAGCATATCAAACGTTTTACCAATTTAATGACTTCCCAATTACGAAATAAAAAGTGGAAAAAATTAGAGCGCATCTAACGTTTTAAAATTATTAACTTATCATTCCACCGCAATTACCCTCCTATAAAAAATCGTTTGTGTTTTTTTATGAATTTAATTATTATAACCACTTAATTTCATAATTTCTATAATTTTGGATGTTCAAATTAAGAAATGTTATAACTACTAATAAAATATAACATATTAACATTGGAACTTTACGTTTTGCCCCTTGTGAGAATACCCGTTCTGCACCCTGCACCGTCGCTGCACGATGTCTAGATCCCAACGTTGTGATTTTCTGTGCTGGCCGATGCGAAGGCACGAGTCAGATGGGTTCACAGGGATTAAAAGAAAACAAAACAAAACAAATACAAGTCTGTTAATAGGACACTGATAGAAGAGGGAGTTGTGACACTTAAGCAGTTGTAGTGGGCTCTCTCAGCTGGCAAGAAGTTGTCATGAGACTAAGTGAATTACTGGCTTCACTGGCTAATTTCTAAGTCTCTGCTACTGTCGATATCATCACCTGCCGCCGAAAATCTAACTCTAACTGATCTTTTTCTGGGACCGTATGTATATATATATATATAATTCCACCCTCACCATCTCCTTTCTGACTAATCCATGCTGGTCATTCAATTACTTTTACAGATGTATTTTTGTTTGAAATATTAAAACGAACTATAATCATACAGGCACAAACAGATAAACAATTGTCCTCATCATCAATTTACACAATGCCAAATTAACCCAGGCCTCAGACATTTGTCTCGGTTGGATATCAAATATATTCCCATCTGTCTTATTTATTTATTTATTCATTCTTTTCATTTCTTGGTTATTTTATCACTAGTGTTTACACACATGATACACTACTTCCTATCTACGTACGGATATATATATATATATATATATATATATATATACTACACACATGACCCCTTAGATGCATTCTGGTCCGATGCATTTTAGTGCAATTAAAAGTGTCACACCCTGCGTTATTTATTTTTCTTACTCATTAAACTAAACCCGAGTAAATCAATTTCCAACTGGATTCCTTAAACCCGTTTAAAATAAAGGAAACCCATGCTATGAGAAAATAAAAATAAGCAAATAAAAAAAGGTAACATATCTCCCATATAAAAAAGTAATGACTCCCCATTCCCCCATCCCCCCAAAAAAAGATTTTCTCTTTCCTTTTTCTGAAAAAAAAAACTATGTACAATAAAATAAATATCACCAACGATCGAAATAATGAGGGAGTGATAATACAATTTTGCAGATTTACGTGTGAAATATAACATATTCACATCGTTGAAAATATTTACAAAAAACATATTGGGTTGTGTTTGGTAGTCCAAGGGTTACTTCTTTTTAACTAGAGCCAATTGGCTGTTCTCTGTGCTGTCTTTGTTATATTCCGGATTGCTTCTTCTTCTTTTTTTTTCTTTTTTTTTTAATCCAGCCTAACCAATGTCTGACAAGACTTTGCATAGCGCCCTTGAAACAACCCCCCTTGGGCCAACTTCTATTGGCATACATTTTGCATTCCATCCGTTATTTTTGCACATCTCTCCCAGTTCATAATTCAATTTCTTCCTCTTATGTGCTTCTTCTGCGTGCTCCTACCAAGGAACTGTCAATTTCCACATTATTATTTTCCTTTTTGTTTTTGTTTTTTTTTGTTTTTGAGAATATCACTTTGTCTAGCCGTAATGTTGTTTAGACGATGTGGACCGGGAATATTAATCTTGTCCCAAAATCGGCCCTTAATTCCGAGTCTGGTGCCAGTGATAATTCATTTTTCTTTGGCTTAGATTTTACATTAGCCCTGACAAACTCTATTGAGCCTGTCATCATTTGCTTTATTCGTACGGATGGCCGTATCGTCTACCTCAGTTATGTCTTTTAGGATTTCATCATAGTGCCATCTATAACATCCATCCACCAGTGCAATTTGGCAGCTACGTAGGATGTGTTTTAAAGATCCTATCTGTCCACATAATTAACACAGGGGGTTT
>CM042147.1:36930116-36955116 GCA_023376005.1 Doryteuthis pealeii | reverse complement strand
GTTACAGACAGAAAAACCCACAATCTCCATTATAATAAGATATTATTGTAGAATTTTCCCTGGTAATTTTATAGTGACGTAATGACTAATGTGCTAGATTGCAAGATCGTAGTAAGCTCGTTTGAATTCCAGTCGCGCGGTTACGCTCACTTTTGGACTAATACCCTTGAGAAAGTTACGAATCCCCTCATCATCCAATTATGTATTAAATAGTACCACCTCTGTCCTTCTACAAAAAAGACATTGCCATTAAATTACCCACGAAGGTTGATATGCCATTAAACAAAGAAACCAAGCAAAACTAAAACCAGAAACTGAAATTGTTAGCAAGCTAATCTAACAGGCCAAAAGGTAATGCGTCCGATTCTCACTAAATGTCACATACTTTACAGTTTAATTCATTAGAAATATTTCTCCTTATAAAATAGTCTGCATATGAAAATTCATGGGCTATCCTATGAGTCGTAAGAAAGGAAAAAACAAGGCAAATAGACAATTTCAAATAACGTTTATATAAATTGTTTGTATGGTTGCTAAAAACATATTCTTTTAGCGGTTAAATCTTTCATTGGAAACAGAGTTCAATTTGTATAGAAAAACTTTACTTCGAGGTTAATTTGACATGTTCAGATTTCTCGTCGACGCTTCTCTCAGTTCAGGGTTCTTCGCTTAGCGGCTTCCATTCTCCCCTGCAAGCAGAAATCCAAAATGTCCATCTCCATGCTTCTCCGGCTTTTGCTTCTGTTCCGCAAATTTGATGCCACCTCCTAGTAGGAGTTGTCAACTTCGCCCACCTGTTACTCTCCTATCTTGCCACCGAATCCCTGCACTATTGGCTACTCACTGCTTGCTTCCGGGTCACCCGTCCTTTCATCACCTCCTCATTTTTTAAACTCCAGACAAATTTCGGACCATATCCATTCTTCACATAAGATGGAATTGTCCATCTATTAATAATGGAGATTCGTTTCTGGTTTTTGTCTGTAACAAAAACGACGTCACTGATTACGTCACACTACATAAAACGTCATAACGTAGAATAAATAGTCAAAATTTGAGCATGCAATGTTAGACAGTCCTCATTCGTTTTTTTAAACAAATTTTAATAAATACATACCTGGTATTATCTATCTATATATAGTTTGTTTTATTTTAATATATATTTAAAGTTATCAGAACTAAGTTTCCATTTCCATTTTATTTATTTTTTACTCCTTTAATAAATTTATTTTATTTTTTACTCCTTTAATAAATTTGATGATTTTACTTTACTTATGATACAAACTCTCTGATATTAAATTTTCAACTCCCATCCCTCAGGCAATATTTATTTTACGTCGACCAGAGGGCGTTTTTTTATTTTGCTAGTAATATTAAGGTAGATAACCCATATTTTTTATATCTACAATGTAGTTATTTGTTCCTGTTAAATACAAAAGGTTCCTTTCAATATTTAAAGAAATTATAGGTAAATATTTTGTAATCGACAAAGTGTCTGACAGAATAATTATCACGATAATGAACCTGTCACTGGCAGCAAATGTCTCTTATGACGTCTTTGTTAGCCTCTGTACAAATCATTAAGAATAATGTGCTAACATTATATTGGATTTGTGAATGAGGTGAGAATAACAGTTTTTCATGAAATACAACAAATGAAAAGATCGTCAAGTCAGTAAAAGGTTTAATTATACATTTGATTTTAAAAGCGGAAGAAAATTTAACAATGCCAACCAAATTACACCCAGAATTAATCATTTTTAAAGATATAATTCGTGGAGGCGCGTGATGTAATGGTTATCGTCGCAAGAAGTGAACACGGCTAACAGAGTTCAAATTCTGGGCGTTCCTCTTTCATTTCACATAGCATTAATACCTTTGGAAAAGCAATACATCAGCCTATCTTCCGTTTTAGCTTAGTCAATAGAGCGTGTGACTAAGAGCCGCATGGTTCTTGGTTCGATACCGGCCCTCGCCAACTCAGGGTATGAGTAGCGCAGGGATATGTGCGGTAAAGTGAGGAGCTGAGCTGATCCACCCCAGCTGATCCACCCAGACGCCAAAAACAATCTCCTTGGTCTAGCACCAGTGAAAAGGGGATAGACTCCCTCGTTGTCTGGCTGACCACCCGGACGACTTTATTTATCCTCACTGGTGTGTTCATGTATAAGGGCGAACTGAAAACACCACTTATGAGTTTGTCCTTAACATTTCAGTCGTGCCCCGCATGTCTTGTTCATCTGACATTAATTGGTTTGTGGGATAGGTGGTAAGTGGTTGTATAGCTTCTGTTTTCGTTAAGGTCAAAGTGGTGCAGCTTTACTGTAGTACGGTTACGGCTATAGCTTGTAAAAATTCGTGTTTTATTTTATCAGAGATAAGAGACCATATTTCCATATGATTGATAACATGTCAATAGCAATTCATGCTTTTACCATTCGTATATTGATATCAATTTCTGTAAAAGAGATATTGCTACCTAGGTAGGCGAGAACTGGTCGACTAATTTCAGATCCTTAACATTTCATGTGGAAATGGTTCCATCTTGTTTAAAATGCATGAACACTGTCGTATTTGAATTCATATAGAGAGCCATTCTTCTTGTTGCTTTGTAACACACACACACACACACACACACACAACATATATATATATATATATATATATATATATATATATGTTTTCCCCTTGTTGCCAACATCTCAAAAATTCGTTACATTATTGATAAAAGATATCATGGAACATGACCGACATATATATGGCGCGAAATGCCACGTTGGTGAATATTGTAACGTCTTTCGTTTTTTTGCAGTATTAAGGTTTTTGTTTTGTAAACTCATTTGACTTTCCTCTCCGACCCACAACTACGGGAGTGAATGAGCTCTGATGATGATTTTTGTAAATCGAAATATTGATCAATATCAGTTATGATTATATTATAAATTGTTTTCTTCTTTACAGCATTGTGTGATGTTTTATTCCACCTTTTCTTACTATATATATATATATATATATATATATATATTGTTAGTTCTTTGTTAGTATTGGAGAATTGAAAATAAAGTGCTAGATTACGTGTGTAAGAGCTGTATTTATTTATTTATTATAGTGTACAATACATTTAAGGTGCCATTGTTACCATTGGTTTCCGGGTAGCATGTTAGCCACCCTTCTTCAAGAAATACAGTAAATGTCCCTTCATTTATATATGCACGTATCTTCTGTTGGTAATATGTGGGATCTTATTATTTCCCGTGCTTTTTTGGTAAATTTTGCATGAATATTGATTCAAGATTCATGCACAGATATATATATATATATATATATATATATATATATATATATATATATATATATAAAGATTTTTTAGATCATTATTTTTATAGTGAGTTCGAAGCATTAATTAAAATGTAATAATATATTTTTGAAGGCGTAATAATGCACATTTATGTTTAAAAAACATATTTATTTCTCTTTTTTTTTCCTTTTATGAGTCCTAAATACTTTCAGGCCAATGCCCATCATTCAGAGGATTGAAAGATTTTTTTATAATTTTCATCTGTATTTGATAAATTCAACTGTGTTGTTGATCCGTTGAATGTTTAATCGTAAATGCGAATTTTTTTTTTTTTTTTTTTTTTTTTTTTTCCGGCGAAGATGTAGTTACGCTCGGCAAACTCCGTAAAAATCCGTGCGGCGATCGTGTTTCGCGGGATGTTTTGAAAATTATTTCATATATAAATTTTTTTAAATTTTTTTTATAATACTATAAAATAATGAGGCCCTAAATCTTTATTTCAATATCCCTGAGCAGGGCCTCATTATTTTATAGTATTATAAAAAAAATTTAAAAAAATTTATATATGAAATAATTTTCAAAACATCCGCGAAACACGAAAAAAAAAAAATTTCGCATTTACTATTAAACATTCAACCGATCAACAACACAGTTGAATTTATCAAATACAGATGAAAATTATAAAAAAATCTTTCAATCCTCTGATGATGGGCATTGGCCTGAAAATATTTAGGACTCATAAAAGGAAAAAAAAAAGAAATAAATATGTTTTTTAAACATAAATGTGCATTATTACGCCTTCAAAATATATTATAATATATTATATATATATATATATATATATATAATATATATACAAAGAGTTGACCCCTCGAGACTAAGCAGTGATTAATAACTTACAATTACAGCTTTGCTCAATACTTAGAAACAATTGTAGAGCTTTATATGCAGCTGAATTTATGGACTCCGTGACTCTGGGTTTCGGGTTAATATACTCAAAGGAAGATGGTTGATTGTACCTCTGGGAATTATTGGGGGTCAAATAAATCAGTTCTGGCAATTTGTAAATGCTTTTCAATATATATATATATATATATATAATATATGCTTGAAGACAATTACAATGCATGTATCCCATAAAATTCGATACTTTTTTTTTTAGAAAATGAACTTGACAAGTGTAATCCCGGCAAAAGATCGACCGGTGTGTAGAACATCGTAGAGACTGTTTCGACTTTATTAAGTCTCATCAGCGATGTATACTAACGATTTCCCTCCGACAGAAATCGAAACCGGGACCTCAGCAGGCATAGTCAGAGACCATAGACAGAGAGAGAGTGAGAGAGTGAGAGAGTGAGAGAGAGATTGGGGGAGAGGGAATGTGAATGAAACCGACAGTATGTTGAAGAAAATATACGAGGGTAAGAATGAATTCCTGTATAGGGGTACACTGAAAAACATCAATTACGAGTTTGTCCTTACAAATTTATTGCTGTCTAATGTCGACACAGACACATAATTCGACCTATCTGTTTACATGTACAGAATATTAATTTAAAATAAGTTTTAATTACCAAAAAATAGATGACATAAGAACTGGACATACTTATCCAATCATCATCAGGACAAAACGATAAAATATTTGGATTGTTAATGTCTGCTTTAACCGTGTGGTACGAGAAACGAAAAATGTACAATCGAAATTGGTTACGTCACAAACTTAATTACTTTTATTGTATTTAAAGTGTAGATGTAAATAGACCGTTCGAAACACGTGTCCGTATCGACAAACGACACTAATATATATATATATATATATAATATATATAATTATATATATATATATATATATATATATGGACGCGTAAAAGCATATGCATTATGTAAAATAAATTTTTAAATAATGCATATGCTTTTACGCGTCCTTATTAAATTCTGTACTGTAAATAAACTTTTCATATATATATATATATATATATATATATATATATATATATATATATATATATAAAGATCTTAGCACTGAAGAGCATTAAGCGAAACTCATTAGATTTATCTTTATTATTTGCTCTACTTAGGTTTTGAGCATTTTTAATTATTAGCTATTCTCCTAGCGGTTATATGAATATATATATATATCTTATATACATATATATACATATAAATTGTTTTTCTTTTGGCCAAATACTGTACCAATAGATTATTTTTTGTTGGTACGATTATCTTGGTCTTTTCTTTTTTTCAAAAATTTTTTTCTCCCGGTTGATGTTTGGTAGTATATTTTTACAATCAAACTATTTGCTGTTTTTTTTCTCACCGCAAGGATTTACCAACACGCTTGGTATATATATATATATATATATATATATATATATATATATATATATCTGAGTGCTTAAAACTCCATCTGGAAAAAAAAACAATAAATGACCAAGAGTCGTTTACATTTTATCGTTAAATAAAGTACAATTGGGACAGAAATTGCATTTGTTACGTCTCTCAATTTGATTGGTCAAAATGATCCCCTACTTTGGATGAAACCTTTCGTCACCAAAGTAAGATACATATCAGCGTTTAATTTGTATTTTTTATTTATTTATTTATCTATTTATTTATTACTGTTTTTACTCTCAAAAATCTATTTTTCTTTATCTATATTATTTTATTCTTGTCACGCAACTCAATTTAAAGTTTTCAGACAAGGAAGTCCCACAAAAAAAATTCAATTCTTGCAACACTATTAAAATAACGTCCAGAAAAGAAAAAAACATAAGTACGCTTAAGGATTTTTTTGCTGGTTAGTTTCACTCGACCAGAAGTCTATAAGGTATTTTAAAAACTTCTACACAAAAAGTACAATAAATCGCTAGAATTTAGGCGCTTATAAAAAAAAAACATCACCTCGCTTCGTGACTTTCACTTGTATTGACAAAAGTATTTTTTATGTGTGTGAGGGTGGCTTCTTGTAGCTTACTACTAAAAATAATAGCGAATTCGCAAATAGTTTAACGATGTTTACAATGGAAAGTAAATCTGGTATTAAAATAGAACGTAATGATTTACATCCTAAAAGAGATTACCTCGGTCTGGGTAAAGCTTTATTTGATAAGAGGAAAGAAGTTATTTTAAAATGGTTGTCAAAAAATAGAAATGAGAATGATAGAATATCTCTCGTCTGCAATAGAAAATAAAATAAATGAAATATTAGCAGACAATGGTTGTCGTCTGCTAGATATAACTAATAAACAAAATATTTTAGTAACATCCATTCATATCTAATGCCAATTACTTCTAATTTTGAAAAAAAAAAAGCCATTTTAAGAATTATTTTTAATCCAAAAAAAATTAATTTACTGTGTTCGGAGTCCCAGGTGGCAATATGGTTACAGGTAAAATAAAAGGTAATTTATGAGGAAGTGCGTCCCGGTCTCCTGCCTCAGAAATTGCTACCCGGTGACTATTAAAATAACGTCCCCAGCTATGTCGGTGTTACTTGAAAGAAAACAACCAACTTAGGGCGTTAAATGTATTTTAGAGGGGGAGGGCTTCTCTTTTTTTGTCATAATTCTTATTTATTTATCGTAATTTGTCGTAATTCTTGTTCATTTATAGAAATTTGTCGTAATTCTTGTTTATTTATCGTAATTTGTCCTAATTCTTGTTTAGATATGAAGATGGATATATAGTTTGGAATAGACTGAGATAGATAGATAAACAAAATAATATAGATAGATATGAACAAATGGAGATAGATAGATATTTTCTACAAGTAAATGTATTTGTGGGGTGTCGCTTCTTTTTTGTCGTAATTCTTGTTTATTTAAACTAAAAACAAGACATTAAACAAACATGAATAAAAGAAAATCTGAGACGACATAGTTGGGGACGTTATTTTAATAGTCACCGGGTAGCAATTTCTGAGGCAGGAGACCGGGACGCACTTCCTCATAAATTACCTTTAATCTAACAAAAGCCATCACCATTACTTACCCACTACTTACCTCTAGCTGGAAGAGGGGATAAAGATGGCCGCTATTTATTGCCCGAGGTTATCAGCAAAAACTGAAACACAAACAGCCTCGGGCCGATTTGAAATTTGTCGAGTCCATTTTGGTTTTGTATTTTTTTTTTTTTTTTTTTTTTACTGTTTGCGTTTCAGTTTTTGCTGATACCCTCGGGCAATAAATAGCGGCCATCTTTTCCCCTCTTCCAGCTAGAGGTAAATAGTGGGTAAGTAATGCTGATGGTTTGTGTTAGATTAACTACCCATTTTAGATGTACCGATAAGGAAAGATCTATTATCACGATATCAAAAGAAAGACTTTTAGAGATGCTTTGAACAATAGAAAGACGTCTGAATCAATGTTTTGAATTTCAAAGGGAATATATTTATGAAAAATTAACATTTCATTCATTGTTCATTTCAGTCTTGGTAAATAAAGTTTCAGTGTCAATAAGTTTTTCTTTCTCTCTATGATCCTTTTTTCTCTCTCCTTATTTTTTTACTCTACTCATTCAGGAGGATCCCCCGCCTCTCTCTCTCTCTCTCTCTCTCTCTCTCTCTCTCTCTCTCTCTCTCTCTCTCTCTCTTCTTTATCTATCTCACATATTTTTTATTTTTATTTATCTATTCAGCTCTCTTCTTCCTTCTTTGCTTCTATTGTTCGTTTTTTTTTCTTTTTTTTAACCTTCCTTTCATTCTTTCTTTCTTTTCTCTCTCTCTCTCTCTCTCTTCTCTCTCTCTCTTCTCTCTCTCTCTCTCTCTCTCTCTCCTTCTTTATCTATCTCACATATTTTTTTATTTTTATTTATCTATTCAGCTCTCTTGTTCCTTCTTTGCTTCTATTGTTCGTTTTTTTTTTCTTTTTTTTTTAACCTTCCTTTCTTTCTTTCTTTCTTTCTTTCTCTCCTCTCTCTCTCTCTCTCTCTCTCTCTCTCTCTCTCTCTCTCTCTCTCTCTCTCCCCTTCTTTATCTATCTCACATATTTTTTTATTTTTTTATTTCACTATTCAGCTCTCTTGTTCCTTCTTTACTTCTCTTTTCGTTTTTTTTCTTTTTTTTGAACCTTCCTTTATTTATTTATTTATTTTTCTCTGTATTCCACTTTTGTCTTCTCACATAGACACGCACGCACCAACACGCAGATGCATTATTACACTAAAATATATATCTTGGAAAAACGGAGACTTATTTTTCTGTGTACATTTTTATTTATTTTTCCGATTTCCAAACAGTTTTTATATCGTACACACATAACAGAGATAAAATACACGTACATCAAGAAGGGATGTCTGGTCTCAACACCGCTAAACTATGATTTACTTTCCCAGATATTCGTGATTCTCTAAGCCAATTAGACCTCGTTTCAGATTTAACCTGAGTTGTAATTTTGTCAATCAAACTCTCGGTGATTTTCCATCAAGTTACCGTCAATTTCAAAATGTAAATTACAATTCCTTACAAAAATGATAGGCTATGCCTGCCCATTATGGTGTAATTTTAAGCCGAATAAAACTGGTTTGAATTCAGAGTTTTCCTTTACTTAGACTAGTTGCTTGGCAAATTCTTTTTTTCTTTAAACCCAGTCTGACCAACTATTTTCCCGTAACTCGGGCGAAAAGAAATGGATTCATGACTTTCCCAAAGGCGAAGAGAAACGCGATAAGTCTCATCCAGAATTTGAACGTGGGTCACGGATTCCAGTTCCTACGACGATAACCACTATGCTAAGTGCGCTTAAATTAGTCCCGGATTTACACGCGACTCGTCGCGTCCATTTCCTGTAACGATAACTGTTTGGCCAGTCACGCCTCATGCTGTTTTTAATTAGGTTTACCAATACATATGGTGTACCGTCTCATATTTACAGTGATATTGTCGTATCACTTAGAACTAACTGGCTGTAATTTCATTGCGGAGGTTTTAGCTTTCTGTGAATTCAATGCTTGATATTCAACACATGAAGACAACTCTATATCCTGTAGAGGTAATAAAGGATGAATATGGGAAAATTGTATTACAGTAATCAAATTTATCTAAAGGAACGGAACCTTTTTCAATTAACTATTCTCTGTATTCACTGATAGTTTAGACGTAAAGAATGTTATAAATTTAAAATATCTAATACATTTCTCTCTGGAGCGATAGTACCTATCATGTATGTATTTACCAACGCCTTCGCACGAACAGGATGTGACACGGGGTCGATTTTTAAGTAGAGTTTAACAAGTTTGAATTCAGAGTTTTAGATCGGTTGCCAAATTAAGATTAAAGGGCCCAGTCTACCTCCCTAGTTACCCATAGCTGGATGGAGAATAGTTGGGTGCATAATTTTCCCAAGGATATACTTGAAATGCAACCAGCCTCGTCCAGGATTTGAACTCGTGCCGCAGAGTACGTTTCCTCCGACGATAACGATTACAATACGGGCGTCTTCCATGTTCGGTTATCTTATGCCTATATGTTGGCACCCTTCTAATTGTGTTAAAGACGATGGCGTAGTGTTAATTTTTTTAACTACATCTGCGTGAGTGGCTGAACAGGCCAATTTTGGAATGGCAATCTCTGTTGCAGTGATGCTTGCTGGAGTGACTATTGTCTCTCCCTCCTCCTGGCTCTCTTTTCGGTAGCGGTTGCGTTCCTCTCTTTTCCACTCCTTTTCGTTCCTTGTCTAACAAGGAGGCACCAGGCCGCTCGGTTTTCTGCACCAACCTCCCATGTGTTAGCGTTGATGTGACATGTCTTCATGTCCTTCTTGCAGACGTCTTTAATGCGTAGACGTAGTCTCACTACCGGTCGGGTGCCTTCTCTTAATTCGCCATACAGTCGGTCTTTGGGGTGCGGCCTTTGTCCTTCCTCCTGACATAACCAAGCCAGCCCAGCCGTTTCTCGCAGATGATGGCGAGCAAGCTGTTCATGTTTGTTGTTCCAGCACGTCTGTGTTGGGCAGGTTGTCCTGCCAGCAAATGCGTAGAATGCAGCATAGGCATCTGAGGTGGAAATAGTCAATTTTCCTCTCGTGGCTTTATGGGGTCTAGTCTTCACTACTGTAGAGGGTAGTACTGAGAACGCACGCTTTCTAAACGCTCAGTTTGGTTTTCTTAGTAAGGCTGGCATTGTTCCAGACTCTCTTGCTCAGTTTTGGCCATAACTACCGCTGCTCTCTGGTAAGCCTGAACTACTTGCAAGCTTGTGTGAGGCGATTAAGTTGCTACAGGCCGTGCTCAGTGTGTGACGTTATGGCTATGTCGTCGGCGAATAGCATTTCCCGAATAAGAACCTTCGTATATATATATATATATATATATATATATATATATATATATATATATATATATATATACGTAAAAGTTGGTCCTTGATCTATTGTCATGAGATTACTGATTTCGATACCAAAAATTACTACTAGTAACTTCCTATTAGAATTTCAACCTGTCAAAACTATTATTTTTGGATAAGTTGACATCAACATTTTAGCTTAAAATTAAAAATATTAAAATTGCATGTTAATTATTATATATATATATATATATATATATATATATATATATATTTATATATGTGTGTGTGTTTAACATTTATCAAGTATATACTGCATGTTAATTTTATATATATATATATATATATTATATATATATATATATATATATATATGAATTTAACATTTTTTTAGAAAAAACAAATGACGTTATTAGTTTGCTGGCAGAATCTGTTTCGAATATATATATATATATATATATATATATATATATATATATATATATATGTTATATTTTAGAGGTTTCCGTATGCTTCTCTCGGTATATATTCTTATGTTTTTTTTATGTTGAAGTTGGGTGTTATTATGAAGCATTTAAAAATAAATGAAGGAACTCGATGTTATGGAGTACTGGATTCACTTATTTTTATTATTTGTTACCATAAATTTTTGGGATCATTAGATTCCCTTCTTCAAATGAACGTTGCTCCTGTTCAACGGATCCTTTGTCTTTATTGTTATTGACAGTGGCAGCGTCTGTAAAATATGCCGCTGTCAATAACAATAAAGACAAAGGATCCGTTGAACAGGAGCAACGTTCATTTGAAAAAGGGAATCTAACGATCCCAAAAATTTATGGTAACAAATAATAAAAAATAAGTGAATCCAGTACTCCATAACATCGAGTTCCTTCATTTATTTTTAAATGCTTCATAATAACGCCCAACTTCAACATAAAAAAACATATATATATCTTATTATGATAGAGATTGTGTGTTTGTCTGTCTGTAACCGAAACTACATCATTACTCAAGTCACAATTCTCTTAGTTATTGACATCACATTCACCATGAATTTATTTTTTATTTAAACCTCAATTATTAATAAAATTGTTTTACATTATTAATACTGTTAACCATATCTACATACTAACAACATTCAATTTTATTTATATATACAACAAAATAGCGGTTTACAGTGTGAACTGAAAGGCTAATTTGCATATTAATATTAAAAATGTGATTTTAATAAATATGTGCTAAGTATTATTGATTTCTAATTGTTTGGTTTTATTTTAATGAATATAAGCAAAAATCTCTTCAATGAATCTTAAATGAAATCGATTAACAAGAAAAAATAACTGTCATTTTATTCTTTACTTCCTCTTTTAACTAAATACTTAAATTAGAAAAGATAACAATGAAAGACGAGAGTGATGGAAGAGTAAGTTTCAGTTGTATACTCCCTCTTTTAGTTTCATTAGCCTTTCTAATTTAATACAATATTTTATTACATTAAAACTTAAATACTTTGCATATATTTGCTAGTATATATATATATACGTAAAAGTTGGTCCTTGATCTATTGTCATGAGATTACTGATTTCGATACCAAAAATTACTACTAGTAACTTCCATTAGAATTTCAACCTGTCAAAACTATTATTTTTGGATAAGTTGACATCAACATTTTAGCTTAAATTAAAAATATTAAAATTGCTGTTTAACATTTATCAAGTATATACTGCATGTTAATTCTTTATATATACACATATATATATATATATATATATATATATATATATATATATATGAATTTAACATTTTTTAGAAAAAACAAATGACGTTATTAGTTTGCTGGCAGAATCTGTTTCGATATTATATTTTAGAGGTCTCCGTATGCTTCTCTCGGTATATATTCTTATGTTTTTTTATGTTGAAGTTGGGCGTTATTATGAAGCATTTAAAATAAATGAAGGAACTCGAGGTTATGGAGTACTGGATTCACTTATTTTTTATTATTTGTTACCATAAATTTTTGGATCGTTAGATTCCCTTTTTCAAATGAACGTTGCTCCTGTTCAACGGATCCTTTGTCTTTATTGTTATTGACAGCGGCATATTTTACAGACGCTGCCGCTGTCAATAACAATAAAGACAAAGGATCCGTTGAACAGGAGCAACGTTCATTTGAAAAAGGGAAGCTAACGGTGAATAGTATCCATAACATCGAGTTCCTTTACTTATTTTAAATGCTTCATAATAACGCTATATATATATATAGTTTATATATATATTCGTAGAAGCATGTGACAATTTTGAATAGTTTCTCCTAAAGGCTAAAGAGATAAATGAATTCCTACAAATATTATACACTACATGTTTTGGGGGTATTTATTTAATTATTTTTTCCTTTCTTTCTTTATTTAATTATTCATTTTTGTTTTCATAAATTCAAATTTATTTCAAGATAACATAATCTATGGGATTTCTTTTTTTTCCTAATCTGACAAATGAGAAATGATTACGTCACAGGAAAGAAGACCGAAAATACTGCTGTCTCTTTCTATAAGAAAGTGTGACAGTTTCTTTGTTTAATAGCGTATAGACTTTTGAGGGCTATTGAATGGTAAAGCTGTCCTTGTAGAACAACAGTAGTGGTACGATTTAATGAGTCGGTTCATACTTTTTTCCAAAGATATTTGTTAAAATGTAAACGTAATATATATACAGTAAGGCAGCATTTCACATCGGAGTTCGCGGTGACCCCTTAGAAAGGAGTTTTGAGTTTTTTAACTTTGATAGTGAGTCAAATTAGATTACCGGAGGCTTTTAAATGCTTGTGGGGTTGGTGAGTAAATTTGGGTATCATCATTAATGGCGTAAAGGAAAGAACTGATTATTCAACCAAATTTGATAAGTACAAATACCAGAATACTTCAATAACATTTTTAGCCCTGTCAACGAGGCCAAAAATAAGCTGACTGTTGCCCCTGCAGCAAAGGGTGTACTGGATATGACACCTAACTGCATCTGATGGCGAGGCTACAGTTCTGGAAGATCATAGAAATGTAGAGTAACTTTTCATTTGTATTATTCTCAGGTCCACTTTGACTTGGGGTGATTGTACCTGTCAGCGTCCCATTTATGGGTCAAATAAATCTGTCTAAGAATTATTCGTATTTGCTAGGACTGTGGAAAAAGCTTATTAATAAAGAATTATACAAAAAAAATAAATATGAACGTACAATGAACGCGATTTCCTAACCTTTAGACATAAAATAATCCCCGATGGGTTGACATGCCGTTAAAATTAATCAATCAACTAATATTTTGACTTGTATTTTGATTTTTTTTAATGTGGTTTTTGTTTAATGGCGTATAAAAATTCTTAGATTATTTAATACCAAAGTATATAGAAGATCAGTAGGGATAATATTTAACCCATAACTTGGTGATGAAGGGGTTAATACCTTTCCCAATGGTATAATCCTAAAGTGAACTTAAAAGCGCGACTGGAATTCGAACTCACTTACTACGATATCGCAGTCCAGCACGTTAACAACTGTACCACACAGCCCCCCCCCCTTGAATTTTGATTAAATGATAGATAATTATGGACTGCTATATAAGCAACCGGTACTCAGCGTATGAGTAGCCCAGGGATCTGTGCGGTTAAGTGAGGTGCTGGTGGTAAGCGTGGCGCCCTAAATCAGACGCCAAAAACAATCTCCTTGGTCTAGCACTAGTGAAAAGGGAATAGACTCCCTCGCTGTCTGGCTAATACCGACTTTAGGCCACCCCGATGACTTTACTTACTTTTTTTTATATAAGCAATATATATCCATATTTTAATTTAGTAAAATGTTGACATGTATGGCAAATATATTTTAGAATGTGATCAGAAGTTTGAGAATCAATGTTTTAATCAAATGTAGGTTGTTAGTTAACTAAATTTGTTTAATCTGTCATATTAACCATTTGCTTACAGATAGTTACGGCTTTTATGACAATCCATCAAATAATCCAATGTCACGTAATATCAATGTACAAAGCGTGATGATCAAAGGGAAGTTACCAGAAATGCATTTAAAAGGGTTATCTCCCTTGGATTATATTGAATACAAGCGATTTTTTTCCTTTTTTTTTCTTTTTTGAAAAACAACGTATATTATATATATATATATATATATATATATATATATATATATATATATATATATATATATATATATATATATATATATATATCCGCTATATTTTAGTCACAAATAATCCAAGTATTAAATAGATATTTTTTAGTGGATGTTTAAGTGAAACACTATCTTTTTAAAATCTTTGATATTTTTACCGTTTTTATACAAGTGTTGGCATAGCGATCGACATGAAATCGTATTCGTGCTTTAAAAAGTGTCTACTGCGGGCATGATTTTAAGCTCGTAATTCAAAACTATGTTTTCTTTTGTTTTGTTTTTGTGACGACTTATGAGTTAATAATCGTTGTCGAGGGTTTAACAGTTACAATTTCCCGATAGTCATTTGTTCGCAGTACCCATGTAAACAGATAAAAAAACGTTTTTTTTTTAATTGTTGTATTTAATTATGATATAAAGATATATTCGAAATAGAAGACTAATCAAGTATAATTTGATGTGTGAGATTTTTTTAATTAAAAATATTAAAAGTTAAATAATAATTTAAATAATTACTGTTTAGAACAGAGTTGAACATCATACAATTTACAAAGGTTGTTTTATGTTAATTGATTGATAGCTTGATTGTTATTAATGCAATGTCAACTCGTTTAGGGTTATTTTATGCGTAGAGGTTAGATTAGAGGGAATTGCGTTCGTTGTATATTCATATTTACATTTTGGTTTCTGAAGAGTTTTGTGTTTTTGTTTTGTTTGTTTTGTCTGTTTGTTTGTTTTTATGGTCACACGTTCTTATCGAATACAAATACTGGCACTATTCACAGAGTTCCGTCCCAGTCTCCTGCCTTAAAAAACGCTAGGTGGTCATAAGTAAAAAAAAAAAAAAAAAAAAAACTACTATGAATGAAGTCCCTAGCTGAAGCGGTGCCTGCTGTATATGAAAAAATAATTTATCGATTGAAGGCGTTTTTATCCACATTTTTTTTTTTTTTTTAGTGGTTTGAAAGCGGTAAAGTAAGCCATATTTTTGAAAATATTTTTTAAATTAACAAAACAAAAAGCGCTTAAGGCGTTTTTTCCCAAAAGTTAATGCGATATTTAACCACCTCCAGTCTTTTTTCGACAAGTAAGTGTAAATATTTTAACCTTTTAAAAATATGGCTTACTTTTAACGCCTTCAAACCACAAAAAAATGTCGATAAAAACGCCTTCAATCGACAAATTATTTTTTCATATACAGCAGGCACAACTTCAGCTAGGGACTTCATTCATAGGTGGGTTAGCGTTTTTTTTTTTTTTAAGGCAGGAGGCCGGGACGGAACTGTGCGAATAGTACCAAAATACTTTTAAATAATCTGTTTGTCCCAATGATGGGAACCTAACAGGTACTGCCACTCCGGGTCAGAGTGGACTTAGGAATAATGGTAATAATTGGGCACTTCATTATCCTCAGAGGTCCGGAAACGGAGCCTCTCCATCAAATGTAGTTAAATATCATACTCATGCCACCTATTTAGTGGGTGAGGGGAATCTTACCCCCTCTTCATTGGATACTGTCAGCGTATTCTCATCCTATTTTTTATGATCACTTTCAGTCATATACATTTTAGTATAACCTTGTTCTAGTCAAAATCAGATTTGTTTTACAAAAAGTTAACTTATTTAAATTTACAAACGGAAGTTGGTGGAGCCAGATTGTCTACAATAATTTCGGCGTGGGCGTTGTAAAAGAGCCAAACAGAGTTATTCACCGCCCACATTTAGATTTTCTCTTAACAGAGAAGCCTCTCCTTGTAAAGGAGATAAAACATCTTTTGAGTAACTTAATACCAAACTCTGTCATGCCTGGTTTAATAATTTCAATATTGTTTATTCTTTTGTATTAAAGCGGTTGCGTTTCGGGTGTCTCTAAGAATATTTTTAACGAATTGCTAAAAACATGCGATTTGAATGTAACATTTGTTGCATCGTAGAATATACTAAGCGAGACACATACTGCTTATAATACCCACCGTTCCTAAACGATCAGTCATCTGTCACTTTCGTGAGTATGCAATGTCCAGACTCGGGGCTCTTTGATCTAAAGATTAGATAGGAGAGAAACTGACAGTTACCAAGCGTCGTTGGCTCTATATCTACGCTCTCCTAATTCTTATATAATGTAAGTTGAAAAATTGAAGTGAATCCGACAATTATGTTGAAAGATAAATGGAAAGAAAATCTTGTGTGGATAAAAATTAAAATTTTTATCCATACATTTTCTGCGAAAATTCACCGCTTCGGCGCAAAGCTAGTCTCACTTGTTTACAAGTTAGAGACCTCTGGTGAGTTTATTTCCGGTTTAGGAAATATAGCGATTATTCTGCCTTCTATCCTTGGCAGCTGCTTGTGGACCCATCGGTAAGAGACTTGACGAGTGAAAGTTCGTTCGGGTCTCGAACCCGACCAGAGGTAGCTGCTGAAAAATAAGTATAGCTGCACTGATGAGGGGTAAAGCCCGAAACGCGCGTCTGTAGATTGCTTTATATATATATATATATATATATATATAAAGCAATCTACAGATATATATATATGAGGTTAAGTAAACAAACAAATGTGTTTATTTTTTATATGGCTTTAAGCCGACAATTAGTTAATAATTAATGAATTTAGGCGGGCATATATATGTAAGGCTAATTTCTCGATTTGTTTAGCCTTACATTTGAACATATATATGCCCGCCTAAATTCATTAATTATTAACTAATTAATTTTCAAAATTAGGTATGACTTCTTTTAAGCAGATATCCTCCAATATATATATATATATATATATGTGTGTGTGTGTGTGTGTGTGTGTGTGTGTGTGTATGCGTATATATACATAGACATATTCATATAGGGATATAGGAAGTGGTTAATTGAAGCCTGAATAAGATATCAGAAGATCTGGAACACGTGTCGCTAATATAGAATAATTTAGAAAAAAAAATAATAATCCCTTTCGCGGATCATCTTTTTATAAGATATTTAATTTTCATAACAATACTTTTTATTAAAAAAAAGTAATTTATCCAAGAGTGCTCAAATTATCTAATAAAGTCGAGATTTAATAATATATATATATATATATATATATATATATATATATATATATATATATATATATAATTAACTCTTCAACTCGGCATCCTAAATTTGCACAGAGCTACTTGATGTAGGTTTTTGCTGGTTGGTCTACACGTCCTTGTTTCTCTTACAGTTTCCAGAATGTCTTGTTCGTCTCACTCGGGTGATTTGTTGGATAGGAGGTAAGTGGCCATACAGCTGGAAGATTTGTATGTGTGTGGGTATGTGACGTGTCCAGAAAAATATGGTGAAATAAGCCAATAACAATTTTATGATCTTGGTAATTGACAGTAATTAAAAAAATAAAAAGCATTAGATTATCTCCGAAATCTAATCAGATTTTTTTTCGAGTAATAATATTTACAAATATTAACCCACATTAAACAACATTCAACAAATTCAAAAAGGCTTAAACCATCGAATTATATGAGCGTCCCATCGTGGTGTAATGGTTAGCAAGGTAGTCTCAGAGAATAGCAAGTTCGATTCTCGCTGGCTGCCACGTACGTACGACATTGCCTCACTTTCTAAGCGTAGCGGATGCATTGGGTAAATACCAGCTATTGCCCTCGCCCTGTCGACTAGGGATATAGAATACGTCGACTGCACTACTGCAGAGTTTTAGAATCCCCTTAATGGGGTTACCTGTTGGACGCGAGTGGTGACTCGTGTTGCTTAAGGATGGAATCCTGATGACTGAGCAGTCCATAACATGCAACAGTCCAATTTAGGCCCTTACTTAGGCGAGACGGGCGGTCGAAGAAATCGTCTCCGATCAATCGGCCGGTCACGTCAATACTTTGCACCTATATAATTTTCCCGACTTTAATGCTCTTCTGGCAAACCTCAACCCTTTTTATCATAAATGTACTAGTGTTGCATATCGTACGGGCGGAAGTAGGATTTTCCGTTTAAACCGAAACAAAGAAAAGACGACAAAAATGACAAACCGGAAAAACGGTTTACGCGAACAAAGAAAATAAGTATAACAAAAGAAAAGGCGTGGGCGGTTTATATACATAAAAAGGAAGTCAATAGCAGAGGAGGGTTAGTCAGACAGAACCCTCGGGACAGAGAACAAGTGAGCGTGATAGCCACTCACGGTCCATCGGCTTAAAGGCTGTGGGACCCACTTAGCACCCCTTTACCTCACCAACGCTAGCCATCCCAATTCAGCAGTCATTGTCAACCCTCGGGCATTTCCATTGTGAAGCTCTGCGCCGCCCTCACCACCCACAAGCCGAAGAAAATAAAGACGGGTCTTCGGTTAACCGTTTTTCCGGTTTGTCATTTTTGTCGTCTTTTCTTTGTTTCGGTTTAAACGAAAAAATATGCAACACTAGATGGCTAAGGATTATAGTGTCCTAGGTATAACGTTAAAATGCATCTAGTGGTAAGGTTCCAATTCTGGAGGCCCGGATAGTTTGGAGTATACTTTCACTGCAACTACACCGGTACACTCTGACCCTGGAGTAGGAATACATGTTAAGTTTCCATCTATGGGATAAATTGATAAAAACATGGTTTCAAAAAAGTGTCTTTAAATAAATTTGAGTTTTTTAAAAAATTAAATATCCAAATGAATAAAACAAAACGTCTTCGGCATAAAATAACCCAGCAAGGTTTGACATGCTGTAATATCGTACCAGCCATAAATATTGCCCTCAGTAGAGTGTCCCATCGTGTTGTTATGGTTAGCAAGCTAGTCTTGCTGATCTATTAATACTAAATATCTAGCACGCTTCACGCTGTATGCCCCAAACCTCCGACATTGTGTAACTTCCTAACTGTGGTGAACAGGTAGCGTAAATACCTACAACTGCACTCAATAGGGTGTCACATCATAGTGTAATAGGTAGCAAGCTAGTCTCGCAGATCCACCTTCTGAATGGCGAGTTTGATCTTCACTGGATGCCCCATGTGACTTTGTGACACATGTGGCGCTTATGTTGGGTAAATATCTACCATTGTATTATAATATAATCTATTTGCGTTTATTGAATTATTTTAAGGAATGAATTCGACTGAACAAAAATAAACAAAAATAAAACAAGAAAATAGTTACTGCTAGCAAAAATATCGAAAAACGTATTGGATCACTTTCTCTTTCACCAAATCAAGAGGGGGGGGGGGGACACTCAACGTCTTTCTGAATATGGTACCCCCCCTCCCATCCAATTTACTGCATGTTCCATTGGGAAGTGTCAGATAATTCTATTGTAGAAAGAGTTTGATGAAAATTGATTTTTGCCTTTCAGAGTTCAATGAGTTTCCCTAAAGTGCAGTTTGATAAAACTAAAATAGATAATATATTAAACTTAATAAATAGAATGATATTTTTAATTTGGTATTTCATACTGAATGACTGAATAATTCCTAAAAGTATTGCGTAAATGCTTCTTCGGAACATACACTACTGCTTTATTATAGGAAGTGAATAATATAATTGAAATATTCACTTCTACAATTGCCTTAATTAGCCCTGATGATACTTTATGGTGGAACTTGAGTAGGTTATTTCTATATACACCTTAATACTATATATATATATATATATATATATATAGCATGGAAATTCCTGTGACCCTGGGTTCCATGCAGTGGTGCATTTGTCAGACATGTAATATATATATATATATATATGTGTGTGTGTGTGTGTGTGCTCTATAACAGATATTGAGCACTTCACTAATAATAAAAAGAATTGGTCCAATTCTTACTCATCAAGTGAGTAAGTAGTACAGTCGGTAGACTAGGAATCACAAGGTTCCTGGTTCGAAACCGGTAGATCTTCTTCATGGCTTTTGTTGATATAAGGAAGAGTAAAAAAAACTTTATCACAAAATAATGAGGAAGACTGAAATATGACGTCAAGTATTCAAACCGTCTACTTTTCCAGCGTTTCTTCAAATTTCAAATTTGAACAGATTGATAAACAAGGACTATCACAGTCTTCCTCATTATGCGTGATAAAAAAAAATGGTTAACTGTTCTTTATATAAAAAGGCCCTGAAAAAGATCTACTTAACAGATTGAAACACTGCAGCGTCGTTACCACTCATTTTTAAAACTGTGTTTTTTCAAATTTCTCACTATACTACATACCGTCGGATTCACTTCCATTTTCTTCACACACACACACACACACACACACACACACACATATATATATATATATATATATATATATATCACCCACATCTAACTTGAAACGTATCACTCCCGTCCTAATAAAATCATTAGCCAGGTACCTTTACCATAGAGACATTTGGGGAAACTAGTTGAGAACAATTTATAAAAATAACATAAAAGATATGATCTTACCACTTTTGTTCGGCATTTCGTTACCCCCCCCCACACACACACACACATGCACACACACACACACACAAATATATATATATATATATATATATATATATATATATATTGTGAATGTCACGTGTACTAACACCTAATCACGTTATTTTTTTCGTGTAAATGTCTCGCGAACTAACATCTTATCACGTGAATACATCTCGCGCTATATAGTCACATGACTGGTTACTTTTCATCATCACCCCCTTTTCTAAAGATTGTATGAAACTTACTCAACAGACTTATGTTAGATAATGGATAGGCATAGCGTATCATTTTTAGCAAGAAATGTGAAGTAATTTGAAAGAAGTTAATATACATGCCATTCCGTAAGCATAGACAATTTTGATTGACAGGGCTTGAATTAAACATATAAATAATTTCTACGAATTTCTGGAATATAACATTGAAATAAATCACGTTAAAAAGAGCGTATCATCAAAATTGAAAAAAAAAAAAAACGGCAAAAATTGGTTATTTTGACAGATACAGATTTTGATCTATAGAATTCTCTATTTTTAAAGACGGTAAAACAAATGATTTTTACATGTGTTTTTTTTTTTCTAATCTCTTCCTCTTCCATTATACAGCAAAAAATATGTAGAGTTTCATTCACTCATTTCGAAGATTGTTGAATTTTAATTCAGGGAGGGATGAAAACACGTACAATTTTGGCCATACATATATATATATATATATATATTTATTTATTTTACAATGTTTTCATAGATCAATGTTTATTATCAGCGACCGCGGTTTCATGCCAAAGGCAATCATCAGGCTGAGGAGTAAGATCCTATGGTGTTTGTTGGAGTTCTTTATGTAAACAAGGTATGTTTGGAATGGCTTTTTTGCCGACAATTTTTGGGAGAATATGTGCTTAATTGGAGTCGTACCTAATTTTGAAAATTAATTAATTAATAATGAATTAGGCGGGAATGCCTATTTTAAATGTATGGCTAAACAAATCGAGAAAAATCAATCTCTGTATGTACATTTCGGCCTATATATATAGTGTGAACAAAAATTATTATTAAGACAATCAGGAATATTTCTTGTATGTTGTTTAATCTCAACTAGTTTCGACCTTCGGTCATCAGGAGAAAATTTCTTATTTGAAGTAATTGTTGATACATTATTAGAAAGGGAGCATTATAGAAGAGTTATAAATGTTCAAGTATATATATATATATATATATATATATATATATAGTTTGGGATTGTCACTGTTTCAGCTTTTACTGGAACGGTGTGCCAAATGCAGTATTATTGGGAGAGTGTTCAATAGAAAATAGAGCTGTTATATAATATAATAAATAAATATATAAAGGTTTTGCATATTATTTATTCGGTGACAAAGGAAGAGTCACAACCATTTTGGTTTCATGCGTCAGCAATCAGCAGGTGAACTTGTTTCAAATGCAAGGAAAATCGAAAATTACAAAAACATTCAATAGACATAGGGTGTGTATGATTGGATGAAATGTTATGCGTATGTATGTGGTATTGTTTTGAATGTGTATGAGTGTTTATGGACAAACCAAAATGGCTGTGACTGTTCCTTTGTCACCAAATAAATATTACTTTTTATATATTTATTTTATTATATATATATATATATATATATATATATATAGTGAACAATTTGAAAAAACACAGGTTCAAATAAAATGAATGATATTTATTCAGCCAACGCTGCAGTGTTTCAATCTATTTAGTAGATCTTCTTTAGGGCTTTTGTTAATATAAGGAAAAGGAAAATTTATCACAGAATTATAAGGAGACATTAAACAAACTGATCAACAAAAGACTCTCACAGTCTCCTTATTACCTACTCTAGTTTCACCATAAGGATTTTCAGGGTTAAATACACCGAATTAATAAAGACTCGCAGCAAGGAATGCTGGGATAAAATTTTGAAAATGAATATTTGATCCTTTCGAGAAATATCCCCTCCGTTCATTATATTTGTTATATTTGTTAAATCGCTGTCTTATCATTGTGAAACTAGCATCAACTAACCATTGTGACCAATTTCACCGGTAAGTCACCTTTTTCATATAAAATCACACACATACACACACACACACACGCGCGCACACACACACACGCATATATATATATATATATATATATATATATATATATATATGTAGAATTAAACAAAAGACACATCTGTTTAACAATTTTATTTGTGATCTTTTCGAGTTTTCTGGCCAACTTTTAATATTTGGGTGGAATTCGTGGATAAGTCCACCAAAGTTCAGGTCCCGAGTACTTTCGGCAATTTGAAGTGCCATCATCAGGGGTGATGTGTTCCAGTTTTTTTAAATTATATCAATGTGGAGGCTGGAAGGAGAAGAATTGATGAGAAAGGTGTTATAGGCATTTTAAAATCTGTGTACTGCATTGAAAATTAATTTTGTTTAAGGATGGTTTGTATTGTTTATGTATAAAGCTTCTAGTATTTGGAGTTTTTGTTTATTTTTTTCTTTGTGCAGAATGTGTGTATTTTTCATTAGAATATTTCGGTAGTTAGAGTGGGGGCATGAATGTAATTTGTTAAACAGGTGATGCGTCTTTTGTTTAATTCTACATGTATAAATGAAAGATTGTTGCCCATATATATATATATATATATATATATATATATATATATATATATATATATATAAATTCGTATTGCAAAAAGAAAAATATTATTGCAGGTACAGTTATCCTGGTGATAAGCGGCTAATACGCTGCTTTGAAACCAATGGTAAAAACACTTTTTAACTGTATGAATTTCTTCATCTATATATATATATATATATATATATATATATATATATATATATATATATATATATGCAGTTTGAAAAATAGGATAGATATTTTTCACCGGACCTAATTATCATAACTGATAAATTCACTTTTTAACCTAGTACGTGATATTATTCAATCAACACCGCCCGAAGCAAAAAAAAATGAGAGTAACCAAGTACATTGTATTAGTTAATCTCGCCAAATCACTTCATCTTACACCGTTAAACCAGAATTAATTTCTCTTTAGCGCCCATGTTATCCTCTAATGCACCGAGGTGCTATCTTAATTAAGATTCCTTTATTAGTTTTCCTAATTATTTCCCCTTCCCAGCCAGTTCCCTTGCTTAAGACTATGTCGCACTATTCTACTGTCGTCTATTTGTAAAAATCAATAAAAATGATGTGATCTCTTTCGTATGTATATTTCCTTCACGCATCACTCGCTAAACAGAAATTGACATCAACGTACGATATTTGTTATCCTAACGAAACTCATGTCTAATACATGTTTATTCTAAACATGCGTCCGATACTGTAATTCTCCAATCAAAACACTTAGTGTCGATATATTTCGTCAAATATCAATAAATCATCCACACTCTTCCTATTTTTCACTCTCGTTTATATCATTATATATATATATATATATATATATATATATATATATATATATATATATATATATATATCGAAGCGTCAATAAGGAATATACGTACATTAGGAGGAATAAAATGTGGTGTGAATAGTAATGGAATTCTGAAAAGATTTTAATCACTGTTTAGACGACACTTTATTCTTCCTAATGTCCTGGTGAGGGTTTTAAAAAACTGAAACGTTTTATCGTCGACTTCACTATATAAAACAAATTTATCTCTTTGGAATAGTTTGGATTTTTTCGTATCTTCTACGTAGCATGGGATTTATTTCCATATTTTACCATTCATATTTTACCATTATAATATATATATATATATATATATATATATATATATATATATATATATCAACATCAACACCC
>CM042147.1:36892616-36920116 GCA_023376005.1 Doryteuthis pealeii | reverse complement strand
AACAATATACAAATTCTTTGTATTAGATAGGAATACTTGATATCATATAACTAGGCACTACCAAAAACACGCTCTTTTTACTTAAAAAAACATGTTACAATCAATCAAATCGATTATCTCAGTTCCAGAGAATTTTATGTATCTTCTCGTCTAGGACGTATTCAGGTTTGTGCATATACCAATTAGTAACATTGTGAAAATTAAATTTTTTGTCCAATTCCCAGTGGGTGACCTTTCCCACCCAGTCATGCCTATTCTTTTACGTTTGTGCTAGTTTGCTGAACTCGCTTATTATATGATTAACAATTTTGTCTCTGTCTCTACATATTATACACTTGTTATTTTGTTGTGTCTTATCCATTTTCGCTTTGATATATTTTTTTCTTATAGCATTCTTTTGTGCTGCAATCATGAGGGACTCATTCTTTCTCTTGAAGTTTCCATTTCTTAGCAATATCTAGGTTTTCTCGTGTGCTATCTCTCCAGTTTGTCCCTTGAAGTATACATATAATTGTTTTTCTTCTCGTTTTTGTATTATTATTATTATTATTATTATATTATTATTATTATATTACTAGCAAATATATGCACCCTCTGGGTGCAAGTATTTAAGTTTTAATATAATAAAATATCATATTAAATTAGAAAGGCTAATGAAACTGAATAAAAATTCAGATAAAAATATTTGGAACAGAGGGGGTATAATCGGAAAATAGAACAACTTTGAAACTAACTGTTCCACCATTTTCCCTTACTCCCGTCTTTCAGTGGTAAATTTCCCTAATTTAACTATTTAGTTAAAATAGGAAGAAAAGAATAAAATTACAGTTATTTCTTTATGTTAATAGATTTCTGTTAAGATTTATCCCCGAGATTTTTGCTCATATTTATTAAGATAAAACCAAACAATTAGAAATCAATAATACTAAGCATATATTTTTTAAAATCAAATTTTTTAAGATCAATATGCAAATTAGCCCTCCCATTCACACTGTAAACCGCTATTTCGTTGAATATATAAATATAATTGCATGTTATTAGTATGTAGATATTGTTAACAGTCTTAATGATGTAAAACAATTTTACTAATAATTGAGGTTTAAATAAAAAATAAAATCATGGAGAATGTAATGTAAATAACAAAGGGAATTGTGACTTGTATAGTAATATAGTTTCGGTTACAGACAGACAAACCCACAATCTCCATTATAATAAGATTATTGAATAGGAGTAGTTATGTGAAAGCATATAATTGTGTATAAACCATAATCTGATTGGGACAATTGAAACAATGTAACCATGTTAATCATTTATATGAAATTCCACCTTTAAATAACCCATGAGGGTTTGATATACCATCAAACGAATAATCACACAAAAATAAACCATCGTTTGATCAAATAGATCTATTTAATTGATTAATTGATTTTAATGGTATTTCAAACCGTCTAGGGTTACTTTGTTCCAAGAGGTCAAGGAATCCCGTTCAATGTACGTTCATATTTATATTTTTTGTGCAGTTGTTTTTTAAAGATTTTTTGTACACGGCCCTAGAATAGAATACTCTAACAGGTAATACCACTCTAGGACAAAGTGTATATTGGATTAATGACAATGAAGGGTACCCCCCACACTCTCCAGATTTCCAGAATTGGAGCATCACAGATCTATTTGAGATAATGACGTAAGGGTCGGGTTAGCTCAGTCGATAGAGCGTTCGGCTAGAAACCACAAGGTTCCTAGTTCGATACCCGCCCTCGCCAACTCAGCGTATGAGTAGCACAGGGATCTGTGCGGTAAAGTAAGGAGCTGATGGTAGGTGTGGCGCTCCACATCAGACGCTAAAATAATCTCCTTGGTCTAGCGCTAGTGAAAAGAGGATAGACTCCCTCACTGAATGGCTAATACTGACATTAGGCCGCCCCGACGACTTACTTTATATAATTAGGCATAAGATTAGGCATGTAGTGTAATGGTTATCGGTGACCCAAGTTCAATTCCGGGACGACGCTGTTTGCATTTCACATCACGCTAATACGCTTTGTAAAAGCTATGTATCCAACTATTCTCCCTCCCGCAATGAGTAAATAGTAGGGATGAAATCTGACCCTTTAACTTTTGTTAGTCCATCAGTCTAGGAGAATGACAAGTCTAACTTCAAACCTGTTAAACCCCGCTTTTGAAATGGACATTGTGTCGCATCCTACTTGTGTGGATGGATGGGTAAATCGCTTATATATATAATCTCATTCACATACAGTCCTTTTTTAGCCGTTTCATGGCTCAATAGTGTGACTAGACAAGGCAGGCTGCTTCAGGCTAGGTTTGAACCTGACTGAATTGTCATCAGTCAGACCTCTTACCACTGTACCATCTACACATCCATTTTATTAGAAATGGAATTTTACTGTTATAAACATACTAGGCCACTAGTATATATAATTGAAAATTATAATTATAAAACATAATTTGTTAACTCATCAAGGGTTGACGTGCCGTAAAACAAACCGAGTGATCTTAAACGTGACATCGGTGACCATGTGGCATAGTTGTTTACAAAAACGTGCTACCTAAGCCCATCTTTTTCTTTCTTTCTTTCTTCGCTTCTTCATCTTCTTTGCATCACGTTCCTATCTAATCAGATGCATAGAAACAATCTAAAACGTGTCATAGTTTGTGTGAATTTGCTTAAGCCAAGTAAATGATTTTACCATGAGAGAATTTATTAAATATGGCCTATTTGATGAAGAAGCCCAATGAAATCTGCTATCAATTTCTGTATACGAAGCTTCTTTTTTTTGCCGAAAAGTGAGCTGATAAAATCTCCGTGTTTCAATCAGTTGGTAATGGAATCACAAGAATCATATTACGGATTTTTTTTCTTTTTTCTTTTTTTTTTTTTTTGTACTTTGCCAAGAAATTGAGATCCGTTAAAGCGTCAAATCACCTGTTCCACTCCTACAAACATCTAACGCGTTAAACCCAGAAAATATCTGGAAGTTCATGTTCATGAATGGTTTTCTTGATAAGATATAGCATCGTGTTTTGAGGTTAGAGAACGATACTTAATTCCAGTAGAGAGGCTTCCAAGTTTAATCTGGGCGGGAGACACGTGGTGTAATGGCTAGAGTCGTAGGAAATGGACTCGTCGACCCGAGTTCAAATTCTATACGAGGCTGTCTACATTTCACATAGCGCTAATACACTTGGAAAAGCTATGTATCCACCTGCTCTCCCTCCAAATATGGGTAAATAGAAGAGCAGACTGGGCTCTTTAACCTTGGTTAGGCAACCAGTCTAGGAGAAGGAAATTTCTGAATTCAAACCTGTTAAACTCCGCCTAAATAATTGACCTTGTGTCATATCTTTGCTCGTGCGGAGAGGTTGGTAAATATGTTCCAAGTGTAGCCTGAAAACTCCAGAGTATATTTTATGCGTGAGAGAACTAGGCTAACAAACCATTACTCGCCAGTTCGAATCTCACTTTAAGTTGTTATATATACCTTTTATAACACATCGTCCCTATCGCTCGTCATTATCGGGAGGTCCTCTGTGCAGCATCCTGTATCCACACAGAGCTGATCAATGTGCGTCTTCGCTGGTCGGCCCACACTGGCGTGCCCATGTGCTGGCTTCCACAGGAGGTCGTCGATTATGAGTTCGTCCTTGCTTCTCTAGCAGTGTCCCGCGTGGCTTGTCCGTCTTACTCGGATGGTTTGGGTGATATGTGGCAGGTGGCCGTACGCGCGACATGATGATGATGATAACACATCGGGTATATATAATGGAGGAGAGAGTCAGACAGTCAGACAGACAGTCAAAGTGGGTCTTACTTGTTACTCTCTGCTTCTACTGCTTCTAACTCGTCGGCTTTTTTTCTCTTGTTGATCTAGTGAGCTGCTTTCTCGGGTTGTTTTCTTCTTCGCGTTGGGTGTCTGTGCATTATGTTACTTAATCAATAAAGCAAGTTGTTTTTTCTTAAGTCTTAAGTTAAAACAACCAAGTCCATCTTTAACTGTGGCGGTGGAGAAGCGGGTCTCAGAGCGACAAACTTTCGAGTCCACTCGCTCTGAATCTCTGGTCGCAACTGACTAAAACTTCTAACGCTTGTAATGGCGTTCTTTTTGGAAATATGAAGTCAGGGTCACTACTTGTCAATAAGCATCGAAGTAATTTTCCGCTGCACCCCGTTGTTATTATTCTAGGACACTCAGTCATTTCGTTTCTTTCAAAAATAGGAATCACCGACCGCTCTTTGAAAATTGCCTCACATTGTCTTCAAACCACGGTGCAAAATGCATCTAGCTGGATCTGGTCGAGGTTTAAAGGTCTTCATCACGAATGATACGCGCGCGGAATCATCATTCCCGTGTTGTTACATAATATCTGCAAATCGCGTAATCAAGTCAACGGCCGAAAACAAACGCGTTTTTAAATAACAAACTGCACTGATAGCAAAACTTCTCCGATGAACGGGTTTCATAATTTCTTCTCTGCATTATTTCATCTTTTTTTTTTTTTTGATACCCTGTCCGGTGGCGAAAGCTGCTTGGTTGCGCTAGGAAGTGGCAGTCCTGCCTTAGATAACCGAAACTGTTATCACTCCTAGTTGGCAGCTGATGAGGCAGGGTATCGCACGTGCTATCACAAGTTGTATGACTCGATTCAAAAATATCTACTACAGGTACGTACATTATTCATTGACTATCTATGAATTATGTAACAAACTAACAACTAAGTTATGTGATTAACTCTTACAGGAACACACCAGCTCACCTTTTAAGCTGAGTTTATCAGACATGAATCCAGAGTTTTCCTTTTTTCGTGCAGTGGTTGTTATACTTGCACTACTATAGTTGGATGGAGAATAGTTGGATTCATACCTTTCCCAATAGTAGTAATCTAACCAACTCGTTCACCACAATTTGTATCTAACCCAAAGTCTCAAGTATGGAACATCCAGTGAGACGAACTCGGTATTTAGTAGTAACTAGCAGCGGCTACCCGGCGTCACCTGGGTAGAGGGGACTTTTTTTAAGTTAGTCCCGCAGATCCATTATTACTGAATCGTGAGTTGAATCCTTGTGGGATGCCCCATTTAAATCCCTATGTAAAAGAATAGATCTTGCATTGATCCAGTTACTCAGAAAAGAAATGTTAATGTCTACTATCTAAAATATTAAATGAAAAAAAAAGGCCATGCTGTTATCATTTAAATTTTATTTTTTAATTATCTTCACGAATATAAATCAAATCTCTATTATTTTTGCTCAAAGACCAAGCCCTGTGGATATTTAATGTGTGTATATATTTACTTTGTCTTTAATAGTTTTATTTTCGAAGTTTCCTCCGGACATACATATACACACGACTGCCCTTTATATATGTATAGATGGATTTGTGTCCTTTCCCAGGGGTATTAGCGCCATGGGAAATGTTAACAACCTCGACCAGGATTTGAATTCCGGTTACTGGGTTCATTTCCAACGATGATAACCATTACACCACGGACTATTGTGATTTGTAGAACGTGCATATTTGTTTCAACCTCAAAGCAGACCCTACACCATTCACTCTCCTAACGTCTTGAATGTCAGGTTTTCAAAGTTCATTCTTCCGAATTCATCCTGAAGGAAATGGAATGACTACTTTTTTTTTAGGTCGGTAGAGAATCTGCCTCGGAACCACAGGATTCTGGGTTCGATACTGGTCCTAGCCAACTCTAGCAAACGAAATGTAATGATGAAAGTAAACTCGGTGTGTGTGTGTGGGGGGGGCACAGTCAAGTCCGATGTATGTATTCTCCCAACTGATAAAGTCCTCTGTCTGCAACAATCTCTCACAAAAGTACTACTCTCGTTCTCCAAACTGGAGTCTGTTCAATTGAACACAGTAATTCCTTTCGCCGTCACCACAGTCTCTACCAACTGAGCACGTTACCCTCACTTCCTGACACCCCAAACACAGTAGTTGTCGAATTTCACTTCTGGTCCAGACACTTGCTTTTTTGCTGACTCACAGTATCAGCCACAGTCCGTTTTTATCATCGTTCGGCTACCCTTTATTCAAATTCCGACTCGTCTCATCCAGGTCTCTACCAACAGAATTTCAGCGACGAGGAGGTAGCGAGTTTAAATATCCGTGGCCACTCGCCATACTCCTCCCCCTCGCACAGGCCAAACATATCCGGACGCACTTTGTTTGTGGGGGCTGGGAATCCGCTCGTTCATAGGTCTGCCCTTCAATTTCGCTACACCATCTCAGCGCATGAGTAACACAGCTTGGATATGTGCAGCAAAGTGGAAACCTGATGGTAGGTGTGGTGCTCCACCTCAGACGCAAAAAAATATACCTCGTCTACCTCCATTGAAAAGAGGATTGACTTCCTCGCTGTCTGGCTGATTCTGACAATAGGCCACTCCGCCTACTTTTCTACTTTACTTTCTTTCATTCTTTCTTTGCTGATGGTATGTATGATGCTCCACCTCAGACACAAAAATTACCGTGGTTTAGCTTTAGGGAGAAGGGGATATACTCACTCAGTGTCCTGTTGATACCGACAATAGGCCACTCCGCCTACTTTTCTACATTACTTTCTTTCATTCTTTTTTTGCTGATGATAGGTGTGGTGCTCCACCTCAAGCAACAAAAATCTCCCTGGTTTAGTCCTATTGAAAATCGGATAGAGTTCCTCGCTGTCCGGCTGATACCAACAATAGCCCATTCGGGTTACTTTATAACTTTTTCCAGTTTTTTTTAGGCTTTTTTTACCTAAGTGGCCTTAATGTTGTTTGAGGAAACAAATGTTACTGGGCAGACTTATTTTTCCACTGAGGAAATTGACAAGTGTCTTTATTCAAGGAGTACAACTGTATTAATACCGTCACAAACATCGGAATCGTTTCTCACTGTCTGCAGTCGATGGCCAGTTTTTTGACTGACAAAGAGGGACTGCTAAGTGTTGTCATGACAATGACAATCTAAATGAAAGTTCAGATAGTTAAGCTGCTGCCTAAAAATGTCACTAAAATCCGTGTCGTTTGATATCTTACACCACGTAGTAGCAGTCGTCGTTATTAGTAGCCGTTAGGTCAGGAACAACATACACACAAGTTGTATAGTCACAAGTGGCTTATTGTATTTATTTCCAAGCTCGTGGGCTCTTCCTCAGAGAGAAGGAAAGACAGAGAGAAAGAGAGGGAATATCGTCAAATTATCCTATCTTCATAGTATCATGCTTTATACCGCTGCCCCACACCCACACAAGGGACCAGGACCAGCGTCTGACTCCTACTAAGTTCGAAAAGAAAAGAGCCAGATTTTCTCTTCTCCCGTTTCTCGTCCCGGTGTCACATCCGTTTCCGGTCAAAATCCGGAACTTCCGTTTTTATCTTTAAATCTCTTTCCGGGGTCATTCTTCGGTCAATTTACTGGCACCTCGTTGAGTGTTTACCTCTCCAAATTTTAACCTTTGTTTGCTCTTATTTCTTCTTCCTCTTTCTCTAGAAATCCGAATACAGTTTTATTTTTAATCGCAAATTCCCGGTAGATCCTAATGATTACGCTACAATTGGCAAGGTTCCAATTATGGGTTCTAGAGAGTGTGGGGTACCCATCATCGCCATTAGTCACAGGTCCACTCTGACATGGGGTAGTAGTACCGGTTAGGGTCTCATCTATGAGTCAAATAAATCTGCTTAAAAATATTCATATTCGGTTGGACCGAGTGCAAAAAATAACTCTTAAAAACAACTACAAAAAGATGTAAATATAAACATAAAATGAATGCGATTCCTTAACCTTTAATCATAAAATAACCCTAGACGGATTTACTTGCCATTAAAATCAAGGTAACGTAGCGGGCCCTTACACCGGGCTCTTCACCACTGCAAGAGATGCACGCACTAAATACGCATATATATGTATCTTGTTGAGGTGTGTCGTCGATTCTATCTTTCGGTCGGAGAGCTTGACACAGTTTTCTTCGTTCGGGCGCAACACGCAAAAACCTAGGGGTCTCATTTACCAACACAGCCTCCAGCAGACGTCTCCAGCTATGCGTCTGTCGACACAAAGGAGAGAACCTCCTCTTTTTCGTAGTCAGGGGAGGGAGGTCGCGTGCCTTTAGTTACGCTCAATTTGCCTTGACTTAACAGTTTAACTTTGCGTATCCTTTTTCGTCTCATGATCCGGGAGGGCATTGTTTATGTTTAGTGGCGTTCATTCACAAAATTATCTCGTACAAATTCTTCGCCGTATGATTCTTTTCGTGTTTTAGAAAATGATATTACAAAAACTTCTTCGTTTTTCATAAATTTACTTAATTAATTTATTTAATTAGCTTCTTAATCTTGAGAGAGGAGGTCGTATCTAATTCCGTTACATCAATTAATCATCTCTTTCTGTGAATCTTCTTAAAGGATTACTCTGAACTAAATTATAAACAATCTGTGGCGGCTAAGAAAATGATGTTCATGTTTATTAGAAATATTTAAAATTATACAACTGCGTGCAAATTATTTGTATCAGATAGTAATATTTGCTATCATATATCGATGTGCAAAAATGTGTAAAATACTACATAAAAATGTAAATATACATGTACAATCGATTCTCTAACCTCTAGTCATAAAATAACCCTAGATGGGTTGACATGCCGTTAAAATCCATCAATCAATGAAATACTGAGCAGGATCATCGATGCTTTAATCTTGACTTGAATATAATTCAGATATTTATTAAGACGTTTGTGACGTGAGGCTAAAACTAGGGGTCACTTAGTGAGTAGCGACTCAGTAACAATAGTATGCTCAGTAAAAATTATACCATACAAGATTCCTCGATTATTTATTGTTTAGCTAAGTTATGACTCAAGGCCATGGGTATAGAACACACAGTGAGTATCCAACTCACTACCAATGGTCTTCTAGCTTGCTAATTATACCACACAAGACCCATGGGCTGGGCGTCCCACCGTGGTGTAATGGCGGACAAGCTAGTTTTGAAGGCCCATTACTATTGTATAGCGAATCCGATCCTCACTGAATGCCCCATATTTATGAACTTGTTGCATCCTACCAGTGACGAAAGGGTTGGGTAAATATCTACTACACCACACTCCTTGATTATGTATTAAATTTGGCCAGGCGTATAAGACACCGGGTGAGAACCCAACTCACTAACAATGGTCTACTTGCCTAGTTAACAAACCATTATGCTACACTAAGTACCTTAATGTCAGTCTTTCTATCTGATGTTCGGTTTAAAATTAAATCAAACGTCTACTTGTACTTCTTGTCTGTTGACAAACACGTATTTCTCGTCCATAGGTCGAGCAAATCTGACTTTGAGGGTCACAATAAAGAAGTATCATTTGATTCTAATTAAAAAACGAAAGGAAATTCCCCTTTGAGTGGGCGGTGAAAAGACGCCGTGTTTTTTTCGTAAAAGTAAATAAGCAAGTCTTGCAAATCATTGTTTCTCTAGTATGGTTCTAGGAAGGCAATATAAATGAACAATAAATGGAACGTTCATTTTTTTTTTCAGAATACTAGGTGTATCAAAAAGTACAAAAAATCTTTGATACTTTTTGACACATCTTATATATATATATATATATATATATAAGATGTGTCACAAAGTATATATATATATATATATATATATATATATATACTCACATAAATTTGGTATGAGCTCTCTAATTGGTAATTTAAATCAACTCTCACTCCTAAGCATATAAGCAATGATTGTTTCCCCGGAAATGTGATCTCTCTGTGACCGTAAAATACATAAACAAACCTATGTACTTATTAGTTTAAAAACACCAGTCCCTGTCAGTGGACGAGGGGATAAGATATCAGGTTGCCAAACGGTCAGTCTGAGTTCGACCCTAGCCAAAGATAGTTGTGCCTAGCCACACTGAAGAGGCGTGAAACGCCGAAACACGTGTCTGTGGATGACTTATTAATATATTATATATATATATATATATATATATATAACTATACTTCCACACGTATCAATTAATTAAGCAGAGTTTAACAATTTTGAATTCAGAATTTTCCTACTCCTAGGCTACTTAAACAATGTTAAAAAGCCCATTCTTCCCTACTATTTACCCATTGCTGGAGGGAGAATAATAGGGCTCATACCTTTCCCAAAGGTATTAGCGTTATGAGAAATGCAAACAGACTCGTCGTGGATTTGAATTAGTCTCGTTTTAGTATACATTCTTCATAGATACTCCACATCCTTCACGTAGCACTAATACCATTGGGGTTGGTATTCATCCAATTATTCTCCTTCCAGCTATGGGTAAATGGTAGGGTAGACTTGGCTCTTTAATCTTGGTATGGAGAAAGAAAACTCTGAATCCCAACACGTTAAACGCTGCTTAAAAATTGATATTATGTCCCATTCTGCTCTTGGGCAACGGTTGGATGAAGACATACTTCATAGCTACTCTCTCTACACGAAAAACAGGTTGGTTGGTTGGTTGGTTGGTTGGATTTTACGGTATGTTATACCATGGCTTATTTCATACTGAAGACATTTTTGTTTTGTTCATCCTTTCTGGGTTTTCAATATTTTTCCAAACCCATTCATAACACATCTTATTACAATGGAAATTGTGATTTTCTGTCTGTAACTGAAACTATATTACGAGTCAAGTCACAATTCTATTAGTTATTTACGTCATATTCTCCATAATTTTATTTCTATTTAAACCTCAATTATTAATAAAATTATTTTACATTATTAATACTATTGACTATATCTACATACTAATAACATGCAATTGTATTTATATATACAACAAAGTAGCGGTTTACAGTGTGAACGAGAAGGCTAATTTTTATATTGATTTAAAAAATTGATTTTAATAAATATGTGCTTAGTATTATTGGTTTCTAATTGTTTGGTTTCATTTTAATGAATATGAGCAAAAATCCTGGTGATAAATCTGAAAAGAAATCCATCAACAAAAAAAAAAAAAACAAATTTTATTCATTACTTTCCATTTTAACTAAATAGTTAAATTAGGAAAAATTATCAATGAAAGACGGGAGTGATAGAAGAGTAAATTTCAGTTGTTCTATTGTCCGATTATATCCCCCCCCTCTGTTTCAAATCTTTTTATTTGCATTCTTATTTACTTTCATTAGCCTTTCTAATTTAATATAATATTTTATTACATTAAAACTTAAATCCTTACACTCGGAGGCTGCATATATTTGCTGGTTTTAAATAGAATGGGTTTTAAATAGATGGGACCCTAACAGGAACAACTCCTGGTCAGAGTGGACCAGGGAGTAATGGCATTAAAGGGGTATCCCCCCCCCCCAGAGCTCCATCATTGTAAGCTCAACATTAGATGCTGTTTAACGTCATACCCAGGGCTCGTAGAAACAGGGATGGGAACACTAAATATGGTGTTTCTATTTGTTCGTAATTGATTTAACATCAGAGTCGCTTTTAGTAATCTTTCGAATGTAAAGATAATGTCGGATTATATTGGGTTATGTCAGTTTTCTTTATAGACATCCATCATTACGTCAGTTTATTTATGCGTATCTATCATCATTCTCGTGTTCAGTCAATATCCCAGTATTTTTTGCCTTGTTCTGTGTGATTCGACAACCGCAGAGACAAAAGATGTCAATAGAACCTCCCTGTCCCTGAACGCAACGGTGAACTGGTGCTTGACCCACTCTCGTCAAGTATTTACAAACATATATTTCTTTAAGCTTAACCCGCGAGTTTATTCCGGCTGTTGCGGGGAAAATCTGAAATGTGAGTTGTCACTGGGTGTTTACATTACAGGGTATGTTTCTTTTAAAATGAATGATGTTCAATACGAAGGGCATCGACTGATATTGATCATATGGAAATCTCATCTTTCTGTTTCTCTAAATTTTTTAGATGGGGCTGGATAATTTGTATTATTTGCATTATTCGGAATATTGTCTTCATTATTTATTGTTATCTGTACAACGTTTCGGCCGGAACCTTCTTTTCGAACTTGGGAGTCATCAAGAGCCATCAGGGAACATTGAATCCAAACTGTTATTCAATCCACTGGGTTATTCTGTTCTCATTCCACTAACCATAGCTGGTTACAATTGTTAAGCTGTGTTAATTATTATTCTGTTACAGTCGCTCTTGACTAGGATTGAACCTGCAGCCTAGAGATCGTCACTTAGAACTGTCTAAACCCGACGCCTTTATCTACTACGCTATGTGTTCAATTGATCTTTCTGATGAGATAAAATTAAAAATCTTCCAATACTGTAGCCATGACAGTTTTGTCAAATTGTCTCTTATTAATTCTTGCTATGGTTTTTCTATCTTATAACCTTCTAATCTTCGTCATGGCTAGAAGCAGGGATCTCTTCGGGGTTCCTCTCCATCGTCTTGGGTGTCATTTCGGGTGATGGATTATTCGGCATCCGTCTTTGTTCTTATTACATCAAGAATACAGACACTTAATTATTTTCTGGGGTATACATTCTTATTTCCCACTTTAAAATGCGCATGGAAGAATCTAGAACAGATGACATGAATCCGAAGCTAAAGAGCTGGATCACCGATCTCAAAACACCAATGTTTTAGGAAAAGATTTCATCTAAGATTTCAAAATGGTCACAATGTCAAATATCACCCGTGACTCCGAGTTTGATGTACAAGTAGAAAAATGTAGGAAAAAAAGAGTAAAGGGGGGATTCGTAGGTCAAATCACGTAAAGTTAGAATCAGTTGAACTATAACTTTACGTCGGATTGGCCCGTCTTGTGATTCGACCTGAGAATAAACAATCACCGTACCAGGTCAACGCGGGGTCAAAGGTTGCTTGTCAAAACTGTATGACTCTTTATTAAGTACCGTATGATTTCCCAGTAACCGTTAATTTCAAATTACAGCAATACAGTAGTACTGTTACACAATGATAGGCATTAGCCTATCATTGTGTAACAGTACTACTGTATGGTTGCACCACTTAGATTTGAAAGGAATAACGATTGGAGAAAGATGGGAATTACACAAAGATGCTGTGTGCAATTCTGAACAAATCCTAGAAGGAACATTCTACAAAACAGCAGATATACGACCACTTACCTCATCTGACAACCCCTCTAATTGAGATGGACAAGACATGCCCGGGTATTGCTGAGAAGCAGAGGTTAACTAAGCAACCTTCTCCTTTGGACTCCTACACATAGACACAACAAAACTCTACATTCGTAAACTCTGTGTGGACACTAGATGTCGTGTAGAGGAACTGCCAAGAGTGATGACCGTTAGGGACGGATGGTGATAAATAGAGAGAGAGAGTCAAGAAAATCAATGCTATCAGAACTACTTGATAATGATTATATATATATATATATATATATATATATATATATATTATTTATCATGGTGTACAATACATTTATGGTGCCATTGTTACCATTGGTTTCCAGGCAGCATGTTAGCTACCATTCATCAAGGCAACGCGTCTGTTTAAGAAATACAGAGAATGTCCCTTCATTTATATATTGAGTGAGTTTTATTTAACGGCATATCAACATCTGTGAGCCATTTGATGCTAATATATGTGCACGTATCTCCTGTTTGTACTAGGCGGGATTTTCTTAATATCCCTAGCTTTTTTTGTTTGTTTTGTTAAAATCGTGCATGAATCTTGATGTTATTGTTTTAGTACGTATTCCTCCTATTATGTCTGTCCCTGTCTTCTTGCCCTTCCTTTGATCTGCTTATCTAGATGTAGGTCAAGAGTTCGTCGGCTCCTGGTACTATCCTTTACTGTCTGCACGTGTGAGTTTTTTTTTTGTTTTTTTTTTTGCTATTTGATTTTCTATGTGGATTTGCTCTTACACACGTAATTGGTGAAGTTCAATTTTGGAGCTCTGGGGAGTGTGGAGTACTCTTTTATCGCCATTATCCGCCAGATTCACTCTGACCTGGAGTGGTAGTACTTGCTAGGGTCCCATCTATGTGTTAATTAGATGAAAAATGAGTTTAAAATTGTATTTAAAAAATTAAACCCATAATACTCAACAACTACGAATCAAACAAAATGTCTTCGGCATAAAATAAACCAACAAGGGTTGACATGCCGTGAAATCCAATCAACAAACCAACCAACCAATCAACAACATAATCTCATTTATACATATAAGTAAGTCATCCAGGTGGCGTAAAGTCGGTATCAACCAGACAGCGAGGGAGTCTATCCCCTTTTCACTAGCGCAAAACCAAGAAGATTGTTTTTTAACGTCACTTTACTGCAAAGAACCCTGTGCTACTCTGAGTTGTCGGGGGCCGGTATCAAACCAGGTACCTTGTGGTACCCCCACACACATACATACACCCATACACGAAGAGACAAATGATGAAATAAGTCATAAAATTCGACAAATAAGATTTTATTACTTTGGATAAAAATTTGAGATATTTTCTTCCGTAGTGATTCACTGTAAAGAATGAATTGTTTGGATTTCTGTCTGATTGGGTGCGTTTTACTTTCAATATGTATCCATGTGTTGGTCGATCCAGCGTCGAGATCCAGCCTGCTGGCCTTTTATGACCCCTACGATTTTGGTATCGTCTGCTGCAAACAGAAAATAGAGATAAGCCAATTAATTAAGCAATCAGAAAAAATATTCACATTCATAAATGAACACGCAGACATGATATATGTATATATATATGATTTGTGCGAAGCATGGGTAAAGTGTGAAATAAATGAGAAACTGTGTCAGATGTTATATGTTATGTTTCATTTTATTTCATCCAATATTTCGAGTAGGTGATTCCTCTTTTTCATGAATTTCTAGATTGGCTTACTACTGCGGTCGTTGGAGCTTTTGTAGATAGGAGTGTTTCACTTAGCACTAATACCGTTGGGAAAGGTATGAATTCTACTCTTCCTCCAGCTATGGGTGAATAGTAGGGCAGACTGGGCTCTTTAACCTTGGTTAGGCAACCGGTATAGGAGAAGAAAAACTATGAATTCAAACCTGTTAAACTCCGCTTAAGAAATTGACCTTGTGTCACATCCTGCTGTTGCGAGGGGTTGGTAAATATATATAGATAGGAGTGTTGAAATCTCGGTCTGCCTTGTGCATGAGGTCATCTATTGGCTAGTGGGGCTGAAATTGGCTTGAGTTGGAGTGTCACTCTACCGACCGGCTTGATATTATATATATATATATATATATATATATATATATATATATCTTTTTCAGCAGATGAGATACTGCTACCGATATATATGAACTGGTCTAATATTTCCAGAGGATTGTCATTTAATGAGAAGATGGCACCATTATGATTAGAACACAAGGACTCTGTTTTATCTGAGTTCAAGGTGAGATAAATGCCTCTTGCCGACTGTTGTATAGCGTACAGAAGGCATTCAGCTTCTTGAACAAAACATGCTGCAAAAAACTACAGCGATTCATCCTATTAAAAAGATTTTTTTAAAAGCTCTAATAAAACAGATGCCAATAAATAAATAAATAAAAAGTAGAAATTCTTTTTATTTTTCTCTTATTTTTAGCGGAAGTTAATCTCTGTTTTCTAATGCGTATAAACACACGGGTATCAGCGGAAATGGCTAAAGGAATTTGAATTTAGTTTGAGGCTGTTTTCCTATTCATGGTCTTGAAAAGCACGAATTCCTAGTTCTGACATCAGATATCTGACATCCCCCCAAAGTAAAATGAAAATAAACATGTCACTAGCATGTCACAATGGACGACAAAAGGCAAAATCTTCTTAAAAATGGCTTTGTGAAAAAAAGCTACTGGTATTTTATAAACCACACTCATAAACGTGTCCATTAGATCAGGGGTTCCCAACCTTTTTCAGCTCATTGCCCACTTTGAAACCAGAATTTTTTTGTGGCCCATGAAATTAAGTATCTAAACTACATGTACTTTTCAGTTTCAATTTAACAACTATTTATTATCAATATTTAATTTTGCAATTTTATATATATATATATATATATATATATATATATAGTGCAAAAAAACATATCATAGAGAATTATAATATTTCCTTGGCCCACCTGAAATTTACTGTGGCCCATTTTGGCCATGTGGCCATAGGTTGGGAACCACTGCATTAGATCATTCTCAACCGGGGTTAATGTGGGTCCGCTCGGGATCATATAACATTTTGGGGAGTCTATACTAGTAAAAAATATTTAATTAAAATAAATACAATTGAATTTTTTTAAATGGAATAGTTATGAGGGTGTCCACCATAGTAAAATAGGAATCCATAAGCAAAGAAGTTTGAAAACCATTGCATTAGATCATCCCGAGATTTCTCATAGCCGCATTAATAGCTATTCTATTTATATTCATTTCGCACATAAAGATTTGTGAATTATTATTATTAGTAGTAGTAGTAGTAGTAGTAGTAGTAGTAGGACCAGTGGATATACCAGAGTATGATAATTTAATTATTACGTTTAGATGGACTTGATTGAGCTTCTAATCTACAATTCATCTAGTCGTTTTTTTCTTAAAATCCTTCGCGACCGTTTCAATCGCATGAACTACAATAAGTATCAACAAAGCCCCATGCTTAATAGTTTTTTTTCCAGTTCTCTAGCAAGGTTTAAGTATTTGTCTATCTCTTCTTTAACTCTAATGTTAGCTGGAACTACAAAACCCTCAAGATGATAAGTTCTTTTTTCTTGTTAATTCACACTAGATCTGGTCTTCTGGTTGAGATTAGGAGATCTATTTGTATTTAAAAATCACAGTGAATTTTATACATTTCTTTCTATAAATGTTGGTTTGTGCATATACCATTTGGTAGTATAGTCAGTATTTAATTTCTTGCACAATTCCCAATGGATCTCCTTTCCCACTCAATGTTGCCTAATCTTGTACTTCTTTTGTTCTAATTAGCAGCATTCGCTTATTATGTAATTGGTGAATAAAATAAAATAAAATAAATAAAAGTAGGATTAAATACAAATATTCAGAAGTTGACAAGTTTCCACTGTCTCGCGTTGGATAACACTGGGGAACAATTTTGGACATAATTTCTGTTGACATTGATTTTTCATTTGATTTAGACTAATATTGGAATGCTGATTTCAAAACTGTAGTCAGTTTTCTTGTATCCCGTCAAGTTTTTTCTCTCCAGCTTACTCCCAAAACAAGAACAATTGTATTGTTTGTCTGTAAGTAATAGAACTGTTAACTGATTGCGTTGATTGTTGTATTGAAAGGAAGCAGAATTAATCAGATCTAGTGACTAGGTTGATTCCCAATCAAAGAACAAACATCAGCACATATGTAAACCTAGTCTATTTTGCATATTTTAAATTAAAAACTGTCGATTAAGTTTTGGGTCCCTCACCAGATTGTTAAGCGTTTACGGATGTGGATTAAGGGGACATGTGATAAGTTGACATTTGGTATATCTATGATTTGGTGAGAGACAAAATATCATTGCACAGACTGTTACTTTTGTTTAATGAAAACTTCACAATATAACAAGAAAAACAAATGTAAAATTCAATATTCTAGTCTACCTTCAGCTGTACACCCAGTACCTCATTCAGCTGAAATCCCAGTGTGGGCAGTAGAGCTTGGGAGAAGCATTGGGTGGAGAGGAATTGGCCTCCAAGATCTAATCTCAAACCTGTTGATCCCAACATTCTACATGCGGCATTTGCTGACACTAAGACAATTATTTTCGCACATTGCACATAAAACTAGGTCTCTTGAAGCAATTCATTAAAGCATTGCCAATTAACGGCAGTGTTTCAAGTACCATATTTTAAAAGTTCCTGGCCTGTCAATTGAAATTGAAAAAAAATTAAGGTTGGTGTGTTTGATGGTCTACAGATTCTGGAAGTTATTAAAGATGAACATTTCATCGGGATGATGTCAGAACCCGAAGAATAATGCTTGGTTCTTGACCATTCTTTACCGTGTCAAGAACTTTCTTGGAAGTGCATGAGCAATGAATTACACTGAAATTGGATAGCCACAAAATGATTGATTGCAACGTGAGCATCAAGTTCCATTTTTTGCATAGCCATCTTGCTAACATCTTGAAAAACCTTGATGTGGTCAGCTATGAGCAAGATGAATGATTCCACCGAGATTTGAAATTAATGGAGGAATGGTATATTCGATGTAAATATGGCGGCTAACTATGGAGCATAAAGGGAAATTGTCCACATATAGAACATATTAGAAAAAACTATGTGTAAATTTTTTCCTAACTACTTTCACACAATTTGACTTACAGTAACAATATCCTTTGTAGGAACAAGATCAATTTGTAAAAACATTACAGTGAAGCATTTTTTAAAATTAGTTTCCATTGTAAAAATTTTTAATATTCTACAAAATAAGCTCAAATCTGTCACATGCAGTATTTTAATTGTTTTGAGACCAAGCGAGGCTATCTTGCTACTTAAAAAGTTGATGTAATAGAGAAAAAATGGAGTCATTTTTGGATTCAGAATCCAAAGGTTTGTCAAAAACAAGTGTCAGATCAAGCTCAACAAAATTTGTGATGCCCAGTGTGATGTTTTATTATTTCCGATTATATATACATTTTTAAAACCTTCCATGAAATAAGCAAAATTTTGTTAGAAGTTGTATTTTAACGTTTTTTTTAGAAAACTGGAGGGTATACCCTAGCTCAAAAAGTTGACGTGATATAGAAAAACTGAGGCCATTTTCGGATTCAGTGGTTAAAAAATAGTCATAAACAAGTGTCAGATCCAAATCAACAAATATATGATCTCCAGTGAAATCGTTAGAACGCTAACCTAACAAACTAATAGTAGAGAGTTCCATTCTCATACATTATCTCGTACCTTTGATCTTAATAAATTACTATTTTAGGATATTTACATATACTATGAGTAATATGAAATTTTTAGTTATGAAACCAAAAATGATTTATAGATTATGATTATTTAATGATTCTTAAGAAATTACATACGTTTGATTTCATAGCGTCTTCATGTATTTTCATTTCTTTATATCTTTCCAGGGCTCCTTGTAACTGGACCACCATGTTGGATTCGATCTTGGGAAAAAGCTGAAATTGGAATAAAAGAAATCTATATGTTAGCAAATTTCTCATCATATATATATATATGATAAATTTAATATTGATATTAGATTTATATATATATATATATATATATATATATATATATATATATATATATATATATATATTTGTGTGTGTGTGTGTGTGTGTGTAGTCTCTTTTAGTACTTTTGCTTCATTCCTTCACTGTAAAAGTTTGTCTTCAAACATTCATATCACATTTTCGCTTCGTGTATGTGACATTTAAAATGGTAACCTCAGAAGATGGCCATAGAGTGCTAGATCAATTGTATCATGTTACAGCTAGCGCATTGCAAGAGAGATTGAACACTGCCAACAAGTCTTTTCTTCAGAAGCTGGCTTTTTTTTTTGTTAATTCGTCTACTCGTAGCCTTGGTACAACTCACTATTCAGTACGACTCACTATTCAGTACCACTTGCGCTTCGGTACAATTCTTAGCCTGGTACCACTCAATCCTCAGTACCACTTGTGCTTCGGTACTATTCTTAGCCTGGTACCACTCAATCCTCAGTACCACTTGTGCTTCGGTACCATTCGTACTCCGGTACCACTCACTCCTCAGTACCACTTGCGCTTTGGTACAATTCGCACCCCGGTACCACTCACTCCTCAGTACCACTTGCGCTTCGGTACCATTCTTACCTTGGTACCACTCACTCCTCAGTACCACTTGTGCTTCGGTACCATTCTTACCTTGGTACCACTCACTCCTCAGTACCACTTGCGTTTCGGTACCATTCTTACCTTGGTACCACTCACTCCTCAGTACCACTTGCGCTTCGGTACAATTCGTACCCCGGTACCACTCACTCCTCAATAACAATTGCGCTTCGGTACAATTCGAACCCCGGTATCACTCACTCCTCAGTACCACTTGTGCTTCGGTACCATTCGTACCCCGGCACCACTCACTCCTCAGTACCACTTGTGCTTCGGTACCATTCTTACCCTGATACCACTCACTCCTCAATAACAATTGCGCTTCGGTACAATTCGAACCCCGGTATCACTCACTCCTCAGTATCACTTGTGCTTCGGTACCATTCGTACCCCGGCACCACTCACTCCTCAGTACCACTTGTGCTTCGGTACCATTCTTACCCTGATACCACTCACTCCTCAGTACCACTTGCGCTTCGGTACCATTCGTACCCCGGTACCACTCACTCCTCAATAACAATTGCGCTTCGGTACAATTCGAACCCCGGTATCACTCACTCCTCAGTACCACTTGTGCTTCGGTACCATTCGTACCCCGGTACCACTCACTCCTCAGTACCACTTGTGCTTCGGTACCATTCGTACCCCGGTACCACTCTCCTCAGTACCTACAATACTCCATAATATTAATTTTGTTAAGGGTAAAAATGGTGACTACTTACTTTTGCGACATTTTCAAACATCGGCAGTAAGACGAACTTTATAAATCCTATTTGCGCTGAAGGTTTTGTGACTTTTTCTCGGTCCATAAAAGGGGCCACTGGAAGTCCTTCCAGCTTTTCCCTATCCGCTTGGTTGAAATATTCTTCCAGAAGGCAATCCACCCAGGGTTCTGATACCTCCATCGGGCGCACCTCATTCGAAATATCGCAGCATTTTATCAGCACCATTTTTAACTGAAATATAACAAAAAATATATTACATACAAATTCTAATTTTAGAATTTCAAAGAACAAATTATATTTCAAGACCACAAACTTATTTCAGCAAAAGTCTAGTAAAAATAAGTTTTGTTCCAAAAAGAATTTCTCTTGAATATTTTCATTTTGAATGACTGGTAGCCAACACGCAGCTGATATTCTTTCTTTCTTCTTCTGTTTCGGACCGCTGGAAAAGGCAGCAGCCAAGCTTCTGCTGATACACACAGCAACAGGAGCAGCTTACGATACTTTTCGAAAATCGCTTGATTTTTGTTTAATTAATTAATTATATCCCTTAATTAGTAAGAATCAATAACCAAATTTGGCGTTTCTTAGTTAGAAGGATATCAAGGTGTATGCAAGATTTCGAATCTGAGTGACCTCCCGCTTTGGAGTTATACGTCGACACGTACATACGAAACTTTATTTATATATATATATATATATATATATATATATATATATATATATATATATATATATATATATAATGGAAAAGGTGACTTAGGTGGTGCAGAATTCAGGGGGTAAGACAGCGATATAACAAATACAAAGTGCTCAATACGTAAGTAGAGCAAATTTATATAGGTACAAGTGATAACCTACTCGAGTTACCCCATGAGGATCTTCTGGGTTAAATCTACTAAATTAATCGAGATACCGATTAATTGCAGTCGATTATCGGTATCTCGATTAATTCAGTAGATTTAACCCTGAAGATGTTTATGGTGAAACTTGAGTAGGTTATCACTTGTACCTATATATATATATATATATATATATATATATATATGAGGAAAAAATGAGTAAAGAAAAGAAATGTAGATGGATAAAAATGAATTTTATCGATATCACTTTTAATCGATAAAATTCATTTTTATCCATCTACATTTCTTTTCTTTACTCATTTTTTTCTCATATTGTCGGATTCATTTCCCATTCTCACACACACACACACACACACACACACACACATATATATATATATATATAAAATCTTGCCCTGATAGAAAAACGAGGAATAAGGAATAATATATATTGTGTACAAGAACATTTTCTCGGCCCAAACACGTGTCGGCATTCCATTAAATATTTTATCCATTCAAAATTGTCTTTAGTTTATTATTTTATTTTTCCAACACATTTTTTTTTCAATTTACATACACACACACACGCGCGCGCACATTATATATATATATATATATATATATATATATATATATATATATATATATATATTAGGAGGATATGTGCTTAATTGAAGTCATACCTAATTTTGAAAATTAATTAGTTAATAATTAATGAATTTAGGCGGGCATATATGTTCAAATGTAAGGCTAAACAAATCGAGAAAATGTCAATCCCTGAATATACATTTCGACCTATTTCGATTGAGGAATTGACATTTTCTCGATTTGTTTAGCCTTACATATATACCCGCCTAAATTCATTAATTATTAACTAATTAATTTTCAAAATTAGGTATGACTTCAATTAAGCACATATCATCCAGAAATTGTCGGCAAAAAGCCATATCAAATAAACACACTGTTTATTTACTTCTCTCATATATATATATATATATATATATATATATATATATATATAAGAAACATTATAACATAAATTATTCAGACGGCGGTTATGATACTATTACCATAAATATGAACTCAATGTTTGTTTCTAGGTTCAAACGAAATATTTAGTCTGAATTTACATCTATTTATCATAAGATTCGGGCACTTTGAGTATCATTTGATTTCCTTGGTGTTTAAACAGTCTTGAAGGAAGTCTTTGATATAAATGTTATAGTACTTCTGATAAGAATTAAACTCTTCCAAGGAAACGTCTCTTCATGGCAATTTTTAAAGTGCCTACAAGATGTCTTTAAAGTAGAAATGAATCGATGAAAGTCTGGGTGAATGTTAGATGATGTGCCACTTTGTAGAGCAAGCTTAAATGCACTTCACCGTTGATTAACCATTTCAAGTTAAGTGGAAAATCTCGGTTAAGGAATTGCGCTTATAAAACCGGAAAGTCGCCCGTCGTGTAATCGGTATCTCGATTAATTCAGTAGATTTAACCCTGAAGATCCTTATGGTGAAACTCGAAAGAAATAGATTCAGCGACAAAAATTCAAAATCCTGGACGAGGCTGATTGTATTTCATATTGCTCGAATAACCTTGGGAAAGGTATGAATCCTACTCTCCCTCCAGCTATGGATAAATAGTAGGGAAGACTGGGGTCTTTAACCTTGGTTAAGCAAGCGGTCTACGAGAAAGAAAACTCTGAGTTCAAACTTTGCTTAAATGTTGACTTAGTGTCATATCTTACTCGTGCAGAAGGGTTGGTAAATACATTAAACGAAAAACGTGTGCCTGTTTAATTGAAGTTTGTTCGCTATCTCCTCCGAGACGGCTTGGTGTATTTTAATAAAAACCATGTAGAAATACTTATCAGCATTTGTTAATGTGTTGACGTTACCTGATATTACGTATATATATATATATATATATATATATATATATATATATATATATATATATATTATATACCAAACCCTTCGCACGAGCAGGACGTGACGCAATGCCAATTTCTTAAGCGAAGTTCAACAGGTTTGAATTCAGAGTTTTCCTTCTCCTAGCTGGTTGCCTAACCAATCTTAAAGGGCCCAGTCTTCCCTACTATTTATCCATAGCTGGAGGGAGAGTAGTTGGATTCATAACTTTCCCATGGGCATTAGTGCTATGTGAAATGCAAACAGCTTCGTCTCTGATTTGAACTCGGGTCGACGAGTCCATTTCTTACGACTCTAACCATTACAGTACGTAATATTACGTATAAGATGTTGAAATTGATTAATCAATTACACATATATTAACAAATAGATGGAGATTAGATACAATGAGAGTGACTGACGTCTTCCTGTGGACTCCTATACATGGACACACTAGTGTGGGTCAACCAGCAAAACTTACATTTATCTGGATGTCGTGGTGAGAACCTAATAAGAGCGATGGACCGATAAAGTTTGATGGCGACAGACAGTTGTAGGTTGGATGATTAAATAGTGTATCAATTTTATTGGGTTACTAAGTGGCAGCTTGTATATATATATATATATATATATATATATATATATATATATATATATATATATATATATAATATATTATAATCCAAAAGTCCGGAGAAGAAATCTTCCTTACGACATAGGAGTTTTTTTTAAATCCTGTCGCAGTTTGCAGAGCTCAATGTGTGCTTTATGTTAGAGTCACAAGCAAATTCATAAGTAAAAATATAACAAAAGACTTAGAATTTTTTGCATTATAGTCTATTTCTGCAGCTTAGACAAAGTGTCTAACCTCCCAAATCATCAGATGCGAATGATGAATTCTTTATTACTTTTAAGGCATTTGAAAACAGATTTTTTTTGTCCTGATACTCTCAGCTGTGGGGAAATAAAAAAGATATTTGACCATTTGTTGCCGGTAATTTGTTAGGAATTTTCTGTTAAATCAATCTCTTCCAGATTTCAACTAAAGGACCACCCCATATATATATATATATATATATATATATATATATATATATATATATATGATTTGGTTATAAAAATAATTTTCATAAATTTCATGTGTAGCAATGGATACTGGTGGTTGACCCTTTTTTTCACAGCCTGTCATATCCAAATTATAAAAAAAGGTTGGATGTTTGCAATTAGAGCAAGTTGAAGAACACGATCGGAAAAATAAAAGAAGGGCTTGACATTACCAGCCGATTGATCGAATATCCAGCCTAAATAAGGGCCGTACGTGGTATGTTGCATATCACGGGAACCAATTGATACCGGGGTCACAGACCACCCAGTTAGCACAGTCCTGTCCTCAGGCATTCCGAGTCGGCACCTACTGAAAACAGGTAGCCCCACTGAGAGGGGTTCTTACTCCTATGCTGAGGTGTAGTCGGCGTATTTTTCAGCTCCGGATGACGAGGTTATTTTTTATACTTATTTTCCCAAAATAATAACTTTTTAGAATATGAATTTGTCAATCAGGGACAACCCTTCTGAATGATTTAAGTGCTCTACATTTTTTGGGGGTGGGTGAGGGTGGAGTTCTATCAAAATTGTTAAATTCCGTTAATATCGACACCAACAAAATAAAGATGAATTATTTATCAGAATGTTTGAGATGAGGCTTGATGAGTAGTATTATCTGCATTATTCGTCTGTTTCTTCTGAATGCACAAGAGATTCTAACTAATCCATCTTCAGTATTATCTGCGTTATTCGGACTATTGTCCTCATCTTCGTTGTTATCTGTACAACGTTTCAGCCGATGTGCTCTCCTGCCTTCTTCGAGTATTTCTTGTCGAACTCGGGAACCTTCTCAGAATCGGGAACCTTCTTTTCGAACACTGGAACCTTCTTGTCGTAATCGGGAACATTCTTGTATTAATCAGGATCAATCACGAACTTTGAACCTAACTCTTTATTCAGTCCACGGGGGTATCCTGTTCTCATTCCGCTAACCATAGCTAGAGTAGAAGGTTCCAGTATTCGAAAAGAAGGTTCCTGAGTCCGAGAAGGTTTCCAAGTTCGACAAGAAGAAGAAGGCCGGAGGGACCATCGGCCGAAACGTTGTACAGATAACAATGAAGGTGAGGACAATAATCCAAATGACGCAGATAATACTGAAGATGAATTAGGTAGAATCTCTTGTGCATCCAGAAGAAACAGACGATTAAAAATTACACAATTCTACTTTCTTTTATAAACTCAGATTGCCAAAATCTGAGCAGAAGCCTTCGAGAGGGGGGCATGGAGTAGTGGCTAAAGTGCTGGAATACAATATCGTATTAACATAGTTCGAAATCTAGTCGCGCTATTACAGTCACTTTCGGACTAATATCATTGGGAAAGGTATAACCCCCCTCATCTCCCTGTCTGAATAGTACAAATACAGTTCTTCTACAAGGATGGCTTTGTGAATATGTCCGTGATAGTTATCGTTGTAGGAATATACACAGCGACACGAGTTCAAATCCTGAACTTGACTGGCTGAATTTTACATAGCGCTAATACACCTCAGAAATGTATGAATCCAACTGTTTCATCTGAGCTCTTTAACCTTTATATAGCAACCCGTCTAGGAGAAGGAAAATTCTGAATTCAAACCACAAAAATTGACCTTGTGCCACATCTCGGTTGTGCGGATAGCTTGGTAAATTCATATAAGGGTGGATTTGGCATTAAATAACCCATGTAGTTTGATTTTCCATTAAACAAAGAAGTTAAACCAAAAACAGGAAACTTCGATTGACCATTACTTGAATGTTCCATCTCCTAGACCGGTCGCCCACTAAGACTAGAGAGCCTATTTGTTTTACTTGTGAATTTACTATTGTTAATTGTGAGAAGTGAACGCAATTTGTACTAGTCTTGCCGATTCCATTTTCTCTGCCGATTGCCTTTACTTCAAATGCAAAAAGAAAAATTAGAAAGATCAGAATGTAATATTGTTCTATAAAGCCAGACAGTAAACACGAAAGATGTGCAAGGTTTTGAGTGGGATGCAATATCAAATTGGTCTGAGCGGTAAGAAGCACTTGTCTCGACTCTTGTCTCGACTCTTAACCATAATGAGAACTTAAATCAAAGGAAAATCACCAATAATGAATCTTCAAAATAAGGAAATAAATAAGTAAATAAATTAAAATACGAAACGGCAGGAAGTCACATAATAATCAAGTCTGGTTTGATAATTACGTAAGAAAATGATAGTCACCAATTACTGTTGATTTTATGACTACGCTACTCTAACACACAGACACACACACACACACACACACACACACAGACACACACACACATATATATATATATATATATATATATATATATATATATATATATATGAGAGTGAGTAAATAAACAATGTGTTTATTTGATATGGCTTTTAGCCGACAATTTTTGGAGGATATGTGCTTAATGGAAGTCATACCTAATTTTGAAAATTAATTAGTTAATAATTAATGAATTTAGGCGGGCATATATGTTCAAATGTAAGGCTAAACAAATTGACATTTGTTCAAATGTAAGGCTAAACAAATTGACATTGACAAATGTACATTTGTTTAAATATAAGGCTAAACAAATTGACATTTTCTCAATTTGTTTAACCTTACATTTGAACATATATGCCCGCCTAAATTCATCGATTATTAACTAATTAATTTTCAAAATTAGGTATGACTTCAATTAAGCACATATCCTCCATATATATATATATATATATATATATATATATATATATATATATATTATTGATATTTTTGCTATAAAGCAATTACAATGCGTATATCATATAAAATTCGATAATTATTGAAAATAATTATGACAAGCGAACTCGGCAAATATCGCGCTCCACGTAGAACATCGTACACTTGTTTCAACTGTAAAGTTGTAACAGCTGTAAGATGAACTTTGTGAAATTTTTCAATGTCTAAGTAACAAATTACGACCAAAATCAAGTTGAAAAGACAATCCTCAAGAGAGAAAAACGACAAAAATGCGGTGTGAAATTCAGAAAAAAAATTTAGAAAAATTTTTTCACGATAAAAATCATCCAATTTTTATGTATTTCAATACAGGGAGACTTTAAACGTGAAATTTTTTACAACACATTTCTCATTGGGTCATTAGTATGTCTCGCCTCTTGTCAGATT
>CM042147.1:36880116-36882616 GCA_023376005.1 Doryteuthis pealeii | reverse complement strand
GATAGTAAATGCAATGACTGTCGAGGATTGTGAGGTTTCAGTTTTCTAGTAAGTTAAATATGTTAAAATAGTATGCGACGCCTTGGTTACACCTGGTCACGAAAAACTGATACCAGGTACCGGTGAGATGTATATATATATATATATATGTAAATAAATGGAAATTAATCCGACAGAATGAATTTAACATTTTGAAAAAACAATTAGTAATTATTATCTGCTGACAGAATCTGTTTCGACGCCTTAGTAGAAGGGTCATCATCAACGAGCAAAAAATATATGAAAGAGAGAAGGGATAAAAAAAACCCTATTCTCTTCCAACGGTTTTTTATCCCTTCTCTCTTTCATATATTTTTGCTCGTTGATGATGACCCTTCTACTAAGGCGTCGAAACAGATTCTGTCAGCAGATAATAATTACTAATTGTTTTTTCAAAATGTTATAATTCATATATATATATATATATATATATATAATATAGAGAGAGAGAGAGAGAGAGAGAGAGAGAGAGAGAAAATAAGAAAGAGAAATAAAGAAAGAGAAATAAAGAAATACAGAGAGACAATGATAGCTACATTGATATAAGCGGACTGGTTGCTTTCTTGCTTGCTTTTACGGTACATCAACCCCCTTTTATGTCATTTAATGGCGAATCAAGCCATTTTGATAGACAGATGACTCAGGATTCTTACAAGCAGACTATATATATATATATATATATATATATATACTAGAAAAACGTGACCCGTTGGGTCACCCATTAAACCCGGATTAGTTTGTTGGAAGATCACATGATAATATTATTTCGTAAATTTAAAGACTTCCCAAACTGCCCAAATAAGTTATTTAAACTGGAGTTAACATTTTCTTTTGACCAAAGGAAAAAACAAGAGGAGGGTCACATAGTTAGTTAATTTCTAATTACAGGTAATTAGGATTTTAATCATGAATATCCATGACAATCTCTCGCCAACCTTACCCTATCATTCATTGCTCTCGGGAGGTCCTCTGTATAGCACCCACTATCTGCGCAGAGTTAGTCAATGTGCGTCTTTGCTCAACGGTCCACATTGGCGTGCTTGTGTGCTGGTTTCCATAGAAAAAATGTCACTCACGAGTTTGTCCTTGTTTCTCCAGTAGTGTCAGGCATGTCTTGTTCATCTTACTCGGATGGTTTGTGTGATAAGTGGCAAGTGGCCATACAGCTGCTTTCTCATGGGGTGTTGCTTCCACAACTTGTCGAAAATCATGTCTTGTGCATTTCTCATCTAGTTTATTGTCTAGGCGCTATGTTAGTGTCCAGTTAGTGTCCAAGTGGTGCAGTCTTACAGTAGCAATGATACAACTATGGCTTGGAAGAAAACTTTTTTTACTTAAATGGCGGGGAAGTCAACGTTTGCTCATTTAAATAAAATTCCATATTTTTTTAAATATCTAGAGAACACAGTAACTACCTTTACTCAACATGAAATATTTTAAATTAAAGATTTATCTAATCTATTAAAACAAAGAAAAAAATAAGTTTAATAATCATGTTACATCAGTCATTTTTCCGAATTTTTATATATTCAATTTTTTTTTATTAACGATTGTTCTCATTAATTTACAGCAGACAATAAAAAAAATACTGGAACAAATTTTTAAAAAATAGTCAGCTTCAGCTATGATTTTTCTTAAAAAAGATTGTGCTCCAGTTTTTTAGGGTCATCAACTTAAACAGTAAAAATGCCTTTTGAGACGAATGTGATTGTTTAAAAGTGTATAAAAAAATTAGATATGTAATTTTAATTTACTTACTTTTTTTTTTTTTTTTTTACTGATGCCCATTATGTTACTACTTTTGGACTAAAACAAAAATCTGACCTTAAATAATAGATTTAAATAATTTTAATTTGTTTTTAAATTGAAAATGAGCCACTATTTTGGTGCATATCGCATAAATGCGTCCTGGCCTTCTGGCCTAAAAAAGAAGCTAAGCGGTGCCTGGTGGAAATCTGACCAGTGCTATTTATGAACTCCCTAGCAGTTTTAAGGCGTTTTTCCCGAAAAGATAGGAAAGCAATATTTTGCACCCCCAACTCTTTTCTCGACAAGTAAATATTTTACCCCCCCCCTTCTTTAAAATATTTTTAGCAGTTTGAAGGCGTTTTTATCGACAAATAACTTTTTAAGTGCTTTGAAGGTGTTAAAAAGTAAGCCACCTACAGGTTTTTTATCGACAAGTAAATGTATATATCCCTTCCTTAAAAATATCTTCTTTTTTTCGGTATTTTCATTTTATTTTAATTCAAGACCACTGTCACGAACTTTTAAACAAATACGACCGGGTTTCGCATTAACTTTTCGGGAAAATGTCTTCAAACAGCCAGGCAGTTCTTAAGTTCACGGGTCGGATTTTCAGCAGGCATCGCATACCGTTTTTTAGGGCAGGAGACGAGGACGCATTTATGCAATAAGCACCAACATTTTGCCAGTACAATTTAATAAAGAAATATGGCCA
>CM042147.1:36872616-36875116 GCA_023376005.1 Doryteuthis pealeii | reverse complement strand
TCTTTCTTCCCATCTATGTCGCTCTTTGATGAAGACCAACTGATCGATTTGGTCGAAACAGATCTGTCAGCAATCACATAACAAACATCATATGTTTTTTCAAAATGTTAAATTTCATACTGTCGGATTAATTTCCATCTATTTTTCACATTTGTCAAATGAAAAAACATTATATTTGGAATTCTACACCTTGAAGACTTTCATCTATAACTACGGACTTAACACCACTAAATTAAGTAAATTTTGGAACTCTTAACATCTTTCTTCAAATTACAATGTGGACTTGTATATTTTTAACAGCTGAAATATATACTATACTATTTTGATACCTACTTTACATTTCTTATATATTTTTACAACAAACTCTTTTGAGTTTTATTTTAACTAAATGCTTCTGATTTTTTAAAATCAAAAATCAAATTTATTTTATTTTTAAAACAGAACATACATTTTTCAAAATTTTTCAGCGGTTGAATTCAGCGTTCGTTTATTGTAAACAGTCTTTTTAACGGATATCTTTCTTCCCATCTATGTCGCTCTTTGATGAAGACCAACTTATCGATTTGGTCGAAACAGATCTGTCAGCCATCACATAACAAACATCATATGTTTTTTCAAAATGTTAATTTCATATTATATATATATATATATATATATATATATATATATATATATATATATATATATATATATATATATATGAAGATAGTGGGTTGGAGTAAATTCCAACAGTATGAGGTGAGGTAAAAGAAAAGTGAACAAAAATAAGGAATATATATATATAATAATATATAAAATGAATATATATATATATATATATAATATATATATATATACTATATATAGAGAGAGAGAGAGAGAGAGAGAGAGAGGTGAATAATATCAAATATTACTGTGATAGAATTCAAACCAAAAATGTTTAGAACTATACAAAAAATTGAATTTGAAAAACAGGTCGATAGAAAGCAAAACGTATGTACACAATAACATCTCCTGTACTCCACCCCTAATCCATCAATACCTCACCAAAGTCTGTAATCTTTAGCTATTTTGAAATCAGATTTGAAAGAGCCAGAACGCTGAAATAAATCTATATCTTATCACTTAAAGGTTTTCATATATATATATATATTATTATTATATATATATATATTGTGTGTGTGTGTGTGTGTGTGTGTGTGTGTGGAATTAAAGGCAGGTCTCCCAGTTTAACGATTTTATTGGTGATCTTTTCAATCTTTCTGGCCAACTTTTTTATATTTGGATGGAATTCGTGGATTTCGAAGTGCCGAAAGTATTCGGGATATGAACTTCGGTGGACTAATCCACGAAATTCCATCCAAATATTAAAAAGTTGGCCAGAAAGCTTGAAAAGATCACCAATAAAATCGTTAAACAGGAGACCTGCCTTTGTTTAATTCCACACACAACACAACACACACACACACACACACACACACACACACATATATATATATATATTATATATATATATATATATATATAGTATATATATATTTCTTCTAAATGATTGTCCTTATATTGAGATCCAAGTGGTAGAGAAGGTGCCCATCTTTTCCCCAACCTACAACTTGGAACCTCATATAGGAAATATTACACGAGGGCTTGAAAGTAAACAACGGAAAACCATTAAGAATAAATATTCCGTGGGTTTCTACTAAACCTGTTTAAATAATAAATTTTCTGTCAAAATAAACACAATTCATATCTATCTATATATCTATCTCTCTCTATCTATCTATCTATCTATCTATATATATATTATAATATATATATATATATATATATATATAAACAAAAAAAACAATTAAACAGACACACACACACACATACACATATTTAGCTAACCAATCCCCACAATCTAACACCTGTGGTACCACCATCCACCATTTCGGCACTCCCCATTCCAGAGAGAAAAGAATCCACTAAACAACCCCAACTACACCTCCCCCTACTGACGACCTTCCGTTTTCAGCATTTTGAGAATTTCCATCATTGGAGTAAGAACTATATCCAAGTCCTGAAGATGGTCTAATAAGAGACCGAAACGTTGCACCGTCGACAATAAACATCAAGTTTCCATAACATCCCGTGTTTTGTCTACTTTTCTCCATATATATATATATATATATATATATATATATATATATAATATATATATAATCAGGAAAAACTGGAGATACATCCGACGGTATTTTTAACTATATAGAATATGAAAGTATTCAGAGGATGATTTATTTGATGTATTAGCCATTAAGAAATAAATATCCATGGGTTTCTACTAAACCTGTTTAAATAATAAATTTTCTGTCAAAATAAACACAATTCATATATATCTGTCTGCTCTATCTCTCTCTCTCTCTCTCTCTCTTCTCTATATTATATAATATATATATATATATATATATATATATATATAATTATATACTATATACAGGAAAAACACGTATTGAAGTATTAGCCAACATTTAAAAATTTG
>CM042147.1:36852564-36872516 GCA_023376005.1 Doryteuthis pealeii | reverse complement strand
GTAGAAGGAAATGCCAAGATGATAGGAACCGTTAGGGACGTGGATGGTGATAAATAGAGAGAGAGAGTCAAGAAATCAAATGCTATCAGAACTATTGATAATGATTATATATACATTATATATATATATATATACTATATATAATTATTTATCTGGTGTACAAATACATTTTAGGTGCCCATTGTTACCATGGTTCCAGCAGCATGTTAGCTACGGCATTCTCAAGCAACGCGTGCCTGTTAAGAAATACAGAGAATGTCCGCTCATTTATATATTGAGTGAGTTTTATTTAACGCTATCAACATCTGTGAGCCATTTGATGCTAATATATGTGCACATATCCCTGTTCTGTACTTAGCGGGATTCTTAATATCCTAGCTTTTTTGTTTGTTTTTGTTAAAATCGTGCATGAATCTTGATGTTATGTTTTAGTACGTATTCTCCTATTATGTCTGTCCCGTCTTCTTGCCCTTCCTTTGGATCTGCTTATCTAGATGTAGTCAAGAGTTCGTCGGCTCCCTGGTACTATGCCTTACTGTCTGCAACGTGTGAGTTTTTTTTTTGTTTTTTTTTTGCTATCTGATTTTCTATGTGGATTGTCTCTTTACACACGTAATTGGTGAAGTTTTCAATTTGGAGCCTGGGAGTGTGGATACTCTTATCGCCAATTATCCCGCCAGATTCACCTCTGACCTGAGTGGTATACATTTTTTTTTTTTTTTTTTTTTTTTTTTTTTTTTTTTTTTTTTTTTTTTTTTTTTTTTTTTTTTTTTTTTTTTTTTTTTTTTTTTTTCTTTTTTTTTTTTTATTTTTTTTTTTTTTTTTTTTTTTTTTTTTTTTTTTTTTTTTTTTTTTTTGTTTGCTAGGGTCCCCATCTATGTGTTAATTAGATGAAAAATGAGTTTTAAATTGTATTTAAATAAATTAAACCCATAATATCAACAACTACGAATCAAACAAATGTCTTCGGCTATAAAAAAACCAACAAGGGTTACATGCCGTGAAACCAATCAACAAAACCCAAACCAACAATCAACAATAATCTCATTTATACATATTAAGTAATCATCCCAGGTGGCGTAAGTCGTATACAACCAAGACAGCGAGGAGTCTATCCCTTCACTAGCGCAAAACCAAGAGAGATGTTTTAAACGGTCACTTTACTGGCAAAGAACCCTGTGCTACTCTGAGTGTCGGGGGCCGGTAATAAACCAGGTACCCTTGTGGTACCCCACACACATACATACACCCATACACGAAGAGACAAATGATGAAATAAGTCATAAAATTCGAACAAATAAGATTTTATTGCTGGATAAAAATTGAGATATTTTCTTCCGTAAGTGATTCACTGTAAAAGGAATAGAATTGTTTGGATTTCTGTCTGCATTGGTGCTTTACTTTCATATGTATCCATGTGTTGTCGATCCAGCGTCCGAAGATCCAGCTCTGCTGGCCTTTATGACCCTACGATTTTTGGTATCGTCGCTGCACAGAAAATAGAGATAAGCCAATTATTAAGCATCAAAAAAATATACATTCATAATGAACACGCAGACATGATATAATGTATAATATATATGATTTGTGCGAAGCTGGGTAAAGTGTGAAATCAAATGAGAAACGGTCAGATGTATATGTTATGTTTCATTTTTATTTATCCAATATTTCGAGAGGGGATTCTCTTTTTCATAATTTCTAGATTGGCTTACTACTGCGGTCGTGGAGCTTTTGTAGTGGAGTGTTCACTTAGCGACTAATAACCGTGGGAAACGGGTAATGAATTCTACTCTTCCTACAGCATATGGGTGAATAGTAGGGCAACTGCTCTTTAACCTTGGTTAAGGCAACCGTATAGGGAAGAAAACATGAATTCAAAACCTGTAACTCCGCTTAAAAATTGACCTTGTGTCACATCCTCTGTTGCGGAGGTTGGTAATATATATAAGAATAGGGTGTTGAAATTCTCGGTCGCAACATGTGCATGAGGTCATCTATTGGCTAGTGGGCTGAAATTGCTTGAGTGGGTGGTCACTCTACGCGCGGCTTTGTGAATATAATTATATAATATACTATAATATAAATATATCTTTTCAGCAAGATGAGATACTGCTACCGATTATATGAACTGGTCTAATATTTCAGAGGATTGTCATTTATGAGAAGATGGCACCATATGATTAGAACACAAGCACTCTGTTTTTATCTGAGTTCAAGTGAATCAAATGCCTATAGCCGACTGCTGTATACGCGTCAGAAGACATCAGCTTCTGACAAAACAATGCTGAAAAAACTGCACGATTCAATCCTATTAAAACAGATTTTTTAAAAGCTCTAATAAAGCAGATGCAAATAAATAAATAATAAAAAGTAAAAATTTTTTATTTTCTCTTATTTTTAGCGGAAGTTAAGCTATCTCTGTTTTCTAATGCGTAATAACACACGTTATGCAGCGGAAATGGCTAAAGGATTTGAATTTAGTTTTGAGCTGTTTTTTCCTATTCATGGTCTTGAAAAAGCACGAATTCCTAGTCTGACATCAGATATCTGACACACCAAAGTAAAATGAAAATAACATGTCACTAGCATGTCACAATGGACGACAAAAGCAAAATCTTCTTAAAAATGGCTTTGTGAAAAAAAGCTACTGGTATTTTATAAACCACACTCAAACGTGTCATTAGATCAGGGGTTCCAAACCTTTTTCACTCATTGCCCACTTTGAAACGCAGAATTTTTTTGTGGCCCATGAAATTAAGTATCTAACTACATGTACTTTCAGTTTCATTTACAACTATTTATATGCAATATTTAATTTTCAATTTTATTATATATAATATATATATATAATATATATTACGTGCAAAAAACTATCAGGAGAAATTATAATATTTCCTTGGCCACACTGAAATTTACTGTGGCCCAATTTGCATGTGGCCATAGTTGGAAACCCTGCATTAGATCAATTCTCAACCGGGGTTGTGGGTCCGCTCGGATCATAACATTTTGGGAAGTCTATACAGTAAAAAATATTAATTAATAAAACAATTGAATTTTTAAATGGAATTGTTTTTATGAGGTTGTCCACCATAGTAATAATAGGAATGCATAAGCAAAAGAAGTTTGAAAAACCATTGCATAGATCAATCCCGAGATTTCTTTCTATTTATATTCATGTTCGCAACTATAAAGATTTGTAATTAATTAATTTATTAGTAGTAAGTAGTAGTAGTAGTAGTATAGTAAGGACCAGTGGATATCCAAGAGATGATAATTATTATTACAACGTTTTAGATGGACTTGATTGGCTTCTAATCTACAATTCAATCTTAGTCGTTTCTTCTTAAAATCCTTCGCGACCGTTCCAATCGCATGAACTAACAATAAGTATCAACAAAGCCCCATGCTTAATAGTTTTTCCAGTTCATCTGCAAGGTCAAGTATTTGTCCTTATCTCTTTCTTAACTCTAATGTTTAGCTGGATCATTTTTTTTTTTTTTTTTTTTATTTTTTTTTTTTTTCTACAAAAACCCTCAAAGATCATAAGTTCTTTTTCTTGTTAATTTACACGATCTGGTCTTCTGGTTGAGATAGGAGATCTATTTGTATTAAAATCAACAGTGGAATTTATACATTTATCTATAAGATATTGGTTTGTGCATATACCATTGGTAGTATAGTCAGTATTTTATTTCTGCACAATTCCCAATGGATCACCTTTCCCACTCAATGTGGCCTAGATCTTGTACTTCTTTGTCTAATTAGCAGCATTCGCTTATATGTAATTGTGAATAAATAAAATGAAATAGAATAAAAGTATGTTAAATACAAATATTCAGAGTTGATAAGTCCACTGCTCGCGTGGATAACACTGGAAAACAATTGGACTGAATTCTGTGAACATTGATTTTCCAATTTGATTTGACTAATATGGCATGCTGAATTTCAACTGTAGTCATTTTCTTGTACTCACGTCAAGTTTTCTTCCAGCTACTCCAAAATAAGAACAATTGAATTGTTTCTGTAAGTAATAGAACTGTCACTGATTGCATAGGAAGGAGCTTATTCAAGAATCTGGTGACTAGGTGATTCCCAATCAAAAGAACAAATCACACATTTGTAAACATATCTATTTTAAATTAAAAAATTCGATTAAGACAAGTTTGGTCCTCACCAGATATGCAAGCAATTATTAAGGGTTACGGAATGTGGAATCAAGACACGTGAAAGCTTCATTGGTATTCTATGATTGTAAGAGAAAAAATGCATTGCACAGAGTTTTACTTTTGTTAATGAAAAACTCACAATATAAACAAGAACAAATGTAAAATTCAATATTCTAGTCTACCTTCAGCTGTAACACCAGTACCTCATTCAGCTGAATCTCAGTGTGGGCAGTAAGAGCTTGGGAAGAAGCATTGGGTGAGAGGAAGTTGGCCTCCAACGATCTAATCTCAAACCTGTTGATCCCAACATTCCTACAATGCGGCATTTGCTGACACTAAGAAAATATTTCGCATATTGCACATGAAACTAAGGTCTCTTATGCAAGTTCATTAAGCATTGCAATTGAAGGCAGTGTTTCAAGAGCAATTTGGGAGTTCCTGCCTGTCAATTGAAAAAAAAATTAAGGTCGGTGTGTTTGATTGTCTACAGATTCTGGAAGTTATAAAGATGAATCAATTCATCGGATGACGTAAAACTCGAAAAGAGCTTGGTTCTTGACAATCTTTACCTTGTTAAGAACTTGTCTTGGAATGCAGAGCAATGAATTACACTGAAAGGATAGCCACAAATGATGATTGCAACATGAGCATCAATTCCATTTTGGCATAGCCTCTACTAACACTTGAAAAAACGCTTGAATGTGTCACTAATGGCAAGATGAATGATTCCAACAAGATTGAAATAATGGAGAAGGTATTAAGATATGCGATGTAAATATGACATTAACTATGAAGCATAAAGGAATTGGTCACATATAGAACATACTAGAAAAACTATGTGTAGTTTTTTTCCTAACTACTTTCACACAATTTGACTTACAGTACAATATCCTTGTAGAACAAGATCATTGTAAAAAATCATTACAGTGAAGCATTTTTTAAAATTAGTTTCCAATTGTACATTTTTTAATATTCCTAACAAATAACTCAAATCTTCACATGCAGATTTTAATGTTTTTTGAGACCAAGCAGGGGTATCCGCTAACTTAAAAGTTGAGTAATAGAGAAGAAAATAATGGATAATTTGGAATTCAGACCAAAAGTTGTCAAAACAGTGTCAGATCAAAGCTCAACAAAATTGAGATGCCAGTGTGATGTTTTATTATTCCGCATTAAATACATTTTTAAAACCTTCATGAAATAAGCAAAATTTTGTTAGAAGTTTATTTTAACGTTTTTGTAGAAAACCTGGAGGGTAAACCCTAGCTCTAAAAAGTTGACGTGATATAAGAAAACTGAGGCCATTTCGGATTCAGTGTTAAAAAATAGTCATAAACAAGTGTCAATCCAAATCATCAAAAAATATGATACTCCAGTGAAATCGACGTAGAACGCTAACCTAACAAAACTAACAGCAGAGAGTTCCATTCTCGTACATATCTCGTACCTTTGATCTTAATAAATTACTATTTAGGATAATACAATATATTAGATAATAAGAAATCATTAGTTGAAACCAAAAATTGATTCATAGATTATGATTAATTCAATGATTCTTGAGAAAATACATACGTTTGATTTCATCAGCGGTCTCCCATTATTTTCATTTCTTTATATCTTTCCAGGGCTCCTTGTAACTGACACCATCTTGATCGATCTTGGAAAAAGCTGAATGGAATAAAAGAAACTATATGTGCATTCTTCATCAATGTAAATATATGATAAATTTAATATTGATATTAGATTTATATATATTATAAATTAATATTATATAATATATATATAATATATAATAATATAATATATGTGTGTTGTGTGTCTGTGTTGCTTGTGTGTGTTGTGTATCTCTTTTAGTACTTTGCTTCATCCTCACTGTAAAAGTTGTCCTTCAAACATTCATATCACATTTCGCTTTGTGTATGTGACATTAAATGTAATCTCAAAAAGAATGGCCAATAAGAGTCTAAGATCAATTGTATCATGTTACGCGCTAGCGCATCAAGAGAGATCGACACAGCCAACAAGTCCTTTTTCTCAGCAGCTGGCTTTTGTTAATTCGTCTAACTTGCAGCCCTGGTAACGACTCACTATTAAGTACGATTCACTCCCAGTACCACTTGCGCTTAGTCAATTCGTATCCCGGTCCACCAATCCTCATACCACTTGTGCTACGGTACTATTCGTAACCCCGTACAACTCACTCCTCAATAACAATTGCCGCTTTGGTACTATTCTTAACCCCGGTACCACTCACTCCTCTGTACCACTGCGCTTCGGTACATTCGTACCCGGTGACCACTCACCGTCAGTACACTTGCCGCTTCGGCGCCATCTACCCTGGTACCACTCACCCCAGACCACTTGTGCTTCGGTACCATATCGTACCCCAGTACAAACTCACTCCTCAGTACCACTTGCGCCTCGGTACATCTACCCTGGTACCAACTCACTCCTCAGTTACCCATAAACTTGCCGCTATCGGTACAATTCGTACCGGTACCACTCACTCCTCAGTACCACTTGCGCTTCGGTACCATTCTTACCTGTATTACCACCCACCCTAGTACCACTTGCGCTTCGTACCATTCTACCTTGGTACCACTCACTCCTCAGTACCACTTGCGCTTCGTACAATTCGTAACCGCGTACCACTCACTCCTCAATAACAATGTGCTTCGGTACAATTCCGAACCCGGTATCACTCACTCCTCAGTACCACTTGTGCTTGCGGTACAATTCGTACCCGCACCACTCACTCCAGTACACTTGTGCTTCGGTACAATTCGTACCCCGGCACCACTCACTCCTCAGTACACTTGTGCTCGGTACCATCTTACCCTGATACCACTCACCCTCAGTACCACTTGCGCTTCGGGTACAATTCGTACCCCGGTACCCCACTCCTCAGTACCACATGGCTTCGGTACCATTCTTACCTGGTAAACCACTCACTCCTCAGTACCACTTGCGCTTCGGTACAATTCGTACCCCGGTACCACCACTCCTCATAACAATCGCCTTCGTACAATTCGTAACCCCGGTATCTCTACTCTCTTACCACTTGCGCTCGGTACAAATTCGTCCCCGTAACGCACTCACTCCTCAGTACCACTGTGCTTCGGTACCATTCTACCCTGATACCACTCACTCCTCAGTACCACTTGCGCTTCGTAACAATTCGTACCCCGGTACCACTCACTCCTCAATAACAATTGCGCTTCGAACAATTCGAACCCGGTATCACTCACTCCTCAGTACCACTTGCCGCTCGGTACCATTCGTACCCCGTCCACTCACTCCAGTAACCACTTGTGCTTCGTACCATTCGTACCCTGGTACCACTCTCCTCAGTACCTACAATACTCCATAATATTAATTTGTTAAGGGTAAAAATGGTGACTACTTACTTTTCGACATTTTCCAAACATCGGCAGTAAGACGAACTTTATAAATCCTATTTGCGCTGAAGGTTTTGTGACTTTTTTCTCGGTCCATAAAAGGGGCACTGGAAGTCCTTCCAGCTTTCCCTGTCCGCTGGTTGAAATATTCTTCCAGAAGGCAATCCACCCGGGTTCTGATACCCCATCGCGGCACCTCATTCGAATCGCAGCAATTTTATCAGCACCATTTTTAACTGAAATATAACAAAAATATATACATACAAATTCTAATTTTAGAATTTCAAAGAACAAATTATATTTCAAGACCACAAAACTTATTTCAGCAAAAGTTCAGTAAAAATAAGTTTTGTTCCAAAATAATTTCTCTAAATATTTCATTTGATGACTGGTAGCCAACACGCAGCTGATATTCTTTCTTCTTCTTCTGTTTCGGACCGCTGGAAAGGCAGCAGCCAAGCTTCTGCTGAACACACAGCCAACAGAGCAGCATACGATACTTTCGAAAATCGTTGATTGTTTTTTTATACCCTTAATAGTAGAACATATAACCAAATTGGCGTTTCTTAGTTAGAAGGATATCAAGGTGTATGCAAGATCGAATGTGACCTCCCGCTGAAGCCATCGACACGTACATACGAAACTTATATATATATATTATATATATATATAATATATATATAATGAAGGTGACTTAGTTGTGCAGAATTCAGGGGGAAGACAGCGATATAACAAATACAAAGTGCTCAATACGTAAGTAGAGCAAATTATATGGTACAAGTGATAACCTACTCGAGTTACCCATGAGGATCTTCTGGGTTAATCTACTAAATTAATCGAGATACCGAATTAATTGCAGTCGATTTATCGTATCTCGATTAATTCAGTAGATTTAACCTGAAGTGCTTAATGGTGAAACTTGAGAGGTTATCACTTTGTACATATATATATATATATATATAATATAATTAATATATATAAATATATATATGAGGAAAAAATGAGTAAGAAAAGAAATGAAGATGGATAAAAATGAATTTTATCGATATCACTTTTAATCGATAAAATTCATTTTTATCCATCTACATTTCTTTTCTTTACTCATTTTTTTCTCACTATTGTCGATTCATTTCCCATTCTCACACACTCACACACACACACACACACACATATATATATATAAAATCTTGCCCTGATAGAAAAACGAGGAATAAGGAATAATATATATTGTGTACAAGAACATTTTCTCGCCAAACACGTTCGGCATTCATTAAAACATTTTTTATCCATTCAAAATTGTCTTTAGTTTATTATTTTATTTTGCGCAACCATTTTTTTTTCAATTTACATACAACAACACGCGCGCGCACATTATACTATATATATAAATATATATAATATATATATATATTATATATAATAATATAATATATTTAGGAGGAATATGTGGCTTAATTGAAGTCAATACCTAATTTTGAAAATTAATTAGTTTTAATTAATGAATTTAGGCGGGCATATATGTCAAATGTAAGGCTAAACAAATCGAGAAAATGTCAATCCCTGAATATACATTTCGACCTATTTCGATTGAGGAATTGACATTTCTCGATTTGTTAGCCTTACATATATACCCGCCTAAATCATAATATTAACTAATTAATTTCAAAAATTAGGTATGACTTCAATTAAGCACATATCATCCAGAATTGTCGGGCAAAAAGCCAATATCAAATAAACACACTGTTTATTTACTTCTCTTCATAATATATATATATATATATATATATTATATATAATATATAAGAAACATATAACAAAATTATTCAGGCGGCGGTTATGATACTTTACCATAAATATGAACTCAATGTTTGTTTCTAGTTCAAACGAAATATTTAGTCTGAATTTACATCTATTTATCCTAAGATTCGGGCACTTTGAGTATCATTTGATTTCCTTGGTGTTTAAAACAGTCTTGAAGCAAGTCTTGATATAAAATGTTATAGTAACTTCTGATAAGAATTAAACTCTCAAGGAAACGTCTCTTCATGGCAATTTTAAATGCCTACAAGATGTCTTTAAAGTAGAAATGAATCGTGAAAGTCTGGTGAATGTTAGATGATGTGCCACTTTGTAGAGCAAGCTTAAATGCACTTCACCGTTGATTAACCATTTCAAGTTAAGTGAAAATCTCGGTTAAGGAATCGCGCTTATAAAAACCGGAAAGTCGCCCGTCGTGTAATCGTATCTCGATTAATTCAGTAGATTAAACCCTGAAGATCCTTATGGTGAAACTCGAAAGAAATAGATTTCAGCGACAAAAATTCAAAATCCTGCACGAGGCTGATTGTGTATTTCATATTGCTCGAATAACCTTGGGAAAGGTATGAATCCTACTCTCCCTCCAGCTATGGATAAATAGTAGCGAAGACTGGGGTCTTTAACCTTGGTTAAGCAAGCGGTCTACGAGAAAGAAAACTCTGAGTTCAAACCTGTTAAAACTTTGCTTAAATGTTGACCTAGTATCATATCTTACTCGTGCAGAAGGGTTGGTAAATACATTAAACGAAAAACGTGTGCCTGTTTAATTGAAGTTTGTTCGCTATCTCCTCCGAGGTGGCTTGGTGTATTTTAATAAAAACCATGTAGAAATACTTATCAGCATTTGTTAATGTGTGAACGTTGCCTGATATTAACGTATATATATATATATATATATATATATATGTAAACAAGGTTGTTTTAGAATGCTTTTTTGCCGATAATTTTGGGAGAATAAGTGCTTAATTGGAGAATATACCAAACCCTCGCACGAGCAGGACGTGACACAATGCCAATTTCTTAAGCGAAGTTTTCAGGTTTGAATTCAAGTTTTCTTCTCCTAAGCTGGTGCCTAACCAAGGTTAAATTGCAAGCTTCCTACTATTCATACATAAGCTGGAGGAGAGTAGTTTGGATTCATAACTTTCCAATGGGCATTAGTGCTATGTGAAATGCAAACAGCTTCGTCTCTGATTTGAACTCGGGTCGACGAGTCCATTTCCTACGACTCTAAACCATTACAGTACGTAATATTACGTATAAGATGTTGAAATTGATTAATCAATTACACATAATAAACAAATAGATGGAGATAGATACAATGAGAGTGACGAGCGTCTCCTGTGGACTCCTATACATGGACACACTAGTGTGTCAACCAGCAAAACTTACATTTATCTGGATGTCGTGGTGAGAACCTAATAAGAGCGATGGCCGATAAAGTTTGATGGCGACAGACAGTTTGTAGGTTGATGATTTAATATAGTGTATCAATTTATTGGGTTACTAAGTGGCAGCTCTTGTAATATATATATATATATATATATATATATATAATATATAATAAATTCCAAAAGTCCGGAGAAGAACTTCCTTACGAATATGAGAGTTTTTTTTTAAATCCTGTCGCAGTTTTCAGAGCCTCAATGTGTGCTTTTATTGTTAGAGTCACAAAGCAAATTCATAAGTAAAAATATAACAAAAGACTTAGAATTTTGCATTATAGTCTATTCTGCAGCTTAGACAAAGTGTCTAACCTCCCAAATCATCAGATGCGATGATGAATTTCTTTATTACTTTTAAGGCTATTTGAAAACAGATATTTTTGTCCTGATACTCTCAGCTGTGGGGAATAAAAAAGATATTTGACCATTGTTTGCCGGTAATTTGTTAGGAATTTTGTTAAATCAATCTATCCGGATTTCAACCTAAAGGACCACCCCATACTATATATATAATATATATATATATATATATATATATATATGATATTGGTTATAAAAATAATTTTCATAAATTTCATGTGTAGGCAATGTACTGGTGGTTGACCCTTTTTTTCACAGCCTGTCATATCCAAATAATTAAAAAAAGTTGGAATATTTGCAATTAGAGCAAGTTGAAGAACACGATCGGAAAAATAAAAGAAGGGCTTGGACATTACCACCGATTGATCGAATATCCAGTCCTAATAAGGGTCGTACGTGGTATGTGCATATCACGGAACCAATTGATACCGGGTCACAGACCACCCAGTTAGCACAGTCCTGTCCTCAGGCATCCGAGTCGGCACCTACTGAAAACAGGTAGCCCACTGAGAGGGGTCTTACTCCTAGCTGAGGTTAGTCGGCGTATTTTTCAGCTCCGATGACGAGTCATTTTTTATACTTATTCCCAAATAAAACTTTTTAGAATAGACATTTGTTAATCTTTTAGTTGTGTATCTTATATTTCTCTTCTTTCTGTTATAATGTGATTTTTTAAGTCTTCTTATCTTTTGTTGTGTTGTGATGGTTGTTTGTTTTTATTCTTATTTATGGTTCTATTAAATTTGTTTAATATTTCTCGTTATATATCTGACATCCTCCTCTAATCTAATAATATAATATATTATCTCATTGTATATAGATGTATCTATATTATTATTTTATCTTGTCTGTTTATTTTTTCGTCTTGTTGCTTCTTGATTATTTTCTACAGAGAGTCTATTTTCTATATTTTCTCATTCTTTCAGTTATTATTCTGTCGTTTATCTACTATTTTTTCCTATTCTTTTTTTTTTATTTTTTAACTATATCGTTTTTTTCAGCTCGTCTATTCTCTTTCCGCTCTCTTCGATTGTATTTTTTCTTGTTCTTGTATATCTCTCTGAATTCCTATTTAATTTATATCTCTTCGATATCTTATCTGTTATCTTCTCTTTAATCTCTGTATATATTTGTATAATCAGGATCATATTTTTCACTTGATATTCTTTGATATCACTATACTCTATTCTATCTATCTATTCTCCTTCTCATTCTCGCTATATCTCTATATGATGTATATAGGTCTCATTTATTTTTTTTTTTTTTTTTTTTTTTTTCGTATAAATAATGATTCCTGAGTCCGAGAAGGTCCAAGTTCGACAGATATATATTTGTCTCTATGATCTTCAATCGCCTTTATACTATATGATTATACAATAAGTGAGGACAATAATCCTATAATACTCTAGATATTATTTTTATCTTTGGTTTATGTATTAATATTTAGTAGAATCTCTTCTATTTCAGATAGATAACATTATTATTAATAAAATATCTATTAATTCTATCTTTCTTATAAATTCTCTAGTATTATTGCCATATATCTGTATTGTCTATTATATCCTTCTCTATATTTGGAGTATGTCTATAAGTGATGAATACTATATCTGTTATATACTTATATTGTCTATAATCTTATATCGTGCTATACATGTCTTTCGCTAATATGCATTTGAAAGTTATATTATTCCTCTCTCTCTATTCTCTCTTAATATTTATCTATTTAATATCTTCTTCTACAATTTCTTGTGAATTATCCTCTGTATATATTCTATTATATATTATCATTCTATCGATCATTTCGAATTTCAAATCCTAATTCTCTGTCTGTTATTATTTATTCATATATGTCTGCTTTAATACATCTCAGAAGGTATGTAATTCCAACTATTTCTCGAGCTCTTATATCTTATATTAGTCAAAACTATTTCCGTCTATGATGATATGTAATCTATTCAAATATCTCTCATAAATAATTTGATCCTGTATTCTCTTATCTATCTTCTCGTGTGTCTAATGTCTTGTATATATACATATGTGGATTGTCATAAATATAACTGCCATTTATGTTGATTTTCTCTATAATATATATGAATGTTTTAAATCTATATAAACATAAATCTTTCGATGACTCATTTACTGAATGTTCATCTCCTAGACCGGTCCGCCCACTAGACAGAGAGGCTTATGTTTATTGTGAGATTACTATGTTAATTGTGAGAAGGATACATCTATATTTTTACTTAATTCTTCGTATTTCTCATTTCCTTGCTCAATTTGTCTTTACTCAAACGCAAATAGAAAATCATTAAATAGATCTATATTTTTTTTTTTATATAATTTTCTTATTTATATTATTTCTCATATCATTGATAAACATCGAAATATTTGCAATCGTTTGAGTATTTAATTATCAATTTTTTCTGTATGCTGTTATAGCACTGTCTCTGTATCTCTTGTCTTCGACTCTTATCTCATATTTATCATGAATCTATATATCTATTAGGAATATACACCAATAATGGAATCTCAATAGAAATGAAATAAAGTATATATTAATTATTTTATATAATATTATCTAATACTGACTATGTTAAGCATCTATAATAATTCTATATGTCTTTGGTTGTATAATAACGTAAGATAATATGTGACAGTTCATCCAATACTGTTTGAATTTATACTTAATCTCTATCTCTATTACACATCACATATCTATATATCTCTATCTACTATCTCATCACATTTTTTTTTTTTTTTTTTTTTTTTATTTCGATTTACTATCATCTATATATTATTATAATTTTTTATATATTTATTTATATTTTTTTTTTATTTATTATTTTTTATTTTTTTATTATTTATTTATGAGTGAGTTATATAATACATATATGTATTATATGTGTCTTGTCTGATTAATTGTTATATTATTTGTTGTCTTTTTATGTATATTGTTCTTATATCTTTATATTTTGAAATATTATTATATAATGTATATTTATATTTATATTTTAATGTTGCGGTGTCATATTGTATATTATTGTTATCTATATATATGACTATTGACATATTTATTTATTCATTTGTTCATATGTTATTTATTGTCTATAACAATTTTATATCTATCTTCGTTGTTTTTAGCCTTTACATTGAACTATTATTATTCCCGTGTTTCTTTATATTTCATTTAATATTTATATCTATATTATATTTTCTTTATAAATTTATGTTGGTATGTATCTTTCTATATATTATATTCTATCTATATCTCTCCTATATATATTTATTATATTTTTTTTTTTTTTTTTTTTTTTTTATTATATATTTTTTATATTATTATATATTTTTTATATTTTATTTTTTTTTTTTATGTTATTATTTTTTTGTTATTTTTTTATATTTTCTTATTTAATTTTTTGGCTGATAGGTTCATTTACTTATATGTCTGTATATTTCTGTTATTAGATATAATTTTTTTGTTTTTTTTTTATCGTATAATTAGATATATATTAATCTATGACAAGTCTGCTTCTCACATATGTAACATTCGTATACACTTGTTCTCATACTGTATATTATGTATATTCATGTTATGTATTGTATATATTGTTATATATTTTCATTATTCTTCTATATATATCTATATTACTATCTATAATATCTATATTGTATATTCATATTTCCTTTCTAATATATATATATATACGTACATAAAATGCTGTGTTGAATCTATATATAAAATATATTAGATATATAATTTTCTACGATAATAAAATTATCATTCCATATTTTATGTATTTTTAATAGCACTGATTACTTTTATATATGTGAAATTTTTTATTCAATCACTTTCTTCATTGGTTCATTTATGTATGTTATCTGTCCTCTTTGTCTAGATTTGTAATTGGATAATATATATCTTATATAATATTATCTATGTATTTATATATATAATATTATCTAATCTATCTTACCGTGTTTCCACTTTTTTTTCTGTATAATCATAATTTTATTCAGGTTTATATTGATACATCTGTCTGTATTCTATCTCTCTTTTATCATTATTCTTTTCATCTCTCATAATATTTTCTAATCATCCATATCTCTTATTCTATATATATATATATCTATTATTTCTTATTATATTTATTGATTTTATTATATATTTATACTTATATATTATTTTCATATATAATTCTTTATAGTAACTCTGTATACTTAGTCTTTATGTTATCTTATTTCCATTTATAGTTAATTGTTGGTGTCTATATTTATCTATTTTTTTCTTTTGTCTTATTATTTTAGATATTTTTATGGTTTTCTGATCTATTCATGAATTCTGTTTATTTATGTCTATAATATTTGCTTCTTACTTGTTAATTAATTACGTCTCTCTCTATTCTATTAATTCTATGTTTTATGCTATCATATTATAATCCTATAAAATCTATAATGTCTATATTCTATTTATGCAGCTCATTTCTTGCAAAATCTGTATACTACATTTTATTAGAAAGTATAAACATTATTAAATTAATATAAATATATGTTATCTATTATTAAAATATCAATATTATTATTTTTCAATATGATACATATCGATATATATCTTATAATAAGTAAATTTTACGTATTGTATATCATCTATATATTATCTAATATCTATAATTTATAAATATATTATTTTTTATCGTCTAATCTATATTTACATTACATTTTTTGTAGATATTGTAAAATATTTGGGTGTATTATTTATATATATCTATTCCGTGTTTGCATATATACATATATTATATCATCTCATAATATATATTTATATATTAATATATTTTATTATATATATATATCGTATTATATATTTACTTTTTGATAATTATTTTAAATTGTTTTATTATGTATTTTATTTATTTTTTTCCACTCTTACCCGAGTGCAATATCTTCCAAAATAAATTATATATTGACTTGTGAGATGTTTTATTGTATTTATTTAGAATAAATAATATTATTTTCTCTGTTATTTGTTTTTTTTATAATTTTAATTCTGTATATTATTTTTTCTGTTATTATATTTTGTTTATTCTCTTATTATTTATTTTGTTTTAATTCATTTTCTCCATTTTGTTTTTTTAATTTTCATTTATTATGTTTTTTTTCCTTAGTTTAATTTTTTATTTTTTTAATCATTTTTTAATTGTTTATTTATTATTATTATTATTATGATCATCTCTTATATATTTTCTATCATTGAACTATATATTTGATAATTTTATGTAGTTTAGTAAATTATTATATATTTTTATTATTTTATATTTTTTTATATTTATTATTATTATTTATTTATTTTTTATTTATTTTTCTTTTTATTTATTATTTATATATTTATTTTTTTTATTTATTTTTTTTATATTTTAATGAGATCTTTTATTATATTTATTATATTTTATTTTATTTTTATTATATTTTATTTATTTTATTTATTATATTATTAGTTTCTTATTTATTTTTATTATTAATTTATTTATTTTAATTTATATTATTATTGATATTATTTTTATTTTTTTTTTTTATTTTTATATTATTTACAGAGTTCTTATAATAATTTTTTTTATTTTATTTTTTTCTAGTATTTCTAATATTTTATATATTTATATTTTTATTTTATATTTTTATTTTTATTTTTTATTTATTTTTTTTTATTTATTATTTATTATTTTTTATCAAGAGTTTTCTTTATATAATATATATATATATAATATATAATATATATATATAATGTATGAGTTTATAATTGCCTTGAAGCAGTGTGTATATATTGGTTAGGATAATAATGATATTAATAAATAAATGATTAAAATGATTATATTACATCCAACACGAAAATTATTATACATCACCATGGCCACCAACACACAAATACGCTCCTTCATACGCACATACACACGTGCATTCCCGCGCTAGTATACAGTCAATACGTCACAGCCAACACGCATTTTTGATGGACTCGCGCATGACAACATACGCACACGTACAATAAAAAAAACGCATTCACGTAAACATGCAACACGAGAATACAGTTATATAAAAAATAGCATCATTTTCAACAAAAAAAATTCATTTAAATAGAAATGCTATAACTAGACTACTTCAGTTCCAGTGATCTTTTGAAAAAGTGATTCTAGCTCGAAAATTCAAGAATAAAATACAGGTTAACACACAACACCATTGTTACCGTATTATCTTTTTTTCTTTACATCTTCTAAGTCAACCTCCTAACCAATATATATATATATATATATTGTATAATGGAAGGTAAGAGTGACAAATAATTTTCTTGCAACCACCCCATATCCTACGTACTTCGTTTCCAGATTCCTTTTATGGCTAATATTTTTCTTATTTTGCTTTTTATATAATTCATTTCCCTTAGTTTGTTTATTTTATTTTATTTTATTTTTCTGTTCTTTTGTTTTTGTTTTCTTGCAGGGGGGTCCATTTTTATTTGGAACCTCCTATTATCACAGACACATCTAAAACACATGATAGGCGCAACCTAGCACTTGGTACCCTGGGCGACTGCATGTGTTATTGGCACCTTAGACCAGCTTTGTTTAAAAGAAAGCCAAGTCTAAGAGCTGGTGTAATAAATAGAAAAAACGTGAATGAAAGAGATCTAAAGGGAAAAATCAAATCCTTCACTCGAATAAAAAAGAGAAGATTTTGCTTAAAGCTAAATATGGTTCGCTAACAAAAACAGATTTTTTTAAGAATATTAATAAATATACACTGCTATTTGATAATGTCAAGGACATTTTATCTACGAATTTGTTGTTAAAAAGATTAACAAAGAAAATGCCTTAACGGATTAAAGATTAACGTATAGAATGAATAAAAAAAACGATTAATTATAGAAGAAAAGTGATAAGATTATTAAGTAGTTATTTACCGAACACGTTTGCCACGGTTAGGATATGACACAAGGTCGCAATTATGGGCAACCAGTGTGAATCGAACTCGCTATTAGTAGTAATGGATCTACGAGGAACTAGCGCGTTACCATCATACCAAGATGTGATGCCCTTCTTACTCGACCCGTTCGTCACGGGTAGGATGTGACACAATTCGCAGTATGGGTATCAAGCGAGTATCGAACTCGCTATTCAGTAGTAATGGATCTGCGAGATCGAGCGCGTTAACCATGACTCCACGATGGGACGCCTTAAGAAAGCGTATTTATCTAACCCGTTCGCTACGGGTCGGGTATGATTCAAGTGTGGGTTATTCTATACCGAAGTCAATTCAAAAACTATGGTCTCTAATTATATGCGAGACAAAGAAATAGCTTCGCAATGTTTTTGAACAAATAAACCCTTCATCATGTCAAACAGATCTATTTTATCCATAAATGAGACCCTTTACATGTATTAACACACCGGTTCAGAGTAGACTGGGGTGGAGCGGCAAACCTATCGTCAGCTCCTCACTTTAAGGCACAAATCAGATTACGCAAAATGAGCTATTCATGAGCTGAGTTGGTGAGGGTGGGCATCGAACCTGGATCCTTGTTGTTCCTAGGTGGATGGTCTACCAACTGAGCTAAATGGGTCCTAAAACTAAGATCTCAGAAGGGGAGCTATTTCTTGGAATAAAAAAATAAGGGTGACAAAAAAAAAAGAAAAAAAAAGAAGAACCCAAATTCTGTTTATTTCTTTGAAAGCGGGGTCACCCATTAAATTGATTTTGCCAGTACAATTTAATAAAGAAGAAATATGGCCAGATAATTTTTTTAAATGTTAATAAATTTAAGTGGAATTAAATATAAATGGCAATTAAAGTAAACGAAAGACAATTTATTTACTAAAAGAATAAGTATATGAAATTACTAGTGAGACAATACAACTGAATAATTTGGAAGCTGAGAATTTAATTTTAATCAACTTATTTTCTAATAAACTCTTGATTTATTGTTTTGTATTAAAAACTGTAGGAAACATAAAAATAAATCTAAAATAAGAAGCATATATTAAGATTACCAACAAAACTTAGTTACCGTAGAAAGGTTGTATTTTTTTTTTTTTTTTGGCGGGAGTCCTCATTTAATTCGTATAGTTTTTTAATCCAAAAACAACACAAATCTTGATTTTATAACAAAATAAGTTGATTTGAATTAATTCTCTGATTTAGTAATGAAAACTTTTAGATTTAAGAGGAAATTATCCAATTTGAATGAGATTTTTAGCACGTTATTCAGCAATTAATTATTTCATGATGAATAGTTTGTTTTAGTTAAATAAAAGCCCGAAGAAAACTTTTTTCACTTAAAGGGTGTTGGGGGGGGGGAGTCAACGTTTGCTCATTTGAATAAAAAATACGAGGTGACCAAAAATCAAAAACAAAACCAGAACCCAAATTCTATTTTTTTTTTTTTTTTTGAGGGGAGTGTCACCTTTTAAATTGATAATATACAAAATAAATTAATGATAAATTAAAACCATACGTACCGCTCGTATACGCTTGAATTTCTCTGGTCACAGTTTAGAAAATATATTGCATTCAGGGTTGGAGAGAATCTGGAATGCCACTGCGCAATGGTGATTCTCTAAAGGAGATATGTCGTTATATCGTATAGCTAGCAACTGTGCGGGCGTTTATTTGGTATCTGAAAAACAAAAGTTAAATTATTTATGAACAATTCAGATTATTGTAGAAAAAAAACGACAACGTATTTCAATATTTTGAGTGCAATTCATAAAGCTGCGTCTATTTTT
>CM042147.1:36837564-36840064 GCA_023376005.1 Doryteuthis pealeii | reverse complement strand
GATGGAAAAAGACCTGAATAATTACCTAACATTGCAGACCAAGCAAAAATGGATCTCGAGAACTATTGTTCCCCAGACAAGTAATCCGTAAGGAAAATACTCAACAAGAGTCCCTCCCCGCCCAAAGGGGCTGAAAGATAAGATGATGAAAATCATAAAATGAGTAAACCCAAAACCATAACTTATTTGGAAGAAATATGTTCTGAGGATGCTCCAAGGCGGAAACCAACCGGGATTAATAGATATATGATTTTTTATCAATGTTTATGTGTCAATTCCACATGTACGGGATCTTAAGTATTATATCTACATCTCAACTAGCACCAATAACCGACGCTTTCATACATAATGTTAAGTCCACTTAAAAATGCCGTGAACACAGAATCAATCCAGTCCACAACGTAGGAGAACGTAAATTCTTGAAAAGGACCGAGGCCGGTCGAAAGTGCCCGTACTCGAACTACACCGACACTAAACAGTTCTTTAAGCTGTCTACCAGAGCAGAAACATCTGGTCACACACACACACACACACACACACACATATATATATATATATATAATATATATATATATATATATATATATAAGTATAGATAAAAGGATATGATTACATACGATGCTGTTAAAATAAAAATATTTTGAACAATATTTCGATTTATTCAATTTTTATTCAATATTAGCTATGAATATGATTTTCATTTTAACAGCACTGTGTGTTTTCATATCCTTTTATCTATACTTATACCGTCGGATTCATTTCCTTACTCTCTCTCTCTCTCTCTATATATATATATATATATATATATATATATATATATATATATATATTAATAAGTCATCTACAGACACGTGTTTCGGCATATTATGCCTCTTCAGTGTGGCTAGACATTGGGTAGGGTCGAACTCAGACTGACCGCATGGTAGTCCGATATCTTATCCCCTCGCCCACTGACAGCTGATGCGGGGGACTGGTGTTTTTAAACTATTAAGTACATAGGAATGTATGTATCTTTCATTCACTGAGAGATCAAATTTCCGGAGAAATGATCATTAAGGGTGCGTGTGAATGAGTCTGCGTGTTCATTTATGGATGTGAATATTTTTTTCTGATTGCTCTTAATTAACTGACTTATCTGTATTTTCTGTTTGCAGCAGACGATACCAAAATCGTAGGGGTCATAAATATATATATAGGTGAATAATATCAAATATTTCTGTGATAGAATTCAAACCAAAAATGTTTAGAACTATAAAAAAAAAAATTGAATTTGAAAAACAGATCGATAGAGAGCAAAACGTATGTACACAATAACATCTCCTGTACTCCACCCCTAATCCATCAATACCTCACCAAAGTCTGTAATCTTTAGCTATTTTGAAATCAGATTTGAAAGAGCCAGAACGCTGAAATAAATTTATATCTGATTACTTAAAGGTTTTCATATATACTAGCAAATATATGCACCCTCCGGGTGCAAGAATTTAAGTTTTAATGTAATGAAATATCGTATTAAATTAGAGGCAGACAAAAATATATGTAACAGAGTGGGGGTATAATAGAAAAATAGAAATGAAACTTACTCATCCATCACTCCCGTCTTTCATTGATGAATTTTACTTATTTAACTATTTAGTTAAATTAGGAAATAAAGAATAAAATGACAGTTATTTTTTCTTGTTAATGGATTTCATTTAAGATTCATTGAAGAGATTTTTGCTTATATTCATTAAAATAAAACCAAACAGTTAGAAATCAATAATACTAAGCACATATTTAATAAAATCACATTTTTAATATCAATATGCAAATTAGCCTTCCCATTCACACTACAAACCGCTATTTTGTTGTATATATAAATACAATTGCATGTTATTTGTATGTAGAAATGGACAACACTAATAAAAAGGTGAAGAAATTTTATTAATAATTGAGGTTTAAATATAAATAAAATCATGGAGAATGTGATGTAAATAACTATGTTAATTGTGACTCGATTAGTAATATAGTTTCGGTTACAGACAGAAAAACACACAATCTCCATTATAATAAGATATATATATATATATATATATATATATATATATATATATGTGTGTGTGTGTGGAATTAAACAAAAGGCAGGTCTCCCGTTTAACGATTTTATTGATGATCTTTTCAAGCTTTCTGGCCAACTTGTTATATTTGGATGGAATTCGTGGATTTCGAAGTGCCGAAAGTACTCGGGATATGAACTTCGGTGGACTAATCCACGAATTCCATCCAAATATTAAAAAGTTGGCCAGAAAGTTTGAAAAGATCACCAATAAAATCGTTAAACAGGAGACCTGCCTTTTGTTTAATTACACTTGTATAAATGAAAGAATGCTGCCCAAACACACATACACACATACACACATACACACACACACATATATATATATATATATATATATATATATATATATATATATGTGGGATTGTCACATATATATATAATTTGCATTGGCTGAATATAACG
>CM042147.1:36807564-36832564 GCA_023376005.1 Doryteuthis pealeii | reverse complement strand
AATGAATCTTAAATGAAATTCATTAACAAGATAAAATAACTGTAATTTTATTCTTTACTTCCTCTTATAACTAAATACTTAAATTAGAAAAAATAACAATGAAAGACGAGAGTGATGGAAGAGTAAGTTTCAGTTGTTCCATTTTTTATTATACTCCCTGTTTCAAATCTTTTATTATACCCCCCTCTGTTTCAAATCTTTTTATCTGTATTCTTATTTAGTTTCATTAGCCTTTCTAATTTAATATAATATTTTATTACATTAAAACTTAAATACTTGCACCCGGAGGGTGCATATATTTGCTAGTATATATAACAAAAGTTATATCACAGTTACTTGCCAATCCACGAAGCAAACAAATATATTTACTTCTGGATTAATTAAAATTGATTTAATGAGTGCTCAATAAAAAGAGCTAAATATATGTTTTTAAAAACGAATGGCTTAAAATACTCCAACTGCAGTTTCACGCAATAGGGAATCTTCAGGGAATTGCTTTGTCCAACCATCGACCTGTATTTATATCTGGGTTGTACCCATTCCTAAGTGGGTGTGCTACCTACCTTCCTTTTCCCCTTACATAATGCCTGAACCTACTAGGCATAGTCTATGTTTGTTTACGTGCCTACATTTATTTGTTAACAAATGTTATATATATTATTTATATGTATATAACAAACAAAAAGACATATATCTTAGAGATAAACTAAAAAATTTTCAAAACCTTTATATTATGAGCAGAAAACCTCTACACTATGATCAGAAATAATCCCAGATATTAGATATTACTAAAAAGATTTATTGTGATTTAGATTTTTTTTAAATAACATTTTAATCAAGACATTGAAAATGTCCAATGATGGCCGAAAGTACTCGAGAAAATTTCGGAAAACTTTTATAGATAATTAAAACAACGTTAAGAAATGGTGTAAGTCAAAATGAAAGAAAACAAAAAGATAAACATATACTTGGACCTTGCATAAGAACTGAAAAACAAAACAAAAAAAAAACTGTGGACCATTAAGTCCGCACCAATTGTACTTGGAGCCCTTGAAATGGTCTCCAAGGGTTTGGAAAATATCCTGGAGGAGTTGGAAGTAAGAAGAAGAATCGAGATCATCCAAATAACAGCATTTTTAGGATCGGCTAGAATGCTCGGAAGAGTCCTGGAGAGCTGATTGTTTTGGTTTATTTGTTTAATGATATATAAAACTTCGTGTTTAATGGCTATGTTATTACAGAAAAACAGTAGTGGTATCATTTAACCTATATTCGGGGGAATGAGCGGATAACAGATTCTCAAGGATATAATCCGAAAGTAAACGCGACTGGAGTTCGAACTCGCATACTATGATGCGGCTTTTCAGCACGTTAACTCCCACGCCACGGGAATTCCTCCGTGGAGAGCTGAGGAGACTCGCTGTTACCAAGTTTCCAGAGGAATACCACGTGTTAACACTCGTATGAAAAATTCACATAATAATAATAATAATAATAATAATATATTGGAAATTGTGTTTTTCTGTCTATAACCGAAACTATATTAATACTCAAGTCAAAATTCCCTTAATTATTAAGGTTCCATTCTCCATGATTTTATTTTTATTTAAATCTTAATAAAATTGTTTTACATTATTGATAGTGTTGACCATATCTACGTACAAATAACATGCAATTGTATTTATACATACAACAAAATAGTGGTTTACAGCGTGAATGGGAAGGCTAATTTGCATATTGATGTTAAAAATTTGATTTTAATTAATATGTGCTTAGTATTATTGATTCCTAATCGTTTGGCTTTATATTAATGGATATGAGCAAAAATCTGGAGGATAAATTTTAAAGGAAGTCTATTAACAAGAAGTAATAACTGTGATTGTATTATTTACATCCTATTTTAACTAAATAGTTAGGAAAATTTAGCAATAAGAGACGGAGCGATGGAAGAGTAACTTTCAGTTGTTCTATTTTTTGGTTATGTATGTATGTATGTATAATTTATACGTATACGTCTCATATATTGAATGAATACATAAAACAATGGTCAAAAGAAAATATCTCATGTGTCTCGGTTTATTGATCGATGTACGACCTTCCGGAAATGGCGGGATATGTTGATTTCAGCATACAGGAAGTCGAAGACCAAATGTGACGTTTCGGTAAAATGACGGAGACGACGGAAGACGGAGCGAAAGGATATAATACGAATGAAAGTAAATGAGGACAAAAACTGATGACAGGAAGAACATTTGGCCGAGTTGTTATTTCGTGTTGGCGAAATGGGAAATCATATCGTGCAAGAATATCATTATGACAGTTGAATGGGCACGCGCCCTGTTGGATACTGGTCAGTTAGAAGTTAAGTAATGCATATATCGAGCCACAGGATGCCTTAGGGGGGTCAAGAGAATTAAGTTGAAAGTATCGATAGTCTCTCAGCCCCTCTCTGTCTGTCTGCCTGTCTCTATCTCTGTCTGTCTGTCTCTGTCTGTCTGGCTCTCTCTCTCTCTCTCTAGTTAGAGAGCGAGAAAGAGAGATAGTGTGAACCAAAAGTATGACAATATATTTTAATCTTTAAGTATTTAACAACATCCCATTTTTGTTTCTCGCTCTCCCTCTCCCTCTCCCCTCTCTCTCTCTCTCTCTCTCTCTCTCTATATATATATATATATATATATATATATATGCGTGTGTGTGTGAAGAGAAAGTGAAAGGAATCCGACAGTATGTAATATAGTGAAAATTTAAAAAAACACAAGTTCCTAAACATCACTCGTTTCTTTTTTTCAATTTTTCACTATATTATATATATATATATATATATATATATATATATATATATATATATATATATATATTGAGAGAGAGAAGGAGAGAGAAAGAGTGTGAACCAAAAGGTGTACTGTAAATACTGAACGATATATATTTTCCTCCTATGTAGCGTGTAAACAAAAAGTAGGACAATCATTTAATATTTATCGTACACCAACTTCCCTCTCCCCACCTCTCTCTCTCTCTCTCTCTCTCTCTCTCTCTCTCTCTCTCTCTCTCTCTCTCTCTCTCTCTCTCTCTCTCTCTCACAGTGTTAGGGTGTTATCTATTAAGTTTGCAGCTCTCGTGTTCATAAATTATAAAATCTATTTAAAATGTTATACTTGCTATACTATAGTAGAATATATATATATATATATATATATATATATATATATATATATATATATATATATTAATCACAAGCTTAACAAAACAAAAAAGCAGTGGTGCAGCCAATAAAACCATAATTGGGACTTTTGTGTCAGTCATGGTTTCGGGGATAAATTAGGATTACTTATACAGATATATGGTTTTAAGTTACTAATAATAATAACCCTTAGTTTTAAAAAAAAATGAAGTTTCCAGTATTCATTCTTAATTCAAAAATTTACAATTTTATAATTTCAAGTACGTAATACAAATAATTACATAGTTATATAATTTTCCAGCAATTATATAGTATCAAGTAACTAATGATAGTAATCCTCAGTAAACAATTTTAGCTCCAAGTAACTATTCTTAATACATATCAATTTGCGCAGTTAAATAGTTTCAAGTATTCCTATACAACATTAATGATTCTATAATAATAATACAAACATATTTGTTTGTAGTAATTGTTTCACGTATGCTAATTCAATATTAGTGCTTTTCAAACATATCTCTTTGACTCATAGACACGTTTTATAACAAGTAAGACTATTCCAGACCAAAATAGACCTGAGGGTAATAGCATTAAATTGGTTCTACACACTCCCCAGTGCTTTAGAAATAAATCATTATTGGACGCAGTATCATATCCAGGACCCACATATGGACTCTGTTGGAATATTTTGTGGATATAAGGAGTGCTCCAATCCCCACCTGAATTTATAGACTAACCGAGGTCACGTGGTTTATTCCTCCGGCCAATCAACAACCATAATACATGGCTGATACACTACTTAAACACTGATACTTGCCACAGTTCACTTGCAATCATTGAGGAGGGACTTACAATACTCAGGACTCTTTACCAGAAGAACCAAAGGGGATTACCAAGGATCAAATTCCACTCGACCAGTGCTCTTGCTTAAAGCCTACAGGATGGACCATAAGATTGTAACAGCCTCCCATAGTGATGTAATGGTTAAGCAAGTGTCACTGATTCATTACTACTGAATAGCGAGTTTGATGCACCATATTTGCGACCTTGTTTAAAGTATACCGCGGTAAAAGTGTTGAGTAAATACCTACCAGGACTTCCCACACGGCGTTCCGTCGTGGTGTAATGGTTAACAAGCTGGTCTTGCAGATTCATTAATACTGAATTGCGAATGCACCATATTTGCGATCCATGGTAAAAGGGTTGAGTACACGACCCCTCACGACCCCCATAGGTGCCCCTCGTTGTGTAATGTTAGAAAGCTAGTCTCGCACATCTACTACTTTTGTATAGCTTGTTCGATACTCCATACTTGTGACCTTGTGTTACATCCTAACTGTGGCAAAAGGGTTAAGTAAATACTTACCCAAGCTCTCCATAGGGTGTCCCATTGTGGTATAATGGTTAGCAAGTTAGTCTCGAAAATTCATTATTGCTCAATAGCAAGTTCGTTGCCCTATACGTGTGAGAACGGGTTGGGTAAATGCCTACCCAAAACACCCCCTCTTGGTTGTCGTGGGAGATCTTAAATCTCGGTAAAGGACGCAATCGGTTTATTCTAAGCTCCGTCGATAGGAACTGAATTTTGGGTGGGGTCTCCAAAACTTTGGCGAGATGCTGTATGAATATGAGAAATGTTCAATCTCATCAACCCATATACCGGAAACGAAGCACGTTTGATTCATTCCGGAAGTAGCAGTTGGAGGTTGATGGATGATGGGATTTAGAAAGAATGCTAGAAGAGAACCAAACTGAAATGGATTAATGTTTCTCATCTAGTCACTCTCTCATATTAGAGACACTTGATTTGCTAACACGACAACAACCATATTGACTCTTTTTTATCCAAAAAGAACCTTATCAGAAACTATGTCAATCGATTTGCAATCGAGTTATTACAAATTACAGTTTTCTTTTTAAGAGTATCTGAGCAGTATTGCAATAACAATGATCTCGCTACCGTGTGACGGTTTTTATATGGTACGGAACCGTAAGTATTAAAACCCTATGATTATAAAGGCTATATTATCGTGTTCAAATGATTGAGTTTTTTTCTCTTATTATCTATCCATTCTCTCTCTCTCTCTCTCTCTCTCTCTCTCTCTCTCTCTCTCTCTCTCTCTTCTCTCTCATACACAACAAACGCACTCACTCACTCTCACACACACTATCTATCTCTTTAACTGTCTGTTATTTGTCCTATTAGAGACACTTGATTTGCTAACACGAGAAGAACCACATTGACTATCTTTTATCCAGCAAGAACCCTATTGTAAGAAAGGTTCAAAGTTATATATACTTTGAATACAAAACTCCGACGAGGTTACCAGACAAAACATTTAATATAGTACAGCACATGGATATGACGAGATACATAATACAAGGGTAAAACAAAGTTACATATAGAACGATAAACACACATTCATGAATGGTACAAGATATACAAAAAGTACAGACATGAGACTAGGGATAGTCCATGCTGTAAATAACTTACAGTAATGTAAGTGGGGCCAAAAGCCCCAACGAGAAGGGTTAGACCAAAATCTATCCCATGTGTCTCGTGGTTACTGGAACAGGAAAAGAGGGAGAAGCGTTTTGAACCAGCCGCTTAAATATTATATCCCCTAGCGGGCACCAGCAAACTAAACCGGGCAGACAACTCTCCCAGGCAAATACGAAACTAACGCTACACTATTAAAACTATGTCAACCGATTTGCTATCAAATTATTCTACATTACATCAACAACTTCAGTTCGTTGAGGCCTGTATAATTGCTTTAAAAAGCAACTGAAATTAAGATTGCTGAAATATTAATCAACAATCAATAATCATATACAAAAACTGCTGTAATGAGTTGCCCAAGTGCTGCATAGATGCAATTTTTCTCCCCACTGACTATATAGCTACTCCATCGCTGTTTTGGAAAATATTTCTAATGAGAAAAAATAAAAAGGACTGATAATCAAAAAACTAATTGTTTTCTTTTTAAGATAATTTTAGCAGAATTACGATAAAAAAAAGATCTGGCTACCGTGTGCCGGTTTTGATGTTATGGGAAACATTTATCTATTTCTCTTTAACTGTCTGTCAGTATGTATGTCCCCTTCTCTCTATGTAAAATTCTTGCGATCTTATTTTCTGTGTCAGCGTCTGTCTGTCTGTCTGTCTGTCTGTCTTCTCTCTATCTCTCTGTTTCGTCAGAGTTCTTGTGACCTGATGTCTTTCTCCACTCTCTATTTCCCTGTGTGTCTGCCTCTATCTGTAAAGTCCTAGTGATGTTTTTTTCTTTTCCTCTCCGACCCCCTCCTCTCTCTCTCTCTCTCTCTCTCTCTCTCTCTCTGTCTCTCTCTCTCTCTCTCTCTCTCTCTCTCTCTCTCTCCAAATGTCCTCATTTTTTATGGATATTTCCAAATCTCGAATTTCAACATCGACTAGGCGCGGTTGACCTCCAATGTCATTTGGGTTTATTGGAGGTCATCAGATTACAAAATATGTCATTTCTGGTCAAATGCAGGAAGATACAGACATTGATAGGATATAAACGTGTTTGTCTTCTTTGTAAACTGTGGGAAAAATCGACTTAGAACCGTGATTTACACAACGTTCTACATGATGAATTTTCATGAGTGAAAAAAAGTTCTCAACACATTTACAAAAAAGAATAAAGAATAAGAAACAAACAAAGAGACTCTCAAAAGCTACACAGAACTATTTTGGACCATATTACCTTTAGGCACCCCTTTTTGATATCGATTAAGAAAGGACATGTTTTTCATTTACACCGTCAATATCCGGCTGTTAATTGGGGATAGGGTTAGGGTAGGGTTAGGGTTAGGGGTTAGGGGTTAGGTTAGGTGTTAGTTTTATAATTTTAAAAAATCTAAAAATCGTCTGTTAAAACAACCGGATATTGACGGTGTAAATGAAAAACATCCTTTCTTAATCGAGAACAAAATGGGGTGCCTAAAGGTCATATATCCCCTTTTTAAATTTTTAACTCTCTGGAACGGTTGCTTTTATTTTTCCCGCATTTCTCTGTACCACGCCCATAGGGCAGGGTAAATTTATGCCCTGGTTTAGTTTGGTTTCTTTATTTAAAGGCATATCAACCATCGTGGATTATATAATATGAAAGACATCCTTGTAGAAGAACAGTATTTAACCTATAGATGGGTTAAGGGTGTTCATACATTTCCCAAGGGCATTAGTCCGAAATAGTGTGCATGGTGTTTGAACGCCTACTACGATGTTGCAATCCAATGTTTTAGCCATTAGGCCACGTGGAATCAACGGTTGAGAAAACCCCTAGGGATAAAAATGGCCCGATACAAAAGAAATGGTGAATCCCGATTCGAAAAAGAAGTAGTAACCCATTAGACGAAAACATGTTAGGAGAACCTTAATAAGTAGTATGCAACACTATTGGATACCCAGGATTTGTGGCTTTGTCACAAAATCAATCACGCTTTGTGCAAACAACAGGAATAACATATTCTAATGCGCATGCGTATTGGACACATCCAATATGGCAACACCGAAAATATCAACAGCCTGAACTGTATAACCCTGGCAAAAGAAAATATTATTTGCAAAAAAGGTGAGTCAACAATCGTGATTTTTTTTAAATAATCAAATATACTTGCCTCGTTAGGTTCCCAGTACCAGATGTCAAAGGTCGGCTGTTTTAAATAATCAATCGTCTCTTGTGATAACGTGTACTGAAAGAAAAGAAAATACCAAGAGTTTTGTAAGAAGGTAAAAAGTCACAGAATCAGAAAAGTAATAAAAGAAATAAAAGAAAAATAAGAAGAGAAAGAGGAACATCTGATAATTGTACAATTGATCAACATTCATCAGGGCTTCTTCCGTCAGCACAAAGAAAAGAAAACTTAAAAGTAAAAGAAACCATGGTTATTTCCTAAAAGTCTAACATGATCAAAGGGAACCACTCTTGACTGATGAATTATTTATTTATTTTCCAATTAAACTAACCCTAAACCCTAATCCTAACCCTAACCCCGTCTTCTTTTTTCCTAGTAGATCAATAAAGAAAGAAATGCTTTATCAGTCAAGAGTGGTTCCCCTTTTATCATGTTAGACTTATAGTAAATAACCGAAACCATATTTAGTTTTCAGGGCGTTCTTTCTATTCAGCAATCCAACTATATTTAATTCAAATGGGGGGGGGGCATTTTTTTAGTATAAAAAACTTTGTTTCAAAATTAAAACATACAAATAATACTTAAAATGTATCGAAATAAAAACAGTTACATTGACATATAAGATTCAATATATAATAATAATAATAATAATAATAATAATAATAATAATAAATAACTGGAAAAGTTTGGCTCAGGACCGCCATCGATGCTGGCACCTCTCCTTAGCGGACTATTCATGTCTGAAGTCACCCTGGCGCAACCCTATAAAGCCATGAGGTCCAGGAGAGAGCGGCGGCAACAGAACACCGGCCTTCACATGAGACATCTGTGGTTGGAGCTGGGTTTTTTTAACATTGGACTTCGGTCACAGAAGGCGCTGTAACTTCAGGGTACAAGAAAGATATAGTCTTCCGAGACTGTAATGCCGATGAATAATAATAATAATAATAATAATAATAATAATAATAATAATAATAATAATAATAATAATACTTGAACCTTGCCAGAGAACTGAAAAAAAACATGAGGGTGAATGTGATAAATTGTAGTTGATACCCTTGCATATGTCCCCAACTGTTTGGATAAAAACTGGAGGAATTGAAAATCAGATGAAAAATTAAGACCATCCTGAAAACAGCATTGGTAAGATCGGCTAGAATACTAAGAAAAGTCCTGGAGACCTGCGACTTTTTGTTACTCAGACTCAAGGGAATAACTCGCAAAGAGTAAATTTATAAGAATTGCTTTAAATCATCATCACCGGGTTGTGCTGACAGCACGGATTTCCATGAATCAATGAGCACTCGTCCCTATCGGCCATTGTCCCAGGTAGCTCTTCCTCATGGCATCAACTATCCACACAAACGGATCAATTTAAGTAATTTCTGGTCGGTCTATTGGTGAGTCCATGTGTAGATGTCCACATGAGAACGTCACTTATGAATTCGTTTTTACTTCTCCAGCAGTATGCATTATGTCTTGTTTGTCTTACTTGGATGGTTTATGTGATGGGAGTCAAATGACTATACAGCTGGGGGGGGGGGTGCAGCTTCAAGGATTTTTTCAAGACAGCCCGCAGCTTCCCTGTTTAATTTCCATCTAGTTGTCTTGTGTTTGTTTGTTTGTTTTTTGTTTTTTTTGTTTTTTGGGGGGGGGGGGTTCGTGAGAAACTAGCAAGAGATAAAATGAAAATCTGGATAAATAGCTGTTAAGTTTCTGAAAGCCATCCTTGGCCAGTTGAAAAGGACTTAAAGTAAGTAAGTCCTGAGCTATAGAATCCTTTGGTAAGTGTATAAGTCCTGGGTTATAGAATCTTACATAGTGTCAAAGGTCCAGTGATATAATTCTACGTTCCGTCGTCCCGAAGGTTCAAAGCAATGTGTAGATATGACCAGAACAGCCGGTATAAATAATAATATCAGCAGCAGAGCACTGCCTGTGGTTGGCCAATAGGTTGGTCACGTGCTTATCGGCGAGTCTATAAGTAGAAGTGGACATCTAGCACACGCCTTATATGTCAAAATTCTCAACAATAGCAAGAAGTTGCCAGAGAGACGAAAAGGCTTTGGAACATGAACTTGACAGTCATACCAGTTATAATCAGAGCCCTAGGAATAATCACAAAGAACCTGGAAAAGCGACTGTGTGAACTGAGGCTCCGAAGAAAGGTTGAAACCGTTTACATGAAATATGAAATAATGCTGAGAAGAGTCCTGGAGAAACTAGAAGACTTGTTATCGCTTGCATTACAATAAATCCCACCAGCTAGTACTAGTGTGAAAACCCACAAAGAGTAAAATATGGATATATATATTATAAGTGACCCGTTGGGTCACCCATTCAGCTCTGGGTAGATAATTGAGGGAGGAAAATAAAATTAGAAATCGAATAAAAATTTTTAATGTAAACCTAATTTAAGACCTGGTTGTGAAATTTAACATAGAAATACATTTCAAATTCTCCCGTTTCTCACTCTCTCTTCTCTCCAGAGAAACTAACATTATATTCGAGGAAGATAGTCATAGATGAAAAGAAAGTGATAGACAGAGAGTAAAGTAAGAGATTGGTCGTTTTTGACTTAATTGCAAATTACGACTAATTAGAACCAATTAAAACAGAATTTTTTCAAACATAATTCAATCCTAAAAGTAAGTAATAGTTTAGTATAATTTTCGTGTCATTAAACTAAACAGTAAAAAAGCCTTTAGGGTGTAAAAGTTAATTAACTCAGCTTTAGTATAATATATATATATATATATATATATATATATATATATATATATATATATATATATATATATTCAGCCACCCACCTAACTTTGTTTTCGGCATTTGGCATGTGTCAAGCCTTTGGCAACCATTAAACTAAATGTCGAGTCACATCCTGTTTATAGAATTATATATTATAATAACCATTATATATAATATTGCAATTTATATTATAAGTGTGAAGATACAGGTAGCGTAAGGGTTATTGTCATAGAAAAGAAACCGACGGTCCGGTTTTAAATCCTGGACGTGACTGTTTGTGTTTCACTGCGAGTTAATCCCTTTGAGAACGGTATGAATCCTCTCTTCTTTCAAATGTGAATAGGGTTACTAGTCGAACATACAGGGTTATGTATCCTTAGTGAGAAAATCATATTGAAGAAAAACATTTAATATTAGGTATGATCGAAATGACGGTACCACCCTTTTCCTCAAAATTTTATAAAAAATATGAATTGTCACTTACTTTAATTTCTCCTGAAGAACAAAGCCTAAAATTATATATAATGTTTTTATTTTGCTTTATAAATTTCTTAATTATAACAAGGAAATAAAAATCATTAAAAAAAAGCATATATTCAAGGGAGAAAAATGGCAAGCATTCGCCACTTTGACAAATACAGATTTTAATTTATAAAAAAGTTCCGTTTTAAAAACTGTAAAACTAATAATTCTGACATTTAATTTTTTAAAAAAATTCTTCACTTTCATAATAGAATAAAAATGACGTTAAATTTCAATCATTCTTTCCTTAAAAGATACGGGAAATGTTGGCCATACCTACTTAATATGAATCCAAGGTCGTTGTTTTGAGAAAGTGTGGCACACTGGTTCACTGTTCTTCAAAAGGTTTGGCCAGTTCTACCCAAGCCTTCACCACAATGAACAGATCACTTGTGTTAGCAGTCTAGTGGTTCACGCCTTTAACTCTTGGCTACTCACATCTGGTCTGCAAAGGGAGAACCTTTGTCCAAATAAGTAATGATAAGTACTACGTAATAAGCATTTAATACTTATCCCAACTGAACAAATAAAATGAAAGAAGACCATCCACTATTATTTTACTCATTGCGAGTATTTCCAAATGCTTTTAAAATCTCCTCGGGACTTCTAGGACACTTATAAGTATTCTGGCTGATTTTACAATGATGTAGTCTAAATCTTACCTCTGATCCTCATTTTCTCCAGTCTCTTTCCCGGACATTTGAGAACCGTTCAAAAAGCCCCAATTACAATTTCCCTGAGTCTGAGTGACTGCATGTCTCCCTAAGTGTCCAGGACATTTCTAAATATCATAGACAATTGTAACGGCGTTGTGGTCGGGATGGTTACGGGTTCTTCCTTAAGTCCCATTGGTATAATTATTTTATTCCTTGTCAGTTTTTCGTTCAAGTTGCTGCTTGTTTTTCATTTAAATCTGAGTGACAACGAGTCTCCTCAGTTCTCCAGGACTCTTCTAAATATTACAAATCATTATTTTAATCCTTGTGAGTTTCTCACATCAGTTTTAACAGATTTTTTGTTTTACTGTATTCTGAGTGACAGCAAATTACCTGACGCCCTGTTGATTGACTGGGGCATTAGAATGCATCAACTGTACCTGTGCAGAGGGGTAGGACTCCCCCAATGGGGCCACCTGTTGATGCTTAATGATAGAACCCAGGTGGATGAGCAGTCCATGACTTGCAATACTCCACTTTGGTGCTTACTTGGGCTAGACGGGCGGTCGGAGAGGACCCCTCCGATCAATCGGCTGGTCATGTCAAGCCCTAGCACCTATATGATTGCCCAAACCCTATTGCCCTTATGGCAACCCCAACCCTTTTTATCATATGGGTGCTAGAAGGTGGTGGCTGAGGGTCTACATGTCCTGGGAATGGCGTTAAACTCTATCTGATGGTGAAGTTCCAATTTTGGAGGTTTGAGGAATGAGGAGCACCCCTTCATCACTATTGCTCCTGGTCCACTCTGACCCGGAGTGGTAGTACCCGTTAGGGTCTCATCTATGGGCTAAATAGAAAAACATGAGTTTATAAACAAAATTGATTATCCATTAAGAATGAATTTATTTCAAAATTTGTCGGCATTAAATAACCCACCGAGGTTGATATGCCGTAAAACAAACCAAAATAAACCAAATTACCTGAGGTCTCCAGGAATGTAATACGCATTAGAAATTACCATGCCATTCTACTATTTGCTAATGGTTTGTATATCAGTTTTAACTGGTGGTTTTTCACTGAAGACTGAGTGGCAGCAAGTCTGAGTATTCTAGCCGATTGCAGATGTGCAGTAGTCTGGATGGTCCCAATTCTTCGTCTGATTTCCAGATCCTCTTCCAAGTTTATTTTTCCAAGTTTATTGGGACCGTTCCAACTGCACCAACTACAATTGGTATTATTATTATTATTATTATTATTATTATTATTATTATATACTGTATCCTCCATTAATATAGGATAGATTTTGTATAGAGATTTATCTGTTCTATTTAAAATTAATGGGATTAGTTTTGTTCATGTGGTACAAGTCTGTTAAAGAAGAAAATGTACAATTATCTCATCTAGATAATTGTTTTGTTGCCTAAAGTAAATCACTTATAGTGAAATTCAGCCTTGACTGAGATCTACTGTCATGAGGGGGAGATGATGTATTCTAAGTTGTGATTGCAAAATCTTGAATCGCTAAGTGTCCCCAAACAATTAAAACATCATAAGTAAAAAAAAAAAAAGATTTAGCAGACATAAGGCTGGACACAAGTGCAAAGAGAGTAAGGTGGAACTTTCTGGTTAAGAAAAAAGAAAAAAAAAGAAAAGAAAAAAGTGTTCCCTTCTTGAATGATAGATAGGGAGATACCTTTGAAAGACCCTCTCTCTTGAGACTGAAAATCAAAACCTTTGGATTTTGAATCGAGGTGATAAGCACTGCAGTGCACAATCTGTTTTAAAAGTTGTTTTTATTTTACGACTGTTTCTTTTTTTCTTCTTTTTTTTTCACAACAGTACCATTTTTTCTTTGACGTCATCGTTTCAGCTGTTCAGGAATCAACCAGCTCACTTCACTTAACGACCAGCAAAAGAGATTATTGGAAAGATGAATCGTTTTTGCAGTAATACGGCTTAGTTTTACGACTGCCTAAAGTTATTACTATTCAGCAGATCGATAGATTTTGGTATAACGAGTTTAAAACTCTACTTCTTAAGAGTGTGCAGTTTTTCCATCGTAAAATAAGAAGTCTCTTTCCATAGCAAAACACTAGCCATGGCCAAAATTTCAGTACACTAGCACTAACCGATGTACACATTATACATTTATCAAAAGAACTTAAAATTGTAAATTGTCACATATTTAATTCTTTACACATAACTCTTTGCCTACCAAATTATAGTACTCCCCGATGTACACATTAAACATCTATTAAAAAACTAAAATTGTAAATTGTCACATATTTTAATTTTTTACACATAACTCTTTGCCTACCAAATTTCCCCCACGACTGTACGAAAATTTCGTTGTAATTTTATTTATAAGGTTCCTTATTGCAAAAGAATCAAGTATTAGTCTCGGGTTGGTTACAGACAAAATAAAAAGATGGAAGGAGTGTTTACGTAGTCATTTTTCGCTGTAAACAAGTGAAAGCCGCTGCCAGCGGATTACGGTAGGATTACAGAGGCAGGGGAGCCGCTGTAAGTGGCTTAAGTTGGCAAAGAGTTAAGAATATATAAAAATTAATTTCTAATTTTTGATATTTTAAAATTCTTTTACTGTCAATAACAATGAAGTAAATCCTGTTCCATAGTCTAGGTATATTATAAATATCTATGGTGCCAATGTGTCTCCTTGAAGGACTCCAGCGGCGATGTCAAAGAAATCTGTGTCGCCATCAGGTGAGCGTACCATCGCTTTAGTGTCTTTGTATAGCATCATTATAGCTGTAACCGTTTCTTTATGGAGACCATATGCTAATAGTATTTGTTCCATTATGCTGCGTGCAGTCTTGAAAAAAGTCGTGGAAACAGCACCCCACAAGGAAACAGCTGTACGGTCACCAGCCCCCCATCTCACAAACCATCCGAGTGAGACGAACAAGGCACGCAGGACACTGCTGGAGAAGCAAGGATGAACTCATAAGCGACGTTCTCCAGTGGAAGCCAACACATGGACATGTGGGGGGCCCAGTAAGGACCTACATTGATCAGCTATGCGAAGATGCTGGCTGTTCCGCACAGGAGCTCCCAGGTGCAATGAATGATTGGGAATGTTGGCGAGAGATTGTCATGGATACCCGTGCTGCATGCGCGACATGATGATGATGATGAAATCATGTTAAAAAGAGCCATTTTCAAAAGAGAAAAAAAATGACAAAATTGCCCATTTTTAACGATACTGATTTTGATTTATAAAATTCTCTCGTTTGCAAAAATGTAAAACATTTAATTTTTACATGAGATTAAAAAAAATCTTCCTAATACTGCAAAACGTATATTAAGATTCATTCACTTTTTTCTAGTTTTTGTTGAATTTTGATTCATGAGGAGTTTAAAAAAAAAAACACGTGAAATTTTGGCCATGCCCACAAAACACACAACACCAACAACACCGATAAAAATAACACAGTTGACCAAAGCTGAAATTGAAAAGAGGGATTATTAAAATGCAAACAAAAGGCCGAAATGTTAAGCTGTTAGACAAGGGCTTCTCAATTTGCGTCAATATACTCCTTTGGGGACGAAGAGAATTATTATTGGAACTTATAGTAATCATTAACCCGTGGCAATAGTATTTATAGATAAATGTAAAAGGAACTATCTTTGTTCGAATGGAAGTACAAGTGATATGAATATTTATATATTCAGTGTTGGACATAATAATGAGCTAAAAAAAACTATAGAGCCACACACTCTCGGGGCCTCATGCTTTTAGAGATATTTTCATTTTATCATAATTTTATTAGTTTTGTATTCTTTAATACTAATTCAATATATATATATATATATATATATATATATATATATATATATATATATATATATATATATATATCATGGAAGAGGTGAACCAAATAAATAGACTGCAAACAATTAAGCAGCAATTTGTGCTTTGTTTACACTCGTTAAGTATCTCTAATTTTTTATTATCAATAATAGTTAGGATCTTTCCACGTGTGGTTATTTTGTTATTTTTTATTGTTTTTCTCCTTATTTCTAGTCTTTTAATTCTGCTCATTTTGTGTACACTTTTACAACTATTTCCCCAAGGAGTCTGTTCCCCTTCTAAGCCACACCTCACCCAAAACATAGACCTCCCCGCCGCATTCAAAGAAACTAATCCTGCCCATTCAAACTAAGACACCAATTGATAGATTTAAAAGCGATGTTACTTTGGGAAATTCTCAGTAAGAGTCATGATTTTGTGATTACCTGAAGATGCCGTATTAATACAATTGAAATAAATTATTGTAATGTAGCAAGTTTAGAGTTTTTTCTTCATTTACTATATGTATATATATATATATATATATTTTTTTTTGGGGGGGAGAACAAGTGCTTAATGGGAGTCGTACCTAATTTTTGAAAATAATTAATTAATAATTAATTAGGCGGGAATACCTATTTAATGTATGGCTAAACAAATCGAGAAAAATCAATTTCTATTAGGCCGAAATGTACATACAGAGATTGATTTTTCTCGATTTGTTTAGCCATACATTTAAATAGGTATTCCCGCCTAATTAATTATTAATTAATTAATTTTCAAAAATTAGGTACGACTCCAATTAAGCACTTGTTCTCCAAAAATTGTCGGCAAAAAAGCCATTCCAAACATATCTTGTTTACAACTTATCATATATATATATATATATATATATATATATATCAACATTAACATAAAGATTTTTAGAGAAGTGCTTCAAAATTAATATAGTTTAGGGTCTCACCAATAAAAAGTTTAGCCTTGTAAGTATTCAATAATATATATATATATCTATACGCACGTACGTATATTTATATATTCACTCGTAATGAGAAACATGGCATATTTTGTAGATTTTGAAGAAGATGGAACCACTTTTAATTTCCCTTCACCCCGCCTCCCCAAATAAATTACTTAAATAATACCGAACATTTTTTTTTCAGACTTAATGGATGCCATGATGAGAGGTATTGACTTTTAAAAATGTTTTCTGTTTAGAAATTATCTTTTTAATAAAATACTGAAAACACAAGAAATCAATTAGCAAGCCATAAATGCAAGCGCACTTTTTATTCTTAGATTACTTTTTAATTGGAAGGATGTATTTGATGGCTTTGACTTTTAAAATGATTTCGGTTTGAAGATGAACAGTTTTATAAAATACAGTTATTATAAATGGAATATGGAATCATATAATAACACCCAAAAATACATGGAAATACTGAAACAGACTTAACAAGTGAAAATCTTGATATCCTCGGATCAAGTGGAATTGTTCGTTAATGATAATTCAATGGTAATTATGAACTTTTGTTTAGTAAATTAGAGTGTCCCAGAAAAAAACAGAACCCACAAATTTTGTAATAAAACAGTTAATTTTAACTATGGGGGTTTAGGGTTAGGGGTTAGGGTTGGGGTTGGGGTTAGGGTTAGGGTTCTGTTTGTTCTGGGTCACCCTGTAAAGAGTGACCCAGAAAAAAAACAGAACCCAAATCATTTATTTATTTTCCCATTAAACTAACCCTAAACACTAAACCGAAAAACCCTAACCCTAAACCCCAACCCAACCCTAACCCTAACCATAGTTAAAATTAACAGTTTTATTACAACATTTGCGGGTTCTGTTTTTTCTGGGACACCCTAATTTACTAAACAAAAGTTCATAGTTACCAATTCAATTTCAATTTTATTCATTAAAAATCAGTTACCATGGATAATTTCAGGCATTGTATTTTCCTTTTTTTCCCTTTCTTGTGTAATCTTCATATTTATTTTTCTTATTAAGTAATCTTTTTTTATATTTAAAGACATCTTATAAATTATTATTAAAAGGGAGATTTTTAGAATTCACTATTTTCATGAAATAATTTGGTTAAGATATAATTGTTTTGAAATGTTTTATTTTGTGAAAATATATAATTATGTATCGTTAACAAAAAAGTTCCGAATATTTGGGGTCAGAGCCAGATCGTTGATTCGTTTAAATTACCTGTATGTGTCGAGAATTTATTATATGTTCGACATAAGAAGGGGGGTAGTGTCCAGTCCAGGAAAGCTGGTCGGATCGGTCTGCGGCAGTGTTTTGTTAAATACTGCTTATTCGCGATCTCGACCTCCTGTCAAGTTTCTGTTAACAGTAGATTCGTTTAGGAGTTTTATTTGTCGATATTCTGAGTAGAGAAGAGAGGGTGAACGCTGTGGTAAGAAAGGAGAGTGTCCGTGCCTAATGTATTTGTCTACAATAATAGACAAGAAACTAATAAGATCTTATGAGCGGTTCATAGTACCAATAATATGAACTTACAGGAAGAACTGCTGTGAAATGGGGAAAGGTAGGCCTTAAATATTAATTGGCAAAACACCACACCTACCATCCTACATCCGGGCTCGTTACGTTAAGCGCCGACCGATCGACCGCAGTTCTGAATGCCAGGATAACATGTCGTATATGAATAACTGATCACTCGTGACCATCACACCTAATCAGGCATTCTGCAAGGTCTACGATATATCGAACTTAGTCAATAAGTCTGAATTTAACCGTATATTTTATTCTTCGTATTATGTATTTCTTCTAAATGTATAGCTACTAGCAAACGTATTCGCCCTCTAAACGCAAGTATTTCAGTTTTAAAGTTATAAAATGTTATATCAAATTAAAAAGACTAACGAAACTAAATAAGAACGAATATAAAAATATTACACTTATTTTAATGTTATTTTAATTGATTTCTATGTAATATTATAAGATTACTTTTAATACGTTTGAGAATAACATGATAGTATTAGAAATCAGTAACAGCAAATAATTATTCATCAAACCCACTTTTGTTAAAATCATTATGCAAATTATTCCCACCATATACTATGTACATTTTTATTTCTTAGAAATATATACCACATATTTCGGGATTATAAATGCATTAATAATATGAGCAGTTTTGTGGCAAATCTAACTCCTCTAAACTTTCATTAATGAATAAAATGCTAATTAAGATTAGATAATGACTATTTCATAATCGTTGAGAATATAACTTAAATTACTTAGGAAATCGTGTCATCAGTGGTGATATAGTTTCTGTTACAGACAGACAGTTACATCATGATGATATGTAGAAATTTTGAATATACTTCAAGTCTTAGTGTAGCCATTATTGGTCTGTTTCTTTTATTTATTCATTTTCCCAGACGTACCAGTCTTATAATTTCCTTATTTTGATATTTCCTTTTTCTTTATTAATTAATTAAATAAAGAACACATTCATTTCCATGAACTATTTTCATTTCTAAGAAACACTTTGAGAAGCCCCCATTTTGAACGATCATCATCACATTATTTTCCCGTTTCAATAAGAATATGATTGATGCTTCTACTTAAGACTGAGTGGAGGATTCTAATTAACTTTTAATAGTTATCTTCTTTATATCAACAATAAGGATGTTTAGAAAATATGACACTTATCGCAAATGCAAATTCTACGAAATAATAATTAAATTACAATTTGGACTAGAAACTATGCGGAAGTGTATTAAAACCAAATGCATTAATATGGGAGTTGATACCGGAATCTGTTCACGTCTATATATTTACCAACCCCTCCGTTTGCGCAGGATGTGACACAAGGGTAATTTTTAGCGGAGTTTTGATTTCAGAGTCTTCCTTCTCCAAGACCAGTTTCCATGCCAGGATAAAAGAGCCCAGTCTGCCCTGCTATTATTTGCTTAACGGCATATCAACTCCTTATGGGCTATCGAATGCCAAAATTGGATTCATTTACAAATGTTTGATTATAATCATAGCTACTTATACATATATATATATATATATATATATATATATATATATATATATATATATATATTAGAAATCACATATAGAATCATCCCTTACTACCAAGTTTTGAAAAATATATATATATATATATATATATATATATATATATATATTATATTATATATATATATATATATATATATCACCAACCCCCGCACAAACAGTGTGACACAAGGTTAATTTTTTAGATTTTAATTCAGAGTTTTCCTTCTCCTAGACCAGTTTCGATACCAGGGTTAAAGAATCTACTCTGTCCTGCTATTTACCCATAGCTGAAGGGAGAATACTTCCCAAGGGTAGTAGTGCTATATGAAATGCAAACAGCCGCGTCCAGGATTTGAACTCGTCTTGCCGTGACCATTTCATACGACAGTAACCATTGCACCTCGAACACCTCCAACCTATTCACGTAAATGTGTATGTTTAATCTTTAAATTTAGTCGCATGCAGGGTCGGTGCGTACTACTGCTGAGGAGGGAAGCCAACTTGAAGATCCCGAAAGAGCGGGTTTCATATATTTTATATGAACTAGCAAATATATGCACCCTCTGGGTGCAAGTAATTAAGTTTAAATCTAATAAAATATTAGATTAAATCAGAAAGGCTAATGAAACAAATTAAGAATTCAGATAAAAAGATTTGAAACGGAGGGGGTATAATCGGAAAATAGAACAACCAAAACTTACTCTTTCATCACTTCCGTTTTTCAATGCTAAATTTTCCTAATTTAACTATTTAGTTAAAATAGAAAATAAAGAATAAAATGACAGTTATTTCTTCTTGTTAATGGATTTCTTTTAGGATTTATTGAAGAGATTTTTGCTCATATTCATTAAGATAAAACCAAACAATTAGAAATCAATAATACCAAGCATATTTTTATTAAAATCAGTTTTTTTAATATCAATATGCAAATTAGCTTTACGTTTACACTGAAAACTGGTATTTTGTTGTATATATAAATACAATTGCATGTTTTTAGGTAAGGCCAACAGTATTAATAATGTCAAACAGTTTTATTATTAATTAAGGTTTAAATAGAAATAGAATCATGGAGAATGTGACGTAAATAACTAAGGAAATTGTGACTTGAGTAGTATTATAGTTTCGGTTACAGACAGAAAAACACACAATCTCCATTATAATAAGATACTACTTTATGAAAATTGACATGTAGTCACACACACACACACACACATATATATATATATATATATATATATATATATGCCAAATCCCACTGCATGAATAGGATGTGACACAAGGTCAATTTCTTAAGCGAAATTTAATAGCTTTCAGATTTGCTTCTCCTAGACTGCTAGCCTAACTCAAGTTAAACAGCCCAGTCTGCCCTACTATTTATCCATAACTGGAGGAAGAATATTTGGATTTGTACCTTTCCCAAGGGTATTATAGATATATGAAATGCTCGTTCAGGATTGGAACTCGTCTCACCGTGTCCATTTCCTACAACGATGACCATTACTCTATACGCCTCCACAATTGATCTGTATTCGATTTTGTCTGTATTGATCAGTCTATGTGGTCATTAACTATAAATAAACAGTGTTAAGTGTATGTATAATCTTTAAATTTAGACACATACAGGTGCGTTGCGTACTAACCCGAGGGAGAAGCCTACTTGAGGGTTCCGAAAGGGTGGATTTCATATACTTTTCTATGAATGCTACTTTATGATATTTCACATGTAGTAACATATAGGTAACACACACACACACACACACACACACACACACACATATATATATATATATATATATATATATATATATATATATATATATATATCCTACCCCGGTTGTAATATGCAGTGTTCATGCAAATATAACTCCTATTTTGACATTTTGATCATAATATAATAGATTATAGACAATGCGATGTATGAGGCTGTCAAAAAGTAATACCATTTTCTTTAGGACAGGTATAATTACCAACTGGAATAATGTTTGCCTCTCAAACTCTCTTTCATGGGACCGAACAGATGATAGTCTGAAGGTAAACATTATTCCAGTGACGAGGAAGTGAAATTTGTAGTTTAAGAAGTGGTTCAAAGTACAGTCAACAAAATTTTACGGGGCAGGGATACATACTCTCATTCGGTGGAACATTACAATTGAGAGAAACAGTGACTATGTGGAGAAACAGGGATGTGATCCACAGAGACCAACTTCATTTTGATGTATGATACATTTTCCTGTGTTGATAATTATACCTGTCCTAAATTAAATGACATTATTTTTTTTTACTCAACCATAGGATTCCGGACGACATGGTATATGTACTTATAGGTAGCAGCCAAAATAATGTTCAGCTTGTGATTCTAAAGGTTATATGTACATATCTATAACTAAGCACTGCAAAAGTCAGGAGTAAACAATGAGTATTTGTTTGATCTTTTTGCGACCGGATTTTTAGTTGTTCCCAGTAATACATTTTTCAGCAAAAAAAAAAAAATGTTTCAAAAAGGATTGTTTCAAAACTTTAAAATCCCTATATGATCACTACGAAAATATAATTCTTGTTTTCACTGCTCAATTGACCTAATTTGCCGACCTTGTGTATCGTCCATATCTGGGTCATTGTGACCAAAATCGACTAAGCAGTCATTACTTATTATAAATGGCATATAATTTGCCAACATTGTGTATGATCCGTATCTGGGTCATTGTGACCAAAATCGACTAAGCAGTCATTACTTATCTATAAATAGCATATAATTTGCCAACATTGTGTATGATCCGTATCTGGGTCATTGTGACCAAAATCGACTAAGCAGTCATTACTTATCTATAAATAGCATATAATTTGCCAACATTGTGTATGATCCGTATCTGGGTCATTGTGACCAAAATCGACTAAGCAGTATTACTTATCTATAAATAGCATATACTTTGCCAACATTGTGTATGATCCATATCTGGGTCATTGTGACCAAAATCAACTTTGCAGTTGTTACTTATCTATAAATGCCATAGGCTTTGCCTACATATCCGTATCTGGGTCATCGTGATCAAAATTGACTTAGAAGGCGTTACATATCTATATATGGCATATATTTTGCCTTCTTTGTATATGGACCGTATCCGTGTCACCTTGACCAAACTTGACTTAGAAGTCGTTACCTATCTATGAAGAACATATATTTTGCATACATTGTGTATCGTATGGATCTGGTCCCTCATGACCAGAATCGACTTCAAAGTCGTAAATTTCTCAAACCTAAGTCTAAATCACGCGTGATTTCTTTCAAAACCTGTCCAGTACTGATATCGTTTCCCAACGGTTTTTCATGGAGACCATCTGAAAAATATAGCAAAATATTGTCAAATTTGTTGTCATAGTAACGATACTCCCCAGGACGCGAAAAATACGGACCAACAAAAAGAACATAGCGTAAAATTCAACTCTATTTGTTTACATCAATGAAAGAATTAAGTTTGTATCACATTTTGGCGCCATACTCTGTGGAGAAATCACAATTTGCATTTTATAAGCAAAAAAAAAAAAAAAAAAAATTTCCAGATTAACACTATTATTCAAAAATACTAATGAAAATGAATATAAAAAATTGCACCGATATCTAAAATACGCTGATTTTTTTTAAATTTACAAAAATATCGGCTATTTATCTCATTCTAATAAAAAAAAAGACTGTTGGTACTTATGTTACAAAAGACATAGTCTTGTTTTTAAAAAATCCATGAAATTTTGGAGGTCACATGTTTTTTTTGTTTGTTTTGTTTTTTTGTTTTGTTTTAATGTGCCAATCACCCCCTTAAATGATTTAATCATATTTTAATTGACGAATTTGTAACAGAATTATATATTTAAAAAAAAAGATAATTCATTAGAGAAGTAGGTTTTGTTTACCTTGTTTAAAAATTGTTTCGTTTTCGTAACGGAAGCATTACTTTTCTGGAATATAAAAACGTGAATAATAAAGAAATATTCCTCTTCTCAAGGCATTTTTGGTTCACTTATATTTTCAGAAATGTGATCAGTAAAAAGGAAGAAAACATTATTCACGTCTATTTCTTGGTTTAGAGATGTTTTCCAAATTGACAATTCCAATTTAATTCTTTCACTGTTTGTAACAGAATGTGATTTTGATAGATAAAAATAACAACATCTCGAACAACTCGAACCCACCTGAATAAGTAGATTAATTCACTAAATTGTATATGGTCATGCATTAAAATGTTGATTTAGATATATTTTCCTTATATTATTCATCATAATATAACACGACATATAAATATAACTTGGGTATTAATTTTTGGCTCTTGAAAATTAACACTGACAAAAAACAAACAAAATCCTTCGCATAACTCAGATGAATAAATATCTGTCAAAAATAATAAGAGAGTTTAAAAATCTCAAATATGTTTTACTCTCCGTTTTACAAAGAGTATATCTTTTGCTTCAACTTAACAGCTAAATATATGAGACAGAAATGGGGAACAACTATTTGTTTGAATTATTTGAATTTTGTTATGTTTTTTCTTTGTTTTAGAAGTATTCTAGCGTTATAAAATCTAAGGGGAGATAACTCTCTATTTGATAATGAACTTGCTGACTGATGTCTATAGAGAAAAATTATCTTTGTACATTTTGTGTACATTTCCTTGGGCATTGTATATGTACATACATGACATTACTATTATTATTATTATTATTATTATTATTATTATTATTATTATTTCGTTTTTGCAAGTGATAATTTCTTGTATGTTTGTTTTTATTTGATTCAAAATATATACCACTTAAGAAAAATAATCCTTAAATCTATGACTTCAAAAACAATAAAGACGGAACCCCTTTTTCATCCAAAAATCTAAAATGCATTTAAAAATAAGAGGCGGTTATAAATTACGTTATTGTCTAAAAGAATTGCCGACTCTGGTGACCCAGGGTGGAACTGACTGACGAATCGGGGTTACTAAAGAAATACTTCTGCAAGGACCCACTTCTTCCGTGGGTCAGATAAAAAGAGCAGATGACAAGCGCTACAGAGACTAGGGTTATGGGTGAGTCTCTGAAACGAAAGAGAATTAGATGGATGAGGGAATCTTCTTTTATAGACGTTTGTTAAATGTCTCCACCCTACAACCTGCCGAAACGAGATTATAAAAAATCTAGTTCTTTTCCGACTTCACATTGTTAGCAGTCACAGTAGTCTGAAAGCCCCCACTATCGAACCAGTCAATCTAACCTGTAAGTCACCACAGTCCCACACACTCTTACCCATTTTTTACATTATCCAATCAATTGTTGCAGACATCTAAACAAAATACAGAAACTGGCATTTAACAATCCCTTTTAAATCATAATAGATAAAA
>CM042147.1:36795064-36805064 GCA_023376005.1 Doryteuthis pealeii | reverse complement strand
CCTTACTTTACCACACAGATCCCTGTGCTACTCATACGCTGAGTTGGCGAGGGCCGGTATCGAACTAGGAACCTTGTGGCTTCTAGCCGAACGCTCTACCGACTGAGCTAACCCGGCCCAGTTTGTGCCTTTGTTTATGTCTGGATTTGGGGGGGGGGTTCGTTGTCAGCATTTCTTATTCGAAAATGTTTTTTGTTTTTTTCGTTATCCTCTGTTATTGATGAAGTCGGAAGGTCGAAAGGTTGAAAGTGATAATTTCTTAGTTTCTTGCCATTTCTTCTTTCAAAATAGAATACTTGAAAATAATGCATCTGACTTAATGAGCAGTAATATTTTATTACACTTCTATAATCGCCCGTAGAAATGGCAAAGCGTAAATTGGTGATTGTTTGCTCTGATGCGCTGGAAGAATAGTTTCTGATATCAACTTCCTTTTATGGCCTAGAGGTGCACTCTAGTTGGAAGGTCAATTTAATGCCTGAATAAAATGACGCTTTCTATTGATCGGCGCGTTATGTCTTATTCGTTCAGCCAGTTGGAAACGATAAATCAGTCAGATTTTTCTTGCAGAAGAAGAAACCAAAAACCAAACACGAAGGTCAAAAAGAAAAAGAGAAAAGAGAAAATAAAATAAAAAAGATGAAATAACTAAGACAAGTTTTCTTTCCAGTTGTTCATTTCAATTAATGAATGACAGCTGATATTTTTTTAGTGTTACTTTTCTTTTTTGTTCTGTTCCAATACTATTCAAGATTTGCATTAGACAATTAGTTGGTTGGTTTGATTATGGATTCTGAAAGGCATATCAACCAGTCTAGGGTTATTTTATGCCTAGAGGGGATGGAATAATATACATTGTACTACTACATTCACACTTTTATAATTAAAAGTTTTAACGACATATTAGCATCGCTGGTTGGTTGGTTGGTTGGTTGGTTTTATTTACGGCATAGCAACCATTTTCGGATCATTTAAATCCATATCAAGTCATTTTCATAATTAGTTTCTTACAGTACCTGAAGTTGCTTAAGTGGTTATCCATCGGGAGCCGATGTTTTCATCATAATTTTACCGTAAGCTAGCATCGTCTGGGGGTTACTTCTGTATGGTATTGATCAGATTTATAGTTATATTTTTGGTATAATTTTTTTTTCTAAAAAAAAAAAAATGGACAGAATATCAACTATGTTGACTTTTTCCAATTGATCTTCCGTATAATTTGCGTTAAAAATGTTTTTTGGTGAGAGGGAAAGCGCCAAATTCTATGAGGAAGATATGGATATTATTATTCCAGTGTCGTTGCCATTTTGTATGAAGGAATCTAATAATTCGAGGTTTCATGTCATTAGATGGAATCTTGAATTTGAAAGTCGATTTGGCTGTCAAATCAACTCTTTCATTTCCCGTCACACCAATGTGGCTTGGTATCCAGCTTTGGTATTAAACTGTTTAAAATGTAAATTACAGACACTAAGGGCATGTTTGCAAGACGTTATATGCAACACAGGAGCCTCAATAGCGTTATAGCCTAGTCGGTTGGGCTTAGAATATGCTGGTTGTAACCCCTGAAGAGAGATAAGACTCCGCTAAGAATAATTGTTCTGAGCATGTCATAAAACTACATCTGATGCAGAGGCAGAAGTGCATGAGATCTGAGAATTTGGAGTACTTCCAGGTTCATTCCGGAGTGGAAAGTTAAAGAACCCAGACTACCCTACTATTTAACCATCATCATCATCATCATGTCGCGCAATTTGCACGGATATCCATGACGGTCTCTCGCCAACCTTCCCTATCACTCATCGATTCTGGGAGCTCCCCCGCGCAGCATCCAGTATCTTTACATAGTTGGTCAATGTAGGTCCTGTTTGGGCGGCCTATGTTAGCATGTCCATGTGTTGGCCTCCACAGTAATACGTCGCTTACGAGCTCATCCCTACTTCTCCAGCAGTGCCACGCATGCCTAGCCTTCCTTACTCGTATGGTTTGTGATATGGGAGGCAGGTGGTCATACAACTGCTTCTTGGTTGGGTGCTGTTTCCACGACTTATTCAGGACTGCTCGCAGCATTCTTGTGCAATTTTCTGAATGCATATATTTCCCAAGGGTATTAACACTACGAGAAATGCAGACGTGGCCGGCATATGAAGTTGTCAGAATTAGGATTTTTTTAAAATTAATAAAGAGAGACAAGAAAGAAAAACATAATAAAAAAAGAAAGAGAGGAAAGAAAGAAAGAAATTAAGAAAAGACAGAGACAACAAAGAAAGAAATATAATTGTAAATTATCCCAATCGTTTAATTGTATGTTGTTTTGGGGGTGAGGGGGCTTGCTGTTTTTTTGGGGGGTTTTTTGTTCGTTTTTTTATTTTTTATTTTATTTATTATTTTTTTTTTCATTTAGAATGTTTGGACTAGTTTTAAATGTTATCTTAACCTTCTTCTGTTTCTGGAAACAAATCGACATTTTGTTTGTCATTCAGAATATCATTGAAAAGCACCGACTCATTAAGCCGTGCCCGCAAGTCATTACTCGCTTCTATGTCGATTATTAGACAGAGAAAAGGCCAGTGTGTCTACTTTAAAACTCTTTGACGCCCTACATATATATAATTTCTATTGTCTTTTCACGTCACTGGTTTTGTTTTATATTTCTTCTCCTTCGATTCGACCTTTACATCTTTTTTTATTTCTTCTTGCTTTCCCGTTTCGTTCATTCAATTCTCTTTTTTTCAATTCATTTCTTTCAAAATTTTCCGATTTACCGATTAGTTCGAGGGATGCGCCGAAAATAAAACCACTAATTCATTTTTACAGAAACTACCATAAATTCGGGAAATACTATATATATATATATATATATATATATATATATATATATATATATATAAAGTAATTGGTAATTTGCTTGAAGCATTGTTAAGTATGTTATAAATAATAAAATTCGAAGGCAATACAATGCGTAAAAAATAAAGACAAAAAGATGTTTTATAGTCTAATCGATTTCAAAGCAAAGCTGTCTAATCGATTTCAAAGCAAAGCTTCATCATCAGAGTTTTTTTCTGAAAAAAACTCTGATGATAAAGCTTTGCTTTGAAATCGATTAGACATATAAAACATCTTTTTGTCTTTATTTTTTACGCATTGTATTGCCTTCGAATTTTATTATTTTATATATATATATATATATGAGGAAAAGGGGGTTGGAATGAATCCGACATAATGAGGTAAAATAAGGAATGAAAGAACAAAACTCAGACAAAAATGTGTAGTATATTTCGCTCGAGGATTGACCTCATATAAAGCAGAAGCTGAGCTCAAACCTCCAGCGAAATATACTACACATTTTTTGTCTGATTTTTCTTCCTTCAATTCTTATTTTACCTCATATATATATATATATATATATATATATATATATATATATATATATATATATATATATCAGTATATAATTGATTTATTAGTTATTAAACATTGAGCTCTCTAGGGATTTATAAAAATCCTTGTATTTTCGTTTGCACCTACATGAGCATACAGATTGGATGTACATTGAGATTTTGATGATCCTAAATAGAATCATTCCTTACTTACCAGTCAATTGGATTATCTATCTATCTATCCATCTATTTATCTCTCTCTCTCTCTATATATATATATATATATATATATATATATATGTGTGTGTGTGTGTGTGTGTGTGTGTGTGTGTGTGTGTGTGTGTGTGTGTGTAACGAATTGTTTAGTCTGACACAAGATCACGACAGGAGAATTCAGTTATCAATGAACAAAACAATACAATATATCTTTTGCTAGTTGACATTGCTTACTATTTTTATGGTAACAAGTGAAGCTAGGAGTGTCCTCATAGCGTAGTGGTTAACAGACTGTACTGTGACTTTGTAGAAAGCGAGTTAAAGCTTCAGTGGCGATATTATGTTCACTTTCGGACTAATACCCTTGGGAAAGGTTTTGACCCTCTAACACACACACACACACACACACACACATATATATATAATCAGTATAATGTGTAATCAGACTAGAATATATATATATATATATATATATATATATATATATATACCAACCCCTCCGCATGAGAAGGATGCGACACAAGGCCAATTTCTTAAGCGGAGTTCAGCAGGTTTGAATTCAGAGTTTTCCTTCTCCTAGACCGGTTGCCTAACCAAGGTTAAAGAGCCCAGTCTGCCTTACTATTTACCCATAGCTGGAGGGAGAGTAGGATTCATACCTTTCCCAAGGATATTAGCGTTAAATTAAATGCAATTACCACGTCCAGGATTTGAACTCGGGGCGACGAGTCCATTTCCCATGACTTTAACCATTACACCATGCGCTTGACTAGAATATATAAAGAGAGAAAGGAAGAGGCACAAGAGAGATAGACAGATATATGCAGACATAATGATATTTTTAGCAATGACTTGGCATGAAAACGATGCTTTAACAATACAGTTATAGTAATTGAGAATCTACTAAAAAGTAGATATGCCAATCACGAGTAATACTAACATGTACTTCTTTCATATGATTATTATAATAATTATCGGTAGGAATAGCATATTGATTTTTTTTATATGTTGCATATAATATTAATTATATGAAAAGTTAAGTTGGGCATCTCGTGAGGTCTAATGAGATTTTAGTCTCTTTCTTTCTCATCTTTTATAAATGTTTCTTTTTTTTTAATCTTTTGTTCCTCTTCTGAATTAGATAAACTGCTATTCAATTTATTTTTTTCCAATTTCGTATTCATCTAATTTATTCTTCCTACTGACATTTGAAAATTTTCGCCCAATGAAAAAGTGTCTGCTGCATGGAGGATGGAATGGACGAGAGTCCACGTGTTAGTTGGACGACGCTGTTTGAGTCCTATAGCACTAATGCCATTTGGAAAAGTTATGAATCCAACTGCATCTATGGGTAAATAGTAGGACAGACTGGACTCTTTAACCTTAGTTAAAACCAGTCTAGGAAAAACTGAATTCAAACCCAAAATATTTAATCGTACGAGGGATATCTTTGTTCTTTTCTTTGTTGATATTTATATTTCACACAATATAGATAGGTAGACTAGCGGTTAGAGTTGTAGGAAATGGACTCGTCGACCCGAGTTCAGTTCCTGGACGAAGCTGTTTGCATTTCACATTTTTCTAATACTCTTGGGAAAGGTATGAATCCAATTCTCCATCCATCTATAGGCAAATAGCAGGCAGACTGGGCTCTTTAACATGACTAGGTAACCAGTCTAGGAGAAGGAAAACTCTGAATTCAAACCTGTTAAACTCCGCTTAAGAAATTGACCTTGTGTCACATCCTGCTTGTGTGGAGGTGTTGGTAAATATATATAGAGATAGGTAAACTTAGGTAGCGTAGAAATAAAGTCTTGATAAGTGTCAGTTTCTCGCCTATGCGATTTTCAAACCAAGATTGGTTCGAAAATCGCATAGGTGAGAAACTGACAATTACAAAGTGCCGTTGACTTCGCTACCTTAACTAATTTCTCTCTCTCTTTCATCAGAAAATGTAATCTGTCAGTGTGGCTGCCTTTCTTTATAAAATCGCTTAATGTATATAGATATATCATTAATATAGAGCACACTTTACTTATGAATATTGCAACCCATTATATAATCTAAATATATATATATATATATGTAAAAAAATGGAAGTGAATCCACGGTATGTTGAAAAGAGAAATAAAGGACAGAAAGTATTGAATGGATAGAATAAGATATTTTAATTAATTTACCTTACACGTGTTTCGGTCAGGAGTTTATCCATGTGTCATTGTTCTATCTATTATTATTTTTAAATAACAAAATGAAATGAAATAATAATAATAAAAAAATAGTAGAAATGTTCCGCACTCAAAGATATATATATATATATATATATATATACATGTGTGGTGTGTGTGTGTGTGCATTGGCATATATATAGACTTATAGAGATGTCTTATTAGATAGATAAATGGAAAGATTAACGTCTCACACATTTTATTGTTCAACTACAGCTGAGCCATAATATTATTTTTCTGATATTCAGATATATCTACACTACCCAATATTTTGGAGGGGATTTCACTGACGACCGCCAACTAAAGCGTAAACGCAATGCTCTCCTATAAAAAGGATGGAGCACTCAATGGCGGCCTTTAATACAGATGTGTGTATTAAAAAAATTAAAATCCCCTTCGCATTCAGGTGACGATAGCCCAGCGATTAAGCTGTCCGAGTGATGCTGCATCGATCGGATTTCTATTCTGGCTGTAGGTCGCTCACAAAATGTCTAGCCACACTGAAGAGACTTGATAAGTCGAAACACGTGTCTGTGGATGACTATATATATATATATATATATATATAATGTGTGTGTGGTGTGTGTGTGTGTATTTGGGCAGCATTCTTTCATTTATACGTAGGACACATCTCCTGTTTAACAATTCTATTTTTGATCTAGTTTCTGGCCAACGTTTAATATTTGGGTGGAATTCGTGGATAAGTCCACCAAAGTTCAGGTCCGAGTACTTTCACCTCACCACATTGTCAAGTTCCCCTCCATTTAACAGATAATAGTTCCATTTCACAACACTAAAATTACATTCATGCCCCCACTCTATTACGAAATAGTCTAACGGAAATATTTTGTAAACCTCCCTATTCTATACATAACAAACCATCCTTAAACATTCCAATACAGTACGCCTATAACAACTTTCTCATCATGCCTACATTATATGATAAAAAACTGGAACAGATTGGCAGAAGAAAGTACTCGAAACAAAATTAAAAAGTTGGAGAAAAGAAAAGATCAAAAATAAAAGAAACAGAGAGAAGAGAGAGAGAGAAGGAGAGAGAGAGAGAGAGAGAGAGAGAGAGAGAGAGAGAGGTGGAGAGAGAAAACATGCAATGTTTTAGGTTCCGCAACCTATCAAATGCGTTGAAACAAAATATTACATATTTTTTTTAAATATAAGTTTTCTTCGAACTTTACAAAGTCTGTCTTTGCTATGGATGATGCAATAACCAGAGGAAAAACCTGCAGGTATTAATGGAATGCTTTTAACTCTATCACTCATTCGATTGGTCGTTGTAATCAGTAAACCAATGTTCTTTTTGCACTCGAAGTCTACAATATACATATATATTTAAAGAATCCCCGTTTTGTTTTTTTGGTTTTTAAATCAAATTTCTTTTCATTAGATTAGTAGATGAAAGACTGTTCAATGTTGCTGTATTGAAAGAAACTATTATCAATTCTCATAAATTTACATTATTTACCCGGGTTTTAGGAAGTTCTGATATTTCTCTCTTTCTCATTTATAGGATGTGATAGTCAATTTCTAAACTAGAGTTTGAATTCAGTTTTCCTCGACTGGTTGTCTAACCAAGATGATAGAGTCAAGTCTGCTCTATTTTACACATGGCTGGAGGATGAGTAGTTGGATACATGCCTTTCCAAAGGGTATTCACGCAATGTGAAATGCAAACAGCGTCGTTCGGGATTTGAACCCGGATCGACATATCTATTTTCTATGATTCTACCCATTACACAAACGTTTATCTGAAACTGTTAATTGTAAAAATAACCGTAAAATAAAAAGTAAAGTAAGCATAACATGTAAAAAAAAGAGCTGAAAATATTTAATTTTAACTTAATAGCTCACCAAGGGAGCACATTTCTTAATGTAATGGTTGAAGCTGATGACTTTTAATAAGTATTGGGTTTAAACTTTTAAAAATATATCAACATGAGCGTGTTCTCCAGGATTATTGTGGAATTAATTTCTTCTTATTACTAAGAAGTCTTAGTAGTTTCCATAGACCCTTTAAATATTTGCAGACCCTCCTGAGTTGTATAAACGCCAGAGGTTTTATGTAGACCATTCTTAAAAACTCTGCATTAAACAAAGAAATGAATCCAAATAAAACTAAAATTAAAAATCTGATGAAAATTACTTTAAAAAATCTCATCCACTTTTATGTGAGGCTGAGAACTTTTCAGCACAACGTTGTTAGCCATTTTAAAAAAGTCAATTAATCAGGAAAGTAACTGATTGGAATTTTGAGAAAAAAAACTATTTAGCGTTTATTCACGGATCTTCCCTTTTCTTTTTACTGATTTTTCTTTAGCTTAACACGCGATGGTCTACGAACTTTTCAAAAAGAGAATCGAATGAATGAAAGACAAGATATGACGACATTGGACACATGACACCTCCACCCCCGCCTAAAAAAAAACAAGTATTTTCCATTTGATAACCAGTGCGCTACTCAAAAGTTATTAGTCATTTACTTAATGACGCCTTTTACCGAGGGCATTTAAAAATTGCTCGCCAATTTGGCACGAAAATTATTTGAATTAAAATCAGAAATTGAGTCGGAAATATCCTACAAGTAATTTCCTTCTTTCTTTCTTTCCTTTTAAGAAAATGCATTTTTGTTCGTTTATTCATTTATTTCGTTTATTTTAAAAAATCTATTTGAATTGTTTTGTTTATTTACCTATCTATTTATTTACTTTTTTAATTACAAATATTTACATCATTTCTAAATATTTACAAGGGTCGGTTAGCTCAGTCGGTAGAGCATTCCCCTACTAATCTCAAGGTTCCGGGTTCAATAACGGTCCTCGCCAACTCAGTGCATAAATAGAACAGATGGTAATCTGATCTGTGCAGTAAGCATCTTGGAGGTGACAGTAAGTATGGCGCTTAGCAAAACAGTCTCTCTGGTCTAGCACAAACGAAAAGGGGATAGACTCATTCGATGTTCCGCTGAGGCTTTTATTTACATCAAGAACCGAAGCCCGAAAAACACAGCTATATTCAATTATTTTTATATTCTCTTGTTATTAAAGAAGTGTTGATTTACCTAATCATCTAAACCTCGTAATCCGTACGGAGAAAAGTGTTTCTGGCTACGTATCCCATTTAAATATGGGGTACCGCTCATCTGATTGGCTGTTACTAACAACCAATCAGATGCGTGTTGCTTTGTATTTAAATGGGATATAGTTCTACAACCGTCCAAAAAAAGAACTTTTTTTGTCAAAAGTCTTTTAGCGGCTATTGTTGGTGGTTTGTACCAGAGTTTGATCACCTCTGATAGGGTCAGCAGGGCGAGGGAAGTCTGATGTTGGAAGACCCGAAACTTCCCAATGAACCCTGCGGATTACATCACTGACGACAACCACCAGCGCCCAAATGTAGGATCGTATATTTAAAGTATTTCTTGACTAATAGAGGACTTGGGAAGTAAATACCCCCGTGTCTACTAATAGCCACTAGATAACATAGCCACCAGCATTATAAAAGAAGTGGCAAACCCCTCTTTCCCTATTCCGGTTTTGCGGGAAGTGCTAATGCACTAGTTGTGTTCCTGTCCACGGACAGGGAAGCTTAGTATCTCAGCAACCTTAAATGTAAGTCTTTAAGCTTTCAATTTCTGCCAGCTTCCTGTCAAGGACTCAGCACTATCTCAAAGACTATTGAAATTGGGACCTTTTGTTCACACAACTCTATATAAGCTCTTCCTTGTATCTAATGTCATGTTTGTATTTTATTCTGTTAAGTTTTCTCCGGCAATAAAATATCATTGTTATTACTTCGTCATGAATTGTTCTTACATTTATTCTGTACGAAGAAATGATATTCAACCAACAATCGTTCTTCTACATTGACGTCACTTTCTTATATGAGTTGTTCAGATATGAACACATCATTATTTAAAACCTTTAATACAAAGCTTTAATCTTGATTCATTTTGATGACACCCGGCATATCCGATTTATTCTTTAATCAGAGTATTTTTCTATTCTTTTAGGGTAAACAATTAAACATGTCTATCTAGACAGCTGATATAACTTTCTTCTTTGACATAAATAGAGTGTGGATTTTATTGAATTTTGATCTTTGCTGGTCTACACGAATTTCTCTTTATAAAAGGATATGCGCTAGGTTACTTAACAAACA
>CM042147.1:36750064-36785064 GCA_023376005.1 Doryteuthis pealeii | reverse complement strand
TTCGATAATTATAGAATATAATAATGACAAGTGAATTTCGCAAAGAATTACTCGATGTGTACACACGAAATTCACTTGTCATTATTATCTTCTTTAATTATCGAATTTATGCCATATGCGCATTGTAATTGCCTTCAAGCAAAAATATGAATAATATATATATATATATATATATATATATATATATATATATATATATATATTTGCTGAAGTTGCAATGGTTATTTTTGTAGGAAATGGACACGGTGACCCGAGTTCAAATCCAGGACAAGGCTGTTTGTATTTTACATAGAGGTAATACCCATGTGATGGGTAAGTATTTATCCAACCTGTTTGCCGCTGGTAGAAATTGATACAAGAATCCAGTGAGGATCGAACTTGTTATTCAGTAGTAATGGATCTGCGAGACTAGCTTCCTAACCATTACATCACTAATCTCCCGCCATTTATGTGTTAATAACCTAGGTTAAAGAGCATGCCCTAATATTTCCCATTGCTGGAGGGAGAATAGTTGGATACAGAATTTTCTAAGGGTAAAGGCGTCCCATTGTAGTGTTTTTGTTTGGGGTGGGGACTAATATTTATAATATATATATATATATATATATATATATATATATATTCTACAAGTCTTGCTGCAAGAATGCAATGTGTGTATGGGGGGTGTAATGCACTATAATAGTGATGTTTATATATTAATTTGGTAGCCATTAATCAATAATGAGACTTCTAAATATACTCACACAAATGCAGAGAGAGATGGGGGTAGAAAGAGAGGTGGGAAATAGAGAGGGAGAGAAAGAGAAAGAAAGAGAGAAAGAGTGAGACAGAAAGGGGGAGAAAGAGAAAGAGATAGAGAATGAGAGAAAAAATGGAGACTGAGCGAGAAATACAGAGAAAGGAAGAGAGGCTAAAAGAGAAAAGAGAAAGAGACAGACAGAGAGTGAAAGAGAAAGAGGGGACAAAGAGAGATAGAAAGAGAGCAAAACGAGAGAGAAAGAGATGCGTAAATGTACATATTTTCTCTGTATAATTTATTCATTAATCATCTCTTAACACGTGAAGCCGGGAGAATTATTGATAACATGACTGTAAATGTAAATGAGAAAAAGTAACCCGCTTTCTTCCTTGTCTTTTAGATTTCTTGTCATTATAGCTTCCTGGAGAAGCGTGGTCTAATGGTTAGAGACATAGGAAATAGACTCGTCAACGCGAGTTCATTTCTTGGAATGAAGCTGTTGGAATTTCAAAATACTTAGAAATTTAGCGTTATAGTCTATTTCAGGAAATAGACTAAAAAGCTAAATCTCTAAGTCTTTTGTTATTTCTTTACTTTTATATATATATATATATAATATATATATATATATATATATATATAGAGAGGAGAGAGAGAGAGAGAGAGAGAGAGAGAGAGAGAGAGAGAGAGAGAGAGAGAGTATATATATATAAACGTTTGAGGACTATAGTGAATTTCATTTCCGCTTAGAAATGTAGCGATTAATTATTCTCCCATATTTGACAGCTGCCTCTGGCCGTACGGGTTAAAGGTTTGGCGAACGAGAGTTCATTCGGGTCTCGAACCCGGCCAGAGGTAACTGTTACGGTATAGCCACACTGATGAAAGCTGAAACCTTGAAACACGTGTCTGTGGATTACTTATTTATTTATATATATATATATATATATATATATATATATATACTAGCAAATATATGCACCCTCCAGGTGCAAGTATTTAAGTTTTAATATAATAAAATATCATGTTAAATTAGAAAGGCTAATGAACTGAATAAGAATTCAGATAAAGATATTTGGAACAGAGGGGGTATGATTGAAAAATAGAACAACTTTGAAACTAACTCTTCCATCCTTTTCCGTCTCCCGTCTTTCATTGGAAAATTTCCTAATTAAACTGTTAGGTTAAAATAGGAAGTAAAGAATAATATTACAGTTATTTCTTCTTGTTAAGGGATTTCTTTTAAGATTTATTGAAGAGATTTTGCTCATATTCAATAAGATAAAAACAAACAATTAGAAATCAATAATACTAAGCATATATTTATTAAAATAAATTTTTTAAGATCAATATGCAAATTAGCCTTCCCATTCATACTGTAAACCTCTATTTTGTTGTATATATAAATACAATTGCATGTTATTAGTATGTAGATATGGTCAACAGTGTAAGTAATGTAAAACAATTTTATTAATAATTAAGGTTTAAATAAAAATAAAATCATGGAGAATATGATGTAAATAACAAAAGGAATTGTGACTTGTATAGTAATATAGTTTCGGTTACAGACAGACAAACCCACAATCTCCATTATAATAAGATATATATATATATATATATCAAACAGTTTTATACAGTGTTTTTTATAAGTGTGTCACAATCGTATTTTTGTTAAAATTTTCCTGATCTCTAATGCTGTAGAATTTGGTAATAAATTATATATAATAATATCCGTATTGAACGTATAATGTTCCATTAGACATTAAAAAATGCAGGCGGTGTATTTGGTTTTCAACTAAATTAACTAATCATGAAAAAGATTCAAAGGGTCTACTTGTTTATCAGGGATACTATAATCTCAACAACCAATTACTACCGAGTACTGGGTTCAATTCCTATTAAATGCCCTAAGCTTGTTGATTTTTATCAAATCTAAGTGAGGCATATGTTTTATTGGCGCATCCATTAATGGGATAGTTACGGATCTTATCTTGAAGGCCATTACTGATGAGTATGATTCTTAAAGCCTCATATTTCTTTGCTTTGGTTTTGCTTTCTTTATTCAATGTCATATTAATCTTCGTGGATTATTTCATGCCAAAGCTCAGTCGGTAGAGCGTTGAGCTAGAAACTGCAAGGTTCTTAGTTCGACACCAGCCCTCGCTAACTCAGCGTATGAGTAGCACAGGGATATGTGCGGTAAAGTAAGGAGCTGTAACTAGGTGTGGCGCTCCACTTCAGACGCAAAAACAATCTACTTGGTCTAGTGCAAATGAAAAGGGGATAGACTCCCTCGCTGATTGGCTGATACCGACTTTAGGCCACCGCGACGATTTTACTTTTACTTTACATTCGTGTAGAATAACAGCAGTGGTACTATTTAACCCATAGCTGGGGCCGCGTGAAGGGATTCATATCTTTCCCAAGTCCAAAAGTGAGCGTAATAGCACGACTAGAGATCGAACTCGTTTACAACGATCCGCAGTTGAACACGTTAACGACCATGCCACCAGGACTCCTTATATTTCAGGCCATGTGGCAAACTAAGTTAAGCTTATTGCGTAACCCTAATTGCACATCATATTGGTTGAATAAATTTCCTTTATCTAAAATTAATTTCTGGTGAACATCTTAATTGATCTTTTTTGATTGATGTTGCCTAAGAAAAAATGTCTAACATTTCTGCGAGTTGTTCAGAAGCCAAATATACAGAATTAACAATTAACAATATTTATATTTATAACTGGATTTATATTACACAATGCGCATGCTCGATGGTCGTTGACCCTTCAAGAGTTCTCATCCGCCATTTGTGTTAGATCTAACTTTTCATTCTGCTCGATAGTAGTAGCACACTCTCTGGGCAACTTGACGGGAAGTGCAACAAAGGGCATTCCCTTGTATCAAACACACACACTCTCTCCCTTTCCCCTCTCCTCTCCCCCTCTCCCTCCCCCCTCTCTCTCTCTCTCTCTCTCTCTCTCTCTGAATTGAATTTTCGCATCTCTTATTACCATTAAAAACACGCAAGTAATCAATGTCAACTGCGAATATTAGTTAACCATTTTGAAGAGAAATTTTAAAGTGATATATATATATATATATATATATATATATATATTATATTGGGGGGGGGTGAGTGTGTGTAAATGAGTATGGTTGGTACTATAACACTTGAAGAGGCAGTAGCAAGCCAACGCACAGTATTATTAGGACAGTGCTCAAAATCTGTGATAGAGCGGAAATAAATAAATAAATAGATATATGATAAATATATATTTTAGCATATAATTATAAGTATAGTGTATAATCACATGTATATATATATAGAGAGAGAGAGAGAGAGTAAACTACAGACACGCGTTTCGTGGTATCACCTCTCATTAGTGCAGTTATACCATTTTTAGCAGCTACCTCTGCCCGGTTCGAGACCCGAACGAACTTACGCTCGCCAAACCTCTTACCCATACGGCCAAAGTCAGCTGCCAAGTATAGCAGACTATTTAATCGCTACATTTCTAAGCGGAAATTAACTTCACCTAGAGGTCTCAAACTTTGTAAACAAAGTGAGATTTAGCTGAACGCCGAATACGGTGAATTTGCAATTAAATCCCTCCAAAATAAAGTGCTCAACCGAAATAGAGGTGATACCTCGAAACACGTGTCTGTAGTTTACTCTCTCTCTCTCTCTTTCTCTCTCTCTCTCTCTCTCTCTCTATATATATATATATATATATATATATATATATTATATATATATATCTGTAATATATACAAGACCAGTTTCCATATAAAATAAATATATATATTATATATATATATATATATATATATGGTGTGTGTGTGTGTGTGTGTTGTGTGCGCCGCGCACGCGTGTGTGTGTGTGTGTGTTGAATTAAACAAAAGACACATCTTCTGTTTAACAATTCTATTTGTGATATTTTAAAGTTTTCTGGCCAACTTTTTAATATTTGGGTGGAAATCGTGGATTAGAAAACTTGAAAAATCAAAAATAAAATTGTTAAACACAGGAGATGTGTCTTTTGTTTAATTCAACATGCATAAATGAAAGAATACTGCCGAAATTACACACACACACACACACACACACACACACCACACACACATACACATATATATATATATATATATATATATATATGTCACGTCTGAAAAGGAATTTTTAAAAAGTTCTCTTTCGAACATTTCAAAAATTCTCCACTTTTTCCAACGAATTTCATTTTAAATAAGGATTCACTCTGATGAAGGTCGAATTTTGTTTATGTGCTGTACATTTCAACATTTTTCTATTATTATTATTTCATTTGTTTATTTAAAAATAATAATAGTTTAAATATTATACACATAGATAAACTCCTGACCGAAACACGTGTAAGTGATATTTGATTAAAATTATCCTTTATTATCCTTTCTATACTTTATTACCTTTATTCATTCTTTCATCATATATATATATATTACACGATTATATAGTAAGAAATAGGAGTTGAATATCTGAAGCAGGTGTTACAATTGCTTTCTTTCACGTGCAATTTTTGCTGTTTCTCATACGGACAGCAGCATCAAACACAACTGGTTTTTGAAACGCTGGAAAAAGATACAAATCCCGTTGTTCTATTTATCACATTTATCACGTATCGTGACGTTGTGTCAATGTCACAGCAAATTCACATGATGCAACGACAGCTTCATAGATGATAGAGCGAATACTGGTTTACGAAAAAAACAATTGTGTTTGAAAATCCTGATCGATGAAGAGTTAAAAGTTACACGACAGGTAAAAACAATAACACCAAATTTAGGTTTTAAGTGATAATTCGTATTATTTTTGTGTTATTATATCGAATACATTAATCACACACACACACACACACACACACATATATATATATATATATATATATATATATTGATCAAAGCCTGAGAAGATACCAGAAGATCTGAAAACAGTGTCGCATATTTAAGATAAAAATAATTTAAAAAATTTTCTAAAAACATAACCCATTTTGCGGACCTTTTTTTTTAATAAAATATTGAATTTTCTCCCGTTGGAACCAGAACAGTAATAGTTTGGTCTGTAATTGTTATTATAAAAATGAATGAAAATCATTCACTTTTTGATGTAATATTGATGAAGGAAAGTCTTTTGGTTATAACAGAAGCATAGAAAGTAAAAGATTGGTTACTTTTCATATTTCGAACTGTTCTCTGACAATGCGATAGCTAGATAGGTATTAAAATTTATATTGATAGATAGATTTGGATAGATTTGCAAAATGCTGACATTTACTTATGAGTACGGAGTAAAATTATCAAACATTGTCTCTGACTCGTCTCGATCAAGATGGGGATCAAATTAATCCGTAACCTGACCTAGGTTTTAATCTAAAACTATCACCATAAAGTTCGTTATTATGTTCTTTTTGAAGAAATATTAGAATAAATGCATTTCTAAGGAAGATTATGTTGAACAATAAATATTTGTTCTATAAGCACACACCGCACCACACACACACACACACATATACACACACATACACACACACACACACACACACACCACACACACAAACACATATATATATATATATATATATATATATATATATATTATATGTGTGTGTGTGTGAGGTGAGGAAAACGGAATAGTGGACAAAAAATAATAACCCAAACAAGTAGATGTAGGAGAGATATATTTCGTTTCACTTCTACTTGTTTGAGTTATCATTTTTGTCCACTTTTCATTTTTCCTCACCTCATACTGTTGGATATACTCCAACCCTCCTATATTCATATATATATATATATATATATATATATATATATATATATATACACTCACGTCGTTCAAGAAAGTATAAGACTCACCCAGAATGAAGAGCCACTTATAAAACTGCAAAAAATAATTCAGATTTCTATTTTAATTTATGCGCAGCTAAGTGGCATACAAAAGCAGTTGTATTTTTGTAGAAATCATATTTGTATCCATTTAACCCATAGATTGGACCCTAACATATACTACCACTAGTGGACCTGAGAGTAATCGTGATGAAGGGTACTCCACACTCCCCAGAGCTCCAGAATCGGAACTTCACCACTATGTGGTGTGATGACCCATTGTAGTGTAATTGTTTGCGAGTTAATCTCGCAGATCCATTATTGATTAAAGGCGAGTTCGACATTGTGTCACATCCAAAATGTGACAAACAGATTGGGTAAATACCAACAAAGTTCAGATGTGTGCAACAAATCTAAAAATGAACAAAAAACTGAGACTCGATTAATCATAAAGTAAATTTTCTAGGTGAAGCTTAAAACTTTTTGAAGGACTCAAAATAAACAGTATCGCCCATAAATATGTACTCCCAAGAATTAGGTTTTATCACTTCTGTAGCAAAAAAATTACGTAAATATATATATATATATATATATATATATATATATATATATATATATATATATATATATATATATAATAAAGAAGAAGAGATTAGTTAGATTTGCTCTGTGATTCTAACATAAGAGCACACATTGAGCTCTCAAATGCGACATGTTTTTTAAATAAAACTCTTGTGCGTAAGGAAGATTTTTCTCTGGACTTTGGATTATATATAATATATATATATATATATATATATATATATATATAGAATGGCTTTTTGCCGATATAGAATAAGTAATTGGAGTACCTAATTTTGAGAATTAATTAATTAATAATGAATTAGGCGGGATACTACAATTAATCAGCAGTATAGATCGGAAGATGATTTGAAAACTGCAAGCTGATTAACGAACTTCTTAGATTTATGAAGAGTAGGTTAACAAGTGAATTATATATATATATATATATATATATATATATATGTGTCAAAAAATATCGAGATTGAAGCTGTATTACCAAGATGAAATGAAGAGTAAATTAAGAATACAAGGTGTGTAAAAAACAGATTTATTTACCGAGATAGAAAGAAAGAATGAATGAACGTTATTTTGTCAGAATATAAGGTATGTCAAAAAGTAAAAAACTAGATACTTTTTGACACATCTTGTATATATATATATATATATATATAATATATATATATATCCGTTATGATTTTATCTTGTTCCACGAGAAACTTATAGTAAAAAATTATCAGTGGTGTATTTATTTATGAGCGATACTTTGAATACATAATTTTTGAACAGAGTCAAATTTAGAATAAAGAAACTTGGAACGCACACACATAGATATATACACAGGTTATTCAAAAAATTAGGTGAATTTTGCCTGAGAATTTAGCAACCAGAATCACTATTTAGTGTAGTACCTTTTGCAAGGAAATCAATAGTGATGGTCCCTCCATGTCCCCTAAAACTGTCATCATCACAGCGCCCGGAACTTTTTATTTACTGGAAAGTCATTGTGTTTCCACTATGGACTACCTTTTTGCCTTACGCCCCTAGTGGCAACCCACGTTTAGCCCATTTGTAAATATTCTTACTGAAACATGTTTCTTCGTAAATATCCCATATTCTTCAGTAAATTTCATGTTTCGCACTTCTCGGCCACCAAAGACTTGGGGAAAGACCTCTGTTCACATCTAGAACACATAATTTTTCAATAAACCAATTCCACACAATACAGAGATTATATTTCTGAAAAAGAACCTATTTCTTTCTTAAAAGAAAGTCACCTTATTAATTGAATAACCCTTGTATATATATATATATATATATATATATATATATATATATGAGAGAGAGAGAGAGGAGGGAGAGTGAGAGAGAGAAGATTGAGAAAAGAGAGAGACAGGAGGAGGAGGGTGTAGTGAGGAGAGAGAGGAGGAGAAGGGGAGAGAGGGAATAAGTGAGAGAGAGAGAGGGTTAAAACCTGGAGAATCTGTAAGCAAAGTTAAGTCGGCGGACTAGCCTATTGTCAATATCAGCTGGACAGCCTGGAAGTCTATCCACTTTTCGCTAGAGATTGGGGGTTGATGAAATGGAGCGCCACACCTACCACTAGCTCTCCAATTTACCACACAGATCAGATTATGCATGCTGTGCTACTCTCGCGATTTCTAGGCGAATACTCTATCGACTGAGAGAACCTGTAAGATTTTTAAAAAATAGAACAGTTCATCTGCTGATCTAGAAAGCCGATAAACTTTCATGTTCATTAAGTTTTTAAATGCCATCCTTGGCCAGTTGAAAAGGGCTTAAAGTAAGTAAGTCCTGAGTTATGGAATCCTTTGGCAAATGAATAAGTCCTATCCTGGGTATAAGTCCTGAGTTATGGAATCCTTTGTCCGTCGTCCACGAAAGTCAAAGTAAGTATGGCCAGTATGCTCAGTATGCTCAGTTCAAGTATTGTTTCAGCAGCAGAGTACTGCCAGTGATTGGCCATGAGGTTGATCACATGGTTGTCGGCGAATCTATAAATATGAGTGGGCTTTTAACACACGCCTTATATCACAAAAATCTCAACAGTCACAAAAATTCATTTAAAATCCAAACAACAAACTAAATGTTTTCTCCTTCAAAGTAGTCCCCTCTTGAATCTAATGCACTTTCTCATCCTTCTCTGTCACGCTTCTCTGCCCTGTTGGAAGGATTCTTCTAGTACGTCTCTCAGCTCCGTTGTTATGGACTTCTTGATGACCTCAACACATTCAAAACGGGTCCCCTTGGTGAGCCCCTTCAGCTTGGGAAAAAGAAAAAAGTCACGATTTGTCCTGCCACAACTATTGTCCCTTCCCGCGCACTTCCCAAGCTGAAGGGGCTCATCAAGGGGAACCGTTTTGAATGCGTTGAGGCCATCAAGAGGTCCGTAATGACGGAGCTGAGGGATACTACTTTGGAGGAGAAAACATTTAGTTTGTTGTTTGGATTTTAAATGAATAGTTTGTGAAATAGTCTCATTACTTTTCAGACACATCTTGTATTTCTTTCTTTTAAGGTATAGCAAAGCCATTTATCTAAAAGTAACAAGCTTGTTTTGGTTTGGTTTAATTTAATGGCATATCAATCCGTGGGTTATTTAATGCCAAATTATGTTTGTATATATGATTTTTACAGGAACAGTTTGTAGGTAACTAATTTGTTTTTAAACAAATTGTTAAAGTGTGAGATAACAGTTAGTAATCAATTTTGCTTTACAGTTGTATTTTTGTAGAATTCATATTTGCATTTAACCCATAGATGGGACCCTAACATGTACTACCACTCTGGGTCAGAGTGGACCTGAGAGTAATCATGATGAAGGGTACTCAACACTCCCCAGAGCTCCAGAATCGGAACTTCACCACTAGATGTACCGTAATGTCATACCGAGGAAATTAAGACCCTCAACCGTCACCTTCAAGCACATATATCAGAAAAAGGGTCGATGATTTTCCATAAGGGCAAGAGGATTAGGACAATCATATAGGTGCTAGGGTATGAAGTGACCAGCCGACTGATCGGAGGGGGCTTCTCAGGCCATGCGCCTAGTCCTCACTATTATGGACTGCTCAGCTATGAGGATTCCGTCCTTAAGCATCACGGGTCTCTGGCCACAACCAACAGTTAGTATCATTATGGGTTTTCTACATTTCTGCAGAGATACAGTTGGCGTATTCTACTGTGCTAGCCAATAGGGCGCATAGAACTGGCGTTTAAATATTAAACAGGATGTTCAGTTGTTTCTATATATATATATATATATATATATATATATATATATATATATATATATATACCAACCCCTCCACACGAGGAGGATGGGACACAAGGTCAATTTCTTAAGCGGAGTTCGACAGGTTTGAATTCAGATTTTTCCTTCTTCTAAACCGGTTGCCTAACCAAGGTTAAAGAGCCCAGTCTGTCCTACTATTTATCCATAGCTGGACAGAGAGTAGAACCCAAGGTATTAGTGCTAAGTGAAATGCAATTACCACACCCCGGATTTGAACTCGGGGGGACGAGTCCATTTCCCATGACTTTAACCATTACACCACGCGCTGTTTCTCTATATATGCTGTTAAAATTTGAGATCCTTTGAACGAGAATTGGTCAAGTTATTTGAGTACGAAATTATATCAATTTATTTTTTCAAAAACGCTACGTACATCTCAAATGATATCAAACTCTGAAACACTCATATATGCATACATAGTAAATGACATTTCTGATGAAAAGTCACATTGAAAGCAGCGGGAGCTAGGTCATTGAAGTTAAGCTACGATGACAATGTTCACTAATTAGATGGGTGACCATTTTAGCAACAGCATTTACTGTAAGCAATCTGCTATCAAAATGACTTGATTCAGCATTTAATGACCCAAAAAGTATTGATATGCCGTAAAACAACAACATGCAACCATACATGTAGACGTGCTTGGCGTAAGTATTATCGTGTTAGGAATTGAAATCGGTCACCCGAGTTCGAATCCTGGACGAGGCTTTTCTGGGTTTCACTTCCCTCTAGTTCATTTTGGAAAGACATGAATCCATCTGTTCTCTCCCTCATTTATGGGCAAATAGCAACGTGGGATTGGATTCTCATTTCATAGTAAGGGAACCAGTCAAGGAGAAGTAAAATCCCAAATGCAAACCAGCAGTACCCTTCTTAAAAACGGATTTTTTTACATCCTGCAAGTGGCGGAGGGGTTGGGTAAATGCATACAAGATTTTGCTCTGCAGTAATGTTAGGACCCCTTTCACTATTGTAAGGGATCAGTTGTTCTGTTGTTGTTCACAGAATCCAGTTAGGGATGCTAGCCTGTAGGTTTGCTCTGTAAAATGTAGTTCAAGTCTGTAGTGTTCCTTGTAATACATATCAGTCAATGTCTGGTGTTAATCCAGATAGGTCTACATGGCAGAAAATTCAACCAGCAATTGATTTAGTGACAATTGCAATCGATCTTAAATGCTTTCTGTCCTCTTATCTCATTGGCCAATTTCTACTGAAAATGCCTGCTACTTGTGGAAAAGTTCACAAAGTAAGGATTTTGCTTACATATATCATCAAATATTTTAACAATGATTTTTCGTCGTGAATTCTTTGATGAAAAGAAGATAAAAATTTAATTTAATTGAAAGTAAAATTATTTTAGATCCATTTTAATTTAAATTATTGCATAATTGCATGCAAACAGACAAATAAATATGTTTCTTTGAAGACATGAAACTTCTTTTCTTTTTAAGGTTAGAGGAAAAATCAATGCTGCCCCATCTTTAAGTCGGTAGTGTACGAGAATTACTTTCACAGATATTGCAAGTGAGTTCTAGGCGGTCACCTTTCAGAGGATGAAGCTCTTTTACGAGTGTTTCTTTTAACTCTTTCATGGTCAATCCGCAAAAACAATTTTGCTTTCCCCAGATGAACCATCTCCCTCTAGTAACCATGATCACTTGTTTGAAGTTTGCAGATGTCAGTTGAGACGTTTTCCACATTAAACTGGATCTTCAAAGTCTTTTTTTTTTCAGTTTTCAAATATGGGGAGGAAGCCTTCCATTTACTATTTGTTTGTGAAGTTTTCCAGGCTCTATTCTAACTAGACGTCAGCTCGTTCTTAACCTAGCACCAGGTCTGTGGCATACATACATATATACATAAAGACAGACAGCGGATAAAAGAGAAAGAATTTGTGTGCGTAATAGAAAGAAAAAGAGATATGATTCTTCAGGAAAATGTCAGCAAATCATATAATTACCTAATTCGATTGTAATCAATGACTTTCTTTTCCGATGCAAATAATTCCCGCTTTATTTCTTTTATATCTCGCCGGCATTTCTCGATTTCCACTTCTTTTAGACCATTTGCTAAAAAAATAGACAAAAAGAGAAAAAAAAACATAATTAGATAGATACATAAACACCAGACTGTGATAAATAGATAGATGCGAATAGTTAGTGATAATAGATAGATTGACAAATAGATAGATAAGAACAGACTGTGATTGATAGGAACAGACTGAAATTGATGGATAGGTAGGGAGATAACTAACATACTGTGATAGATAGAGAGATAGATAAGAATGGATTGTAATATGAAAGAAAGAAAGAAAGAAGAAAGAAAGAAAGAAGGAAAATGAAACCGAATATGTATAACTACTAAAATGCAAAGAGTTTTAAAGTAATGAAATAAATCTTACAAACTCCACTAAGATAATAAAAAATGTGTAGCGAATTCTTTTAATATAGATATAATTTGAACAAAATGGCGTCGTATTTCACGTGATTAATTATCTACATTTTTATTTTGTCATCTTTCTCAAAAGTCATTCGGACTGTTTAGCTTCTTATTCTTGTTGCTTTTGTTGTTAATCAAATATTCCAGTTACCCTGTAAGCGAGGCTTAGAATACGCTACCTCTAATCACTACATGGTGCTAAGCCCCTAAAAAAGAGATGTTCTGGTTATAGCACTAAACTGCATTTGATGGTGACGCTCCAGTTCTGGAGATTTGAGGATTTTGACATACCCCTTTAAGCCCATTACTCTCAGGTCCACTCTAAAAACGGAGTGGTGTTAGCTGTCTTTGGGTCAAATAAATTTGTTTAAGATTTATTCGCATTTGACAGGACATTGAAAAAAACTTCTTCAGAAGCACCTTGACAAAAATGTAAATATGAACATACAATGAACGCAATTCCATGACCTCTAGTCACATAAAACCCTAGACGAGTTGGCATGCCATTAAAATCAAACAATTAATTAATATATTTATTTATATATGTTTATTTTTACTTATTATTAGATTTATATCGAAGTAGAGTTTCTAATAAATTTTTACGCATGTGTAGCACAGCTTGGGTATTCTAATCTGTGCATTAGAGCATATGAGAGTTGACGCTAGGTGTTGCACTCCACCTCAGCGAAATCAATCACCTTAGTCTAGCGCAAGCGAAACAGGTATATACCCCCTCGCTATTAAGCTGATACCGACAATAGGCCACTCCATCAATCGATTATTCAAATGGGAAATATGAATATTTTCTAAGGCAAAAAATAAAAAATACAATAAAATAAAATAAAATAAAATAAAAACATTAAACGAATTCACAGACTAGAAATTATACAATTTTTTTTTTTTGTGTTTTCTTTTTTTTAATGGTCTTTTTCTTCTTTTTTTTCTAAAATTAAAATATAAATATATGAATTTAAATATACATTTTTGATTTTACGATTGAAGGCAGATTTTCTGCATGAAGGAGTGTCGATTGTTAAAATCGTTTATCGTCTTAAATTCTCTAAGAACATATCAATATAAATATTTTCACATATTGAGAAATTTTCGATCTTGTAATGATTTTGAAAGAATGAAAAACACGAGAAATAATTGTTGTGGTTTATGAAAGAATTGAACAATTTCCAAAGTAGGAGAACCAAAAAGTATCCACAACTCGACTCTTGGTAATCAAATCAACTTGAAAGCAATTTCACATAAACGGTGCTTGGTAATTGTCAGTTTCTCGCCTATGCGATTTTCAAACCAAGTGTAATCTGTTAATTAATAATCGTATAGCCAAGAAACGGATAGACACCAGGTGCCGTTGACTTTATGCCTTCGCTAACCTAACTTAGATAAGTATGGTGCACCAATATTAATGGGCACTTTTTATTTATAAATATAGCAAACTATATTATAAATAGATATTATCTGTGGGATAAATTAAGGAGCTGATGGTCGGTGTGACGCTCCACCTCAGACGCAAAAACAATCTCCTTGGTCTAGCGCTTGTGAAAAGGGGATATACTCCCTCGCTGATTGGCTTATACCGACGTTAGGTCGCCCCGACGACGACTTTTACTTTTATATATATATAGTGAACTTTATTGATGATATAATCTGCTATATTTATAAATAGAAATTGTTCATATATATATATATATATATATATATATATATATATAGCATTTTTCCTTTTTACATGTTTGGTTGAACGCGACTGACATTTCATATCTGACGAGTTTCTTTTCGATATTTTCCAATTGTCTAGCCATCTTTTTTATGTTTGGGTGGAATTGGTGAATGAATCCACCAAAGGTTCTTTCACTATTACATTTGGCAGTATTATATATATATATATATATATATATATATATATATATATATATATATATATATATATATATATATAATATATTGTTTTTGAAAAAAGTGCAGACATCTTTTGTGTAGATATTCTGGTTTCAATCCTCTCAAATCGCCAGAAAGTAGAATATGTGGACAAAAGATGTCTGCACCATTTAACCAAATATGTCTGAATGAAGAAATGCTGCCCAATTATACATATATATTTAGAGAGAGACAGAGACAGAGACAGAGAGAGACAAAGAGAGACAGACAGACAGACAGAGAAAGACGAACAGGCAGACAGAATGGGAGAGCTAAAACTTGGAGAGTCAAAACAACGATTTTTACGATTTTTAGATATTTTCTAAAGATATTAGAGTTATTCTCATCATAGAAAGTTGTATGCTAATATGTTCCGTATTCATAATAATTCGATTACAAAACACAGACTCAGAAATGTGATATTATAACACAAACATACACACAAATATTTGTAGACAGATAGACAGAGTTAAATCTAGAAAGACAAATGATCTTTTTAAATTTTTAAACATGATTTTCGATATTTGCTAAAGATGTTTGTTGACATCCCGACAACTAAACACGGTTTTATTTTATTTATTTATTTATCAACATTATGAATAATATTAATTGTTCCCTTGAGTTTGTTAGGAAATATTTAAGTAAACCAAAAATACATTCCTCTTTTGAATTACATCAGATAAATGGATCAGTTGTCTAAATATTGATTAATTAAAGATGTAATTCACCTCGTTTGAATAAGATAGTTTTAAATGAACCACGAGGGGCTGTGATATTTTTCCCTCTTTTTTCCATTAAGCGGCAATATATTTTATCAATCAATGAAATAAACATTATTTATCCCTTGAGCTTCCAACATTCTACGAATGCCATTTAATAGATAAGGTGAATTTTGCCTAAGGAGTTAGCAATAGTTATTTACTAAGCTGAACGTAGATGTGGCACAAGGCCAGAAGTATGGGCACCCAATGAGAAGGAGTTGCCAATAGGAACCACTGTTTAAAATTGCCCCTTTTTCAAGTGTTGAATAGAAGACATGATACCCCTCCGTATAGAATGGACTATTCTAAATGAATATAAACATAGACGATGTTGGTCTCAGCGGCTTTTCTTTTCCAGCGAACTGTGGCTGGGCAAAGAAATCGCAATAAAAGGACCCCCCCCCCCCGCCAAAAAAACACCTGTCCCCTGGATTTAAACGGAAGGGGCTGGGTTTGTTGACCAATGTCGCCCAAAAAGGAGAATGCCGAGCGGATCCACGCATTTTTCTGAACTGGCTATCGCACGAACTTTGATTTGTGCGTGGCTCTCCACTTTAAAAAGACCTTGTGTCATATCCTTACATGGTGGGAGGTTTGGGTAATTAACGCCCCTCCTTTCAAGCTAATAAGCTAATACAATACAACTGTTTATTCATTCTTGTACGTATTGTTAAATAAAACTATTTTCCTTTAAAAATGTCAGTAGGAATTAAATGTTATGTATTAATAATTGACTTGTCTGTTATTTTCCTTACCGAATGTTCTGTGTTGGGTTACTCTCCTTTAGGTAAATCAATGCATTATAAGAACGGTAGCTGATATCAGCCCGAATTCTTATAATCTTAGGATTACTGTCAGAGTCAGGAAACAACGAGAAGACACAGGAAAAAGAATTCCTTCGTAAAAGATTCTTTTCAAACCGTCTAGGACAAACATTGCTACCATGTATCTACAAATTGTGTTGGATCACTATCAGACTCAACGCTAGAGGAAGAAGACAGTATGATGAAGCACAACCGCAAGGTGAGCTCAACTGATTCACACGACTTCATGAAGTTTCTTGGAATTAACTTATTTCAACAATCAAGTTGCATTGGTAAAGTCAAAGTTCTTATGAACAAAGGGTGGCTTCTTCGAGAAGAGATTCTGAGAAAAGCAAGAAAAAAAAATCCGGATATGACTAAAGAATGCCTATTCACTTTGATGACGAGGCATAAACCGGAAATGTACTCTCTCTCTCCCGCTCTCTCTCCCTCTCTCTCTCACACACACACACACACACATAAAAAGCCGCAAGCTTACGCAATTATCAGGAAGAAGATATTTATCTGAATATCTATTAAATATTATTTTTATTAATACATTTGTGTGTAATAACATACTTTCTTACTTACAAATCTATCTATAATTATATTGTGTGTCACACTATAACTTTATATATATATATATATATATATATATATATAATATATATATATATATGGGGGGGGACATAAAAAATGGAAGTGAATCCGACGGTATGTAATATAGTGAAAAATTTGAAAAAAACACAGGTTTAAATGAAATGAGTGATATTTATTCAGCCAACACTGCAGTGTTTCAATCTGTTTATTAGATCTTCTTCAGGGCTTTTGTTGATTTAAGGAAAAATAAAATGTATCACAGAATAATAAGGAGACTGTGATAGTCATTTGTTGATCAGTTTGTTTAAAATGTTTTGAATGGAAAATTAGCGCTCTTAGAATTGTTTGAAATTTATGAACGCTGGGATAAACGGTTTTGAAAGATGACATCGAACATTCTCCTACGTTGTGTGTGTGTGAGAAAGAGAGAGAGAGAGAGAGATAGGGGGGATATATATATTAACTGACCGAGTTAAGCATATGCCCCTTTCTACTGTTGGCCGCAGAAAAGGTAGCGGTAGCAGCGAAAATACCCCCCACCAGTCTTCATGGGCTTAGTAGTAAGGTTGAGACGGTGTTTTGGCTTATGTGCCAGCAACAGAGACCAGGTTCGTTTCCCGATCCATTTACTGCTTCTCTCGTGATGGTATCCGGGATTTCGCGGTTCGCTAAAATATGGGCGAACTCCGTCTCTCTATTAAAGTCCGGGGGATTAATCCTTATACTAAAGAGCAAGAATACGGGCTGTCATTGGCGTGTTGGGTTTTCATTTATTAGGGGAGTGATGATAGAATATATGTTTGCGAGTAATGAAATGGGTGGAGGTTTCAGGACGTATAATAGAAAAAGGATAGAAATAGGAAAATTAAATGAATAAGGGATAATATTTTTTTTAAAGTTATCTAATTGTTTATTGGTTTGTTTGTATTATGCTAATTTGTTTGGATCACGGGGGACTAGTTTTTGTCATAAAAGTATGATTGCCGCAAGTCTTTTTAGTCAGATTCTTGCTCTGGTGAGATACTAATGTTACATAATCTATGCATAGATTATTGTCAACCACCTGTATTTCTGAAGGGATGGCCCTTTTCATATCACGGGCGGGACTTTCCATGGAATATTACAGAAAGCCCGCGAAATACGTGAAGTCATGTAGGACCTGGTTGGCTCTTAGTTTCAGCTTGGACGTCAGGCAGATAAGATGTTACTGCTTTAGCTGAGACTCACTGCACACGCGCGGTGTGATTAGTTAGAGAAATATGTTTAGTTAAGAAATAAAAGTTTAAATAAATAATATGGTTTTGTGGTTGATGAATGTCTTGGCAACAAGACTGACCTTGAAGACCAGACACGAAGTACCCAAGACGAAGTTCAGACGCTGGAAGAAGAACGTAAGATATCAAAGATGAGCAGAAGAATAATAGAAGTAAGAAAAGGAAGAGAGAGTATACAACATTAAGCGAAACTATTAGTAGGTATATCTGACTCATTAGGTTTAACTGTAAATATATATTATATATATATATATATATATATTATATATATATATATATATATATATATATATATGAGAGAGAGAGAGGGGGAGAAACAGTCAACGACTTTTCGTGACTGTCAGTTTCTGATGATCGTTAGTTTATTAGTGTATTTAGTATATTCATTGCACGTTGGTTATACGCATTAATGTAACACTTGTAGTTCATATTGGTAGAGTTAAGTAAGATTATTCGGTTGGTTTCGTGTGTGTGTGGTTGGGGGGGTCCTTTAGGCAGCAACTTATCCCTTGGCCTAAACATGTCGAAGGTTCGGTTTATCGTCCAGTGTCTGAGGTGCCTTCCTCCGAAAGGAATTGCCGATGTAAGAAACATTGTTTTTAACAAGCACTACGCATGAGTCTCGACTCGTGAATGGTTCCCCACGGCCTTGTGCCTATGTCAGCTTGGTGGGAAGTCAGAAAATTATCCTGCGTATTAACGTTTTGCTTAGCATTCGTGCCGGGTGGCCATAATGTTAATGGGTCATGTTCCAGGAGCTTTTCCTTCCCCAGGCAACACGCACCCCCTCGCGAAAATGCGGTAAAGCCAAACTGGGGTTGAACAATTTTGGTACCAGCCCCTCGGGAGGCATGGTTCCTGCAGGGCACTCTACATGAATCCGACTTTGTGTTATATTACAACACAATGGGTGGTGGGTAAATATATGCATATTAAGGATTTAATATTATGCACGCTGTTTTGATGTTAGCACGGTGCGGAAGCACGCACATAAATTCGCTTTCATATATATATATATATATATATATATATATATATATATATATATACGAGGGAGATTCAAAAAGTTAGCCGCACTCTTGTTTTATGGAAGCCAAACACATCGGCGAAGACATATATGTACATACTACATACATACATATATATATGTATGTTATTTTGGAAAAGGTGACTTACCGGTGAATATGGTCACAATGGTTAGTTGATGCAAAATTCAGAAAGGTAAGACAGTGATATAACAAATAAAAAGTGCTCAATACGTTAGTTAGAGCAAATCTATTGTAATACGGGTACAAGTAATAACCTACTCGAGTTTCACCATGAGGATCTTCAGGGTTAAATCCACTGGATTAATCAAGGTATTGATTAATTGCAGTCGTTATACACGTGTAACCAACTGCAATTAATCAATATGTTGATTAATCCAGCGGATTTAACCCAGAAGATCCTTATGGTGAAACTCGAGTAGGTTATTACTTGTACCTGTATTACAATAAATTTGCTATATATACATATATATTATACCTAAAATGTTCCTTTAATTAATATCAAGGGTTTAATTTTGTAATTTGCTAATCTGTTCATCTTTTACAATCATCTTTAAATTCATATATTGTATAAATATTTTCTGTACGATATAGCTTTAATCACTATCTAAATTGTCCCGTTAGACAGGAAATTAACCAGACACAAACAATAAATTCGATACATATTGTTTACGTTATTTTAAATAGGAAACGGTAGAGAAAGTAAGAGATTTTTGTTGCTCTGAATTCATCAGGTCTTGTAAAACATCGCCGAGATGCATCAAAGGAGGACAATTGGTGATGCTACACCAGTATCCTTACAGATTTCGGGTTTCGCAACATTATATCTGTTCAACCGGTAGACCTGACATATTACTAGGCCGCCTTCTTTCCAGATTTGCTCTGTGTAATTTTACGAATAGATCATTAATTCAGTACTTGTATACAATAGGAGACCTGGAATTATCTAACTAAAAGTTATTTATTGAATATGTACGCACATTATTACGTTTTAGAGGGCGTCATCAGTGATGTCAATGCTTGGTTCCTCGGGGAGTTTCGGGTCTTACAACATTAAACTTCCCTCGCCAGGCGGATCCTATCAGAAAAGATTAAACTCTGATCCGCCCTCCTTGAACGCTTTGAATTTATCACAATTTAGTTTTAATTTTTGCATGTTTGTTTTCCCAAGCTCAAAAAAAAAATGCACTATCTTTAATATATTCTTAACTTAACCAGCTATATATATATATATATATATATATATATATATATATATATATATTCACAGCCACCTCTCACACGAGCAGGATATCTTACAAGGTCAATTTCTTAAGCTGAGTTTAACGGGTTTGAATTTGAGTTCTCTGTTTCAAAGCCTGGAGAAGGAGAAAATTTGCATTCACACCTTTCCCAAGAGTGTTAACGCTATGTGAAATGAAAGCAACCTCGTCCAGGATTTGAACTCGTCTTGTCGGCTGCATTTATAGAGATGGTAGTTAGTAACCATTACTACATGCGTATATACACACACACACACACACAACACACACGCACACATATACACACACACACACACACATATATATTTATTTATTTATTTTCATTTCTAAACTCTGACGGTATAAAAAGAATTCCGGTTGTATAGTCTGTAATTACACAATACAAACTTTTGGCTGGAGAAAAAAAATTATTAAAAAAGAAAAAAGAAAATCCTGAAAATAATCAGACGGTACTATCAAAATGTCCAAATAAAAAATACTGTAAGAGTTGGCTAAGTTAAATATACTAAATTGCTCAGTACAAAAAGTAGAGCCATATATATATATATATATATATATACTTGAATTAAATTACCATGATCAGACAACTCGGCAAACACCGGAGCACTTGACAGCTGTTTCGACCTTCTTAGGTCTCATCAGCAGTGCATACCACAATTTCCGCCACTAGAGATTGAACCAGTGGACCACAGTGTGAAGGGCGGAAGCTCTACACCTGGGCCACCAGCTCACGCCACAATTATTAATGTAATTTCCTCTATTTATGAAATTAATATATATATATATGTGTGTGTATATATTATGAACAAAAAGTGATAAGACAAACAGGAATATTTCTTATATGTTATTTATTCTCAACTAGTTTCGACCTTAGGTCATCATCAGGAGAAAATTTCTTGTTTGAAGAAAACATTTTTTAGAAAGTTTTTTTAAGGGAGCATTATTAAAAAAATATTAAAATAAAAAGATTTTTTAAAATTTGACATGCTATTATAATCCGGGTAGAGGAGTGTATTAGAAATAGCGAGTCCATCTGTTCCGTGAAAAAAACCTCTTTGAGTTGGGTTCTTTTTGAATGCTTTTGTATATGTGAGGAAGGGTTCTTGGGAGTTGTGTGTATGATCATATATGTACACATATAACTGTATGTGTGTGCATACATATATGTGTGTGAGTGTGAGTGTGTGTGTATCTCGGTACTGTGTATGTGTATCTCGTACTTTGTGTGTGTCTCGGTACCATATATATATAGTGAGAGAGGAGAGAGAGAGAGAGAGAGAGAGAGAGAGAGAGAGATGGGTTGTTTACAATATTTAGCTTAAGAGAAGACAGTGTCATTTTAATGCGCATCCAAAAAGGATTGGTAAAGAAATTATCAATTGTTGTTAATAAAAAATAATATCGACTTGCCAATGATTATCTTTGCCCAATTCACTTGATGAAGAAGAAATAGAAAAAATTTAATAACACAACTTTTCGAGCGTTTACAAACATGCACGCACGCACACTTACAAACATGCACGCACGCTCACAAACCCAGACACGCGCGCACGTGCATAGCAACTCGAGTAAATCCTTTTTCTAAGAACAAAAACAACAACAATTAATATCATTCAGGTTTTCCCGTGATACAGAAAAAAATTTAAAATTGTAATGTTTATCGAACTCACAGCTATCTCCACACCAAATTTTCTTTAAATAGAAATATCTAATCCAAAATAGAATGAATTACCTGCGTTATTCAGAATATTGTGCTCATCTTTATTGTTATTTGTACAACGTTTTGGCCGATATACCCTCCAGCCTTCTTCAGGCCGGAGGGTATATCGGCCTAGTGGATAAGGTAGTTAGGTTAACTAACTGTATGGCCTAGGGGATAAGGTAGTTAGGTTAACTACTAAGTGACAGTTATCTCTGGATTCCGGATTCAATCCTGAGTAGCGACAGTAACATAGAAAAATAATTAACACAACTCGTACCCCAGCTATTGTTAGCGGAATGAGAACAGGATACCCCCGTGGACTAAATAAAGGGTTAGGTTCAAAGTTCCGTAATGGCTCCCGATTACGACAAGAACGTTCCTGAGTTCGAGAAGAAGGTCCCCGAGTCCGAGAAAGTCCGACAAGAAATACCTGAAGAAGGCCGGTGGGTATATCGGCCGAAACGTTGTACAAATAACAATAAAGATGAGGACAATAGTCCGAATCACACAGATAATACTAATCATCAAGCCTCGTCTCAAACATTCAGAGAAACAAAATAGAATGAATTAGAATTACGTAAACTGAAAAATCACAGGAGATAATGTTTGTTACCTTTCCTTGCAAATATGCTTGAATACTGCGCCTTTATGGAGGTATCCCACATCAACTGCCCTCAGCGCATACTGGATGTAACAGTGGTGGCACAAAATATCGCACTTAGAAATTCAAAGCAGAGCATATATTAACCCAATTGAGACCTTCTATCACAACGCCAACTAATGTTTTGATGAAATGGTCATTTTCTACTAAACCAAACATACCAAGATATTATTATGTCGGACCATATGACCTTTAGGCACCCCTTTTTGATCTCGATTAAGAAAGGACATGTTTTTCATTACACCGTCAATATCCGGTTGTTTTAACAGACGATTTTTAGATTTTTAATTATGAAACTAACCCCTAACCCTAACTCCTAGCCCTAACCTCTAACCCTAAACCCGGATATTGACGGTGTAAATGAAAAAGATGTCCTTTCTTAATCGAGATCAAAAATAGGTGCCTAAAGGTAATATGATCCCTTATTTCTAGTGAAATATCATAAAATCACCAAGGATCGGGTTTGGTTTGGTTTCTTTGTTTTATGGCATATCAACATTTGTGGGTCATTTAATTCCACAGCCATCTTTATAGATGAACAATAGTAGTATTAATAGTATATAACCCATACCTGGAGGATGGGGGAGTTCATGCCTTTTTTAGTCCGAAAGGAAACGTGCAAGACCGACCTTCCCAAAGCAGATAGTATTAAGTATAAATTAACAGTTACATGGTATCAAGTATTCGTATCTAATACAAATAATTTTAAACATATCTTTTTTACCTATAGATGTGACTTTAACAAGTATTACCACTCCGGGTCAGAGTGGACCTGAGAGTAATGGCCCGCTCCCCTGGTCTCCATTAGATGCAGTTTACTGTCATAACTAGGACACCCCTTTTAGGGGGCAGAGTGTCTCACACCTCTGAAATGGATATCATTATCATCATCGGGTCGCACTGACAGCACGCATTCCCTTGATTCTCTTTCGCCACGCGTCTCTGTCGGTCCTCTTCCCAGGGAGGTATTGCACACGGTAATCCAAATCCTAACAGATCTAATTGTGGTTGTTGGCTGGCCTACACTGGTGTGTTCATATGTATATGTCTACAGGAGAACGTCACTTATGAGTTCAACCTTACTTCTCCAGAGATGTTCATCATGTCTTGGGTGGTTTGTGAGATAGGAGGTAAATGGCCGTACAGATTATTTTTTTGTGGAATACTGCTTCCAATATTTCCTCTGAGCAGCACCCAGCATCCTTGTGCAGTTCCCATCTAGGCGTGCTGCTATACCGTAGCACTGACACCTCTACCGCGTGTAAGAATTGTCGCTTTATCCTACCAGAGAGATCATATTTCCATATGATCGATAATCTATCTGTAGCAGTCCATGCCTTTCCAGTGCGTATATTGCGATCGCTTTCTGTAGATGAGATATTACTACTTAGGTATGTGAACTGGTCTTCTAATTTAAGAGACTAACCATCTAGCGTGGAGATGCCTCCATATGGCGGATTTAAGCCCCGCAGAAAAAAGTTTACTAAAGATCGATATCTATGGGTTTTTTTTTTAGTCTATAAAATGCATTTGTAAAATTCGACTTATACACGAGTATGTACGATAATGGCGATATTGATGAAGATTGTGCTAGTTTCCGTTCCCTGGTGATGGAAATCGTTTCCATATCGATCGTGTTGGTGATGATGAAGTGATCATATGATGATGATGATGATGATGATGATGATGATTCTTGTCATGTTGTTTTGTTGTTTTTTTTTTTTTTTCTTGTAGTAGAAGACAATGGTGATGAAGTATGCATTGTATTGTTGGTGGTGTTTGTGAGGATGGCAGTTGATTTGAACGCAAATAAGAACAAGGACGAAAGCGGATTAAAGCAAGAGGATTTAGATGAAGACAAAGAATCAGAAGTCTTTTATCTTTTTTTTAATTTATTTATTTTATTCCTTTATTCTTTTATTTATTTATTTTTCTTTCTTTCTTTCTTTAATATTTTACTTAAAATTACATAATTGAAAAGTTGGCATTGAAAAGAAAAAAATCCAACGTTCAGAAGAAAATGTTAATAAAACTAAGAGATCTTTTAAGAGAATCAACAGAAAGATTTACGACAAAGTTAAGAATAAAAAAAATAGCATATTCACAGGAAAAACTGCAATATTATAGTAAGGGATTTTGAACTTTAGTCGTACTATTACATTCACTTGCGGACTAATACCCTTGGGAAATATGTGAACCCTCTCATCCCTACAGCTATGGGTTAAATAATACCACTACTATTCTTCTACAAGGGTGGTCTTATCATTAAATAAACCACCATATATATATATACAAACACACACACATATATATATACCACAACCATATATATATATACAAACACACACTCACCTGACATATCAAATGAACATTTGATGAACTATATCAGAGCAAGCCTAATAAAAGAATCATAGAAACTAAATTCATAAGTTTATTACCCAACCACAAAAAACAAAAACACCTGTTTGAAACATAAATGTTAAACATGAAATTCCTTTATACTCCACTCCCACCAAACAGGAAGAGAGAAGTTAAATAATATATATATATATATATATATATATATATATATATATATATATATATATATAAGGACATCTACTGAGTCAGACGAACCTACTGTTAGTTTCGCATAAAGCTCTTCAGGGCTAAAATCTGAGTCAGATTTTAGCCCTGAAGAGCTTTATGCGAAACTAACAGTAGGTTCGTCTGACTCAGTAGATATCCTTATTACTTGGCTCTACTTAGGTATCGAGCACTTTTTACAAAATTAGCTTCTCCTAGCGGTTATATGAATATATATATATCTTATATACATATATATGCATATAAATTGTTTTTTCTTTTGGCAAATACTATACCAATAGATTATTTTTTGTTGGTACGAAATATCTTGGTCTTTTCTTTTTTTCAAAAATTTTTTTCTTCCTGGTTGATGTTTGGTAGTATATTTTTACAATCAAACTCTCTGCCGGGTTTTTTCTCTCCGCAAGGATCTACCAACACGCTTGGTATATTATATATATATATATATATATATATATATATATATATATATATATATACGCATGTAAGAATTCATTTTCATATTATTGACCAAAGTCTGAAGAAGATATCAGAAGATCTGAAACATGTGTCGCATATGTAAGAAAAAAATAATAAAAAACATTTTTTTTAAAACTTAATCCATTTTGCGGACCTTCTTTTTTTCTTTATAAATATTGAATTTTCTCCCGTTGGAACCAGAACAACACTTTATTATATAATAATATATATATATATATATAATATAATATATATATATTATATACCATTAAACAAAGAAACCAAAACGAATCTCATCATTTTAAAGAACTTAGAAATTCCTCCCTATTCTACCTATGTTATTTCAATGTAACATGTTTTTTTATTTCGAAAAGAATGTTCCCAAGTTCGTGAAGGTTCTCGAGTCTGACAAGGAATACATGAAAAAGGCCGGAGGGCACATCGGCCAAAACGTTGTACAGATAGCAATAAAGATGAGAACAATAGTTGAATAATCCAAATAATACTTATAACATTTTTGTTTTTCTATTAGATCCACAAATATAACAAGTGAATTCCCAAAAGAGCAGTAATACCCACTTCCACCCCCACCCCCTCCAAAATGAAGGTGTCCTGGTTATGATACTAAACAGCACCTAGTAGTGAGGCATCAGTTCAGTTACCATTACTCCCAGGTCAACTCAGACTCTGTTTGGATCAAATAGATATGTTTAAAATGATTGTGAAGATACATTTTGTACCTTATGTAATTAGAGACCATAACTGTTAAACTAATCTTTTAAGAGAATGAACAGAAAGATTGCAACAAAAAATAAAATAACATATTCACAGTAAAAGCTACTTAACTCATGTTAGAATATGCTATGGTTATGTTTTTTTTTTCATGAATAATCCTGAAAACACGACGTTATAAAAAAGAAATAAACACGGTATTTTTTAATACAGATTTTTATATTTTAAAAATTCTACCAAGTTTTAACAAAAATGAGCAGATTTTAATCCCAATGATTTTCCAGACTGAAATACTTGCCTAAGGTGATCCTTCCATTAAGATAAACAAAAATAAATCAAACAATAAATAGAGCATGTATTTAAAAAAGTACTACACTGCCTTTATATTTGTTACTGCCAAAGTGTTAACCCAACACACACCATGAATTAAAATTAAGTAAAATTGAATGAAAATTAATGTGATTTTTGCCTTATTATGAAGAGAGAGGTTTTTTTTAATATCTTATTATAATGGAGATTGTGTGTCTGTCCGTAACCGAAAGTACGTCACCATCAACGTCACAATTCCTTATTTCATCATTATTTAATCTTAATTAAATAATCTTAATTAGCATCTTATTATTAACAATGTCTCTATTAAAGTCTGAGATAGATTTGCCCCAAAACAGCCAATATTATTGTATTTAAAATTCTGCGATGTGTTTATATATCATTAAGAAATATATATTTACATATATGGTATGAATAATTTGCATACCTGTTTTAACAAAACCGTGTTTATTAAATAATTACTTAGTGTTATTGATTTCTAATATGATTGTTTTATTTTCAAACATATTAAAAGCAATCCTATGTATAATTTTGTATTGAAATCAATTACAATAAAGTAAAAATAAGTGTAATCTTTTTTGTGCTCGTATTTATTTTCATTAGTATTTCTAATTCAATATAATATTTAATCATATTGAAACTGAAATACTTAAGCCCGGCGTATGCATTTTTGCTAGTAAGATTAAAAAGTATGTCTTACAGACTTTAAAACGGGTAAATTTTAGAAATTAGAATCTGTATCCGTCAAAATGTCACATTTTTACCGTTTTTTTCTCTCTTAAATATGTGCTTTTTTAACGTAATCAATTTCATTGTTATGATTAAGAAATTCATTAAAATATTGTTTTAAATGTAAGTATATGCTTGGTTCTTAAGGAAAGAATTGAAATGATGTTATAAAAGTCTTGTACCGGCCGTTCCTACAGTGGAGAAATATACACCGGTTCTCACTATAAATAGTGAGACACCGAGTGAAAAGATTGTACTGTTACCGTTTAGCGGCAAGCTAGCCGTTTTGTACCTATTGTAAATACACTTGTCTCATTTTACCCTACCTCGACTTGACTTCTTTTTTTTACTGTTGAACTAACATCACAACAAAAAGTTTAAAGGATTGACATGCAGTAAAATTCAACCAACCAACTGAATATATCTGTTTTAGTTAATTCAGCATTTAGCTGTTTGATGTTATTGTGAAAGTAAATATTTGTGGAGACCATAACGTTTTAACTGACTTCAGAACCAAATAAACCAACAAGAGTTGATAAAACCAACCAACCAACCACACAGATTCATTTTTTAAACATTCTTGGTTAAATTATAAAACTATCGATAAGATCCGTGAAAGTGGGAAATCGTTGCATTTACTTGTATATTTGATGTAGTTTCCCATTAATCTTTAATCCTAATCTATATCAACATATTTGCCTAAACCCATTTGGGATTGTGCATGTAGCTCTATACAAGTATATGTAAGCATATAATGCATTTATGCATATATATATATATATATATATATATATATATATATATATATATGTGTGTGTGTGTGTGTGTGTGTGTGTGTGTGTGAGTATAGATAAAAGGATATGAAAACACACAATATGCTGTTAAAGTGAAAATATTTTATATCATATTCATAGTTAATATTGAACAATATTTCGATTTATGAAAATCATCTTCAGAGCTTGGTTTTTTAGCCTGAAATCGAAATATTTTTCAATATTAGCTATGAATATGTTATAAAATATTTTCACTTTAACAGCATATTGTGTTGTTTTCCTATCCTTTCATCTATACTCATACCGTCGGATTCATTTCCTTTCTATTAACTTATATATAGATATATATTTTTCTCGATTTGTTTAGCCTTACATTTGAATAGGTATGCCCGCATAATTCATTAATTATTAATTAGTTAATTTTCAAAAATTAGGTACGACTTCAATTAAGCACATATTCTCCCAAAAATTGGCGGCTAAAAAAGCCATATCAAAACAAATGGTTTGTTGTTTTACTTCTCATATATATATATATATATATATATATATATATATATATATATATTAATATAATGAAAGACTGTAGATGAGAAAAGTGTTTGCATAGAAAGAATGATCAATAAAGAGAGCTCGTATAGAATTATGGATACTATATTTCCGTTAAAAATTAGGGATACAATATTACCCTTATTCAAGTTTCATGTGCTTCACACAATCTTCAGACGGGTATGTAGTAAAAAGTAGCCAGTCAAGCGTTTGTATAGCCTGGGCTATCTTCACATAGTAAGTTCTTCTTTCATGATACATTTACTCGAAAAAATAATAACGAGCTTAGGTATTAGAGCACATGACATTCAAAAGCGACGAAAATAAATTGGATTAATTTCATTTTTGTCTATGAGTTTAAAATAGTGAGGTATTATGAAATAGGGATCAATAAGAGAAATTTGTTAATATGTCTACACTTAGAAACTAATTCGCTCCTTTTGTTTAGTAATTTTTTACTGGTATGGTGTAGAATGCATAGTTATTCTTCTAGACGTAAACAAAAATATATTTTTTGAATAAACACTCTTATACTATGATAACACATATGATCGCCAATTCAATTTATACAACGCGTCTTTAATATAAATAAATAAGTAACAAAATCTGTCACGGTGAAGGTGCATAGAAAGCGCGCTGATCCATGAAAGTACGGTTAGGTTTTCTACTATATATATATATATATATATATATATATATATATATATATATATATATATATATTTATCTTATTATATTATATATATATATATATATATATGACCCTGTATCCACACAATTAATAATAAAGGAGTGTGAAATATAAAAAGACATAAATAACACAAATGATACGAAACAACTCATCTGATGTCAAAAAGTTATCCAAATACAGGATTTCAGGATAGTGTGTAATAGTGTTCTACAAAGGAACTGCACGCTTGTTACTTTTAAATTTAGTTTTACGAAATAAAATTCAATTTCTGATGAAGCTATCCTTATAGTGAAACCTCTTAATAAAAAGTTCCGTATCCTTATTTGTTATATATATATATATATATATATATATATATATATATATATATATATATATGTATACTTCGGCAGCATTTTTTCTTTTATACAAGTTCGGTTAAACGCCACAGACAATTCAAGTCTGAGGAGTTTTTTCATGGTCCTTTCAATTTTTCTTGCGATCTTTTTTGTGTTTGGGTGGAGAAGTTGTAATAGTCCACCAAATCCTTTTATTCGAGCGCTTTCGGCTGGTTTATCAGCCATCATCAGGTGGGGAAACGATGTTAAGTTTTTTTTCCAAGTGCCTCGTTTTTATAGAAGAACGAGTAGTAGCTTAAAAAGTGGTGGTGGTAGTTAGTACGAAACAATGGATTAATGTTTTTTTTTTGTTTTTTTGTTTTTTGAGGGGGGTACAGAATTGTGAGGAAAAAACATTAATCCATTGTTTCGTATTGTTTTATTTTTTAATCCTTTAATGAATTTGATGATTTTACTTACTTAGGGTACAAACTCGCTGACATTGAATTTTTTACTCCCACCCTCAGGCAATATGTTTTAAAAATCTATTTTTACATCGACCGGAGGGCGTTTTTTATTTTGTACTAGTGTCAGTAATGTCATCACAGAGGAGAAATTATAATTTGACTTATTTAACTTAACCGTATTAACTTTTTAATTTAACTTATTAAGTTAGTAACTAATTTAACTTATTAATTTAAGTAATTTATCTTATTTAACTTAATCAACCGCTGTGGTACTAATGAGATATATCCTCACTGGATGCAGTACTGCTAAATTAACACACACCGGAAACATATGAAATCTAAACCAACAGAAACCTAATTGACGCAAAGAAATCAACTGGCGAGGAAGAGATTTCGATTCTTTATTGAGTGATATTTGTCATCCTGTGCATTTGTCATTACTGGGGACACTAATTTTTTTGTAAAAACTTGTTTCCCGTCGCCACGTATGAAATAGCATAATCAGAAATGCATTAGGTGATTTGTATATAGGGAGAGATTACGGTGAAATGATTGATGTGAATTGAGGTAGGTCGTCCAATATGGCAACGGTCTATTGTGAGGAAATAATCGGTTGATTGATCGGACACGAGCGTGTCATCGGCGAGATTGGAACGGAAATTAAGATTGCAATGATCTACAGGAATATATAGAACTGGTAAAAAAAATATAGCCCTGAAACTTACCCGAAATCAATTAGCACCCCCAACACACACACACACACACACACACACACACACACACATATATATATATATATATATATATATATATATATCATAAGCTAGCATATATCTATATTAGAGATAGAAAGACAGAACTGTCTAATATATAATATATAAATATATATATATATATATGATGCAGTTCAGCCTTTTCAACTTGGAATAGGAGTTAGGGTCCCATCTTATGGCTTGATTTTTTTTTAATAGAGTACCCATCAAGAATGAATTTATGGTAAAACTTTATCGGCATTAAATGACCCACCCAGGTTGATATGCCATAAAACAAAACAAACAATGATATAGACAGAGTCTACGTATGGTCCTTTGATGATACATGTGATGGATGTTGGTTGTATTGGAAGCATTGTAAAACTGTCAAATGAGGGAAAATCTCTGTTAGTTCAGAATCCTCTTCAGAATGATTTTATTTCTTCTAACAGATTGGTGTATAAGTTTTTCAAGAGTGACCTTGTGTCAAATCCTTCCCGTGGTGAACGGGTTGGGTAAAAGAGGGCGTCTCGGTGGTGTAATGGTTATTTGCATTTAGAGAAAAATATGTGATGAGTACGGAGAAGCTTGTTTTAGTAAAAAGAAATATACACATGGGTTAAATATGTTTTGTTACTTATAGCCTGATTAGAAAACACAGTTCATGGAGTAAAAACACACTCTCTGGTAAAGAAAAAGGCTAAACTTGCAAATCGTCGTCAAAATTAAAACGAACAATTTTGACGATGATTTTCAACCCATCAAACTAAATTTTGAAATTAAAATCAATTTTAAAAATCCGATTCAAAAATGGTAAAAAAAAAAAAATCTCACGAACTTTTCTTTTCAAATTCAAAAAAAATATTTCTCTTTTTTTATTTACATTTTTTTTTTCTTTTTCCTTTTTACCTACTTGACTTTTTTTGGTAAGTCAGGTTAGTAATTGTTTTATTTCATTTATTTAACGAATCTTGAAATATTTTCTAAACTGCACATAATATTTTAGTTTAGAAAATATTTCAAGATTCGTTAAATAAATGAAATAAAACAATTACTTACCTGACTTACCAAAAGAAAAAGTCAAGTATTTTGAATCGGATTTTTTAAATTAATTTTAATTTCAAAATTTAGTTTGATTTGTTGCAAATCGTCGTCAAAATGTTCCGTTTTAATTTTGACGACGATCTGCAAGTTTAGCCAAGAAAAAGTTCCAGGCACAGCGGTCAGCAAAGGTCATCCTGATCGTATCAGAGACACTCTAGAAACAATCACTATTGATTTCCTTCAAGAAGTCAATAGCGATGGGTTTTTTTAACCATCTATTCTAGTGGTATTGATTTAGTATTTTTCAGACTTACAATAATTTAGCAGTACTGCACCCAGTGAGGATAGATCTCATTAATACCACAGTGGTTGATTAAGTTAAATTAAAATTTTTCCTGTGTAGTGGCGTTATTGACTTATTGCAAAAGTTTCGGGTTTTAATAATGGACATACGGGCGTCCCATCTTGATGTAATAGTTAGCAAGCTAGACTCGCAGGTCTATTACTACTAAACAGCGTGTTCGATACTCACTGAATGCCCCATACTTGCGACCTTGTGTCACATCCTCCCTGTGCTAAAGGTGTAAATGTAAACAGGGCGCTAATTAGCATTAATACCCTTGGGAAATTTATGAATCCAACTACTCTCCTATCTATGGGTAAAAAGTAGAGCAGACTGGGATCTTTGACCTTGGTTAGGCAACCAGTCTAGGAGAGGGAAAACTCTGATTCAAACCTGTTAGATCAGCTTGGGGTGGTCACTACTAGAATAGGCTCAGTCCTAATTAGTGATCTATTTCACTAATAAAAAAAAATAGTTTCGAATGGCTAACTCCTAAGTCAAAACCTTATTCATTGAATGACCCTCGTACCAAGGAATTCACTGATTGCATTGCAATGATAAAATTACCATTTGTTAAAAATACAAATTCCCCATCAAAAAGGCATGATGTTCACCATACCATGCCATGATGATTCCTGAAATACAATGGCTGCTCTTGGTCAACGACATACGTCCCGCCCAATGAGTGAGTCCCATTGTGGTGGAATTTGTGTTATATCCTACCCGTATCAAGCGGGTTGGATAAGAGAGGCGTCCCGTCGCAGTGTAATGGTCAGCAAGCTAGTCTCGCCGATCTTTTACTGCTGAGAAGTGAGTCTGATTCTCGCTGTATGTCCCATACATACGACTTTGTGTCACATTCTACCAGTGGCGAAAGGGTTGAGTAAAAATCTACGCCCAACCCACTCACCGCTACTTGCGCCTGCGCAGTAGCAACTTTAAATCCGGAAGCTCATTCTGCTCGATTCTGTGCCATATATTTGCATATCATAATTCTTTTATATATTAACTCTGAATACATATTCATTCGAGGTTATTTAGAGTTTTTTCCCCCCGGAGACGAGATGATTTTATCTCCTTTATATCAAATCTGTTTTTGTAAAGAACAAAATTAAAATCCGTCTTTCATTATTCTCTGACATCACGTTATCTTCGCCAGACAGAAAGAAAGAAAGAAAGAAAGAAAGAAAGAAATAATAATCAATAAATATGATTTATTCAATATCGCTATTATTATATCACTCCTTGTGAGTTATTCGCACTACCATGTTTCACTGGAGCAAGTGACAGCAAGTCTTCCCAGGTCTCTATAACTCTTTTCAGTATACTAACCGATTTCAATATTTCAGTAAGTATATTGATTTCAACAATGCTGTTGTCTGAATGGTCTCAATTATTCCTCTGATTTCCAGTTCCTCTAGTCTTTTTTCTAAGCTTTTGGGGACCGTTCCAAGTGCTCCAACTACTATTGTTATGCCTTTCATCCTCATATTCCACAGGTTTTTACAGTTCTCTAGCAAGATTATTATTATTTTCACTCTTTTGAGTTTTTCACATCAGCACTAGCTGATGGTATTTCACTAGAGGCTGAGTGGCAACAAGTCTCCTCATGTCTCCAGGACTCTTCTGAGTATTCTAGCCGATTGCAGCTGTGCAGATGGTCTCAATTCTTTCAACTGATTTCCAGATCCTCCAGTCTTTTTTCTAAGTTTATTGGGACCGTTCCAAGTGCACCAACTACAATTGGTATTACTTTCATTCTCATATTCCACAGCTTTTTCAATTCTCTGGCAAAGTCCAGGTATTAACCATATATTATTATTTACTCCTTTTGAGTTTTCACATCAGCATTAGCTGATGGTCTTTCACTGGAATCTGAGTGACGGCAAGTCTCCTCAGGTCTCTAAGACTCTTCTGGGTATTCTGGCAGATTGCAGCAGTGCAGTGTTCTGAATGGTTTCAATTCTTCCTCTGATTCCCAAACTTTCCAGACCCTTTTCCAATCATTTTTGGGACTGTTCCAAGTGTACCAACTGCAATTGGTATCACTTTCACTTTCATATTCCATAACTTATTCAGTTCTCTGGAAGGGTCAAGATATGTGTCCATTTTTTCATTTTCCTTCAGCTTCACCCTGTGATCTGCTGGAACTGCAAAATCCACCAGTTGACATATTATTTCTTTTTTGTTCATCAACACTAGGTCTGGTCTTCTTGCTGGGTTAAGGTGATCCGTTTTAATTTCAAAGTCCAAGAGAATTTTATGCGTTTCCTTCTCAA
>CM042147.1:36722564-36745064 GCA_023376005.1 Doryteuthis pealeii | reverse complement strand
CATCACCATCATCATCATCATCATCATCATCACCATCATCTTCATCATCATTATCTATTCATTTATGCCATAATTGTTTATTAAAATGACTTTATCCGACAGTAAATAACCCGAAAGGGGTTGATATGCCGTAAAACAAACCAAGCAACTAAAAAAAAGAAAGAAAGATCGACCGGGTAACGGCTTGCAACTCGGAAAACTCGTAAATTGTGACACACGTTACAGGTATTACTCTATTGGTTGGTTGGCAGCCTTCCGTCTACGAGAGACGATGGAGTAGTGTCAAAGTTTTTTTTTCTTCTTTTTTTCCTCCTTTGAACTACATAGCCAAGGCGGTTTCGCATTGAGGATAAGCTGTTGCCCATGCAACAAATCCCCCCTTTCCACACTGCCGCTGTGATCCAAAGGAAAGATAAGGTACCAATGCGGTTTGGAAACTGTAGTGTCGCCGGAGTTGATGGGTAGCACTGGATTTCAGCATCACACCACCTTCAGGGGCTCCGGCTCCTGACTTGTTTTCGGGGTTTACTCCTCTAGCCTTTCGTTGAAAGGCAGCAGGGGTTTTGTGTTGGTCTTTTCCTTGACTTTGATGGGTTGCTGACCAAGGCTAAAGAGCCCCTTTTAACCCATTTGGGGATCTATGCGAGTAGCAGGTATTACAATCTTTTGGTGTTCCTCTGTATAGGACTTATCTTTTTTGTTGTTGAATAACATATCATTTTTCTCTATCAAGCGAACTGTTTCTTTTGGGTTTTTTTTTTTATCAATTTACTTTATATTATCGTGATGACGGTAACTGCCTTCATCCTAATCATCACATGAATTGAATATTATCAAATCTGTGTTTTTTCAGTCGGTTGGTTGGTTGGTTGGGATTTTACGGCATGTCAACTCTTGGGTTATTTTATGCCAAAGACGTTTTGATTTTATGCATTTTTGTTGGGAATTAAAATATTTCCAACGGTTTTTTTTAAAATATTTAAAGAACCTTATTTAGATAGGACCCTAACTCCGGGTCAGAGTGGATTTGGAAGTAATGGGGATGATAAGGTATTCACACTTCCCGGAGCTACAGAATTGAAACCTCATAACAAGATGCAGTTTAAGCCATACACAGGAGACTAGGACCCTCAATCAACGCCTTATAGCACTCATATGATAAAAAGGACTGGGAGTTTCCTATGGGTCGAGGCAATCATAGTGCTTGTGACCAACCGATTGATCGGAGGAGGCGTCTCCGACCACCCGTTTAGCCCAAGTAAGGGCAAAAGAAGAGTGTTGCATTTCATCGACTATTCAGACACCAGGATTTAGGTTCAACACCCAAGTCCAACACGTGAGCTCATTGGGGAGAATTGACTCCTATGCAGTGGTACAGTTTGCATATTCTACTGTCCTGGCTGCTATTTTTTGACTGCCTCTGATCTCTGTTCACAAATGTCGAAGAATGCCAATGGGTTACACAAGAGTAACACTCCTTTTTTACCTAAATAAGCGCAGGTGGTGCAGCCATACAATCGTACTGATACTGCAACATATAACCCACTCAAGTTTCACCATAAAATAATTGTATTATTCACTTCCGCAATTGCCTGTAATTAATCAATATCTTGATTAATTCATTACAATTAACCTCGATGATCCTTTATGGTGAAACTTGAGTAAGTTATTTCGATATACATATAATTATATATATATATATATATATATATATATATATATATATATATAAAAAGTCAACGTTTTTGATGACGGATAATAACCTAAAAGTGATGTTCCGAAACCATTGGTAAGACGAACTTTTAATTGTATTGGTGACTATAAACAAATAAATAAATAGATATATGTATATATACATACATACATATATATTATATATATTATATGTGTGTGTGTGTGTGTGTGTGTGTGTGTGTGTGTGTGTGCCACCATAGATGGCATTTGTCCTTTATAAAAGAAAAAATGTCAATGAATGCCAATGGCTGCATTTTTCCGTATGAAAGAATTCAAATATAAACCTTTGATTTTAAGCGACTGATCATAACTGCTATCAGTAATAAGAAAAAAGATGGTGGGTAGGTTATATCTCTACTGCCATACCATCAACACCCACCATAGACATTTTGAGAAAACATTGGGTGGTCTCTGTTGCATTGCTGGGTGATGACGGAAAGGAAAAAGTCAGACTAGTGTTCCAAGAAAAAATAACGCTCCCTTTAATAGTGTGTTCCAGCCTCCCTCTAAACTGCCCTCGAATTAGGTAAATGCAACGTGGTACTTTTGAGTTCGATGAAGGAACAATCCTATTGTTTCAGAAACCCTTGCCAACTTCCAACAGGCCTACTGTTTACCCATAGCTGGAGAATAAACAAACAAATTGTGTCTTTTCCTTGTCACTACCACGAAGTGAAACGCACACAATTTTGTCGATGATTAGAACTCATATCAACAAGTCTGTTTCCTAAGACGGTAACCATAAGGCCATGGGCTTTCATTACTGTTCTCTCGTCAGTGGCGAAATAAGGGGGATCAAGAAGGGGCAGCTAACAGGGACGCAGCTTCAGGGGGCGAAAAACACTATCTCCTAAAAGTCTATGCGTTGCTATGACATTGAAATATGTTGGCTCCTGAAGTATGCCACCCTGTCGAATGGGGAAGTAAAATACACCAACTGCACCTCAACAGAAGGCTAAATTCTCCCCAAAGAATGCACAGACTGCACCTCTGCAGAGGGGAGATTCCCCCAAATAGGGTCACCTGTTTGCCGTGGGTGGCGACCCGAGATGATTAAGGACGAAATCCTGGTGGATGAACCGTCCGTGACATTCAAAATTCCACTTTGGCCCTTAGGCTAGACTGGCGTCCGGAGCGGCCTCCTCCGATCAATTAACTGGTCACGTCAATCCCTAGCATCTATATGATTGTCCCAAATCTATTGCCCTTATGGCAACCCCCAAACTCTTTATGATTTATATGCTAGAAGTGGGTAGCTGAAGATCCGAGTGTCTTGGGAAAAAACGTTAAGCTGCATCTGGTAGTGAAGATATAATTCTGAAACTCTGGGGAATGTAGAGTACCCCTTTATCGCCATTACTCCCAGGTTCACCTTGTCTGAAGTGGTGGTACTTGTTAGGGCTCAATCTCTTGGTTAAACAGATACAAAATGAGTATTAAAAATGTTTTAAAAATTGAGTTTAAAAAGTAAAATTTAATACCCAACTAAAATGAATTAAAAAAATGTCTTCTGTGTAAAATAACACGACAAGGGTTGACATGCCGTAAAATCCAACCAACCTGATCAATGAACGCGTAGAAGTTGAAGGGGAATAGGTAGGTGAACCTTTAAAAAATCTGAATCCTTATGAATTGGCCACTGGGAGGGCGCGCTGGGTCGAGCTTTTGACCCCACCCCCTCGCTACTGGATCACTACGTTGGCACTCAACTGTCTATCGTATCTATTGTGTCTGTGGAAAGAAATAACTTTTACTTTTGAAGTGATCCTTGTATTTTTGAACTGCCGCTTTGATTAATTTGAAAGAGAAACAAAATAAATGTTCAGAAAAATAAGATCGCTGTTTAAAATTCTTAATTGAATCTTTGTACAACGAAAAAGTTTTTTTTTTCTTTTTCTAAACCTGCAAATTCAAGTGAAGTTCTAACAATGGCAAGATAATTACATATTGACTATACATTTTTGGCTTCTGCTGAGTAAGGGTGGGTTGATTACAGGGGCACTCACATTGAGCGACAGCCCGGTGGCCGGTAGAAGCACATCAATCTGCGTCCTGGCTGTTTATAGGGAAGGAACAATAAACAAATACAACAAACGTTTTATCAAAAATAAAACCATTGTTTGTTTTTGTTTTTTCTTATTTTTGTTTTTGTTTTATTTTATTTTATCTTATTCATTTATTTTCTTCTTAGAATCTCTTTGAAATGTAGATGCCTTATCGTCGAAGTTTAGAATACGCCGACTACACCACCTGCAGAAGGGAAATTTTTTTTAAAAAAGGATGTCCTAGGTATGACACTAAACGCTATCCCAACACTGGTTAATCTCTTTATGTTTCAGATTTGGGAAGCATAGTGTACCCCCCATTGCCATTATTCCAAGACACACTCCACGCCGAAGTGGAAGTACATGTTAAGATCCCACCTATTGGTCAAATAGATCTGTTGGAATTTTTCCTATTTGATAGGACCGTGTGCAAAAACATCTTAAGAAACAACCACAAAAAAACTGAAAATGTGAATGTACAATCAACGCGATTCTCTCATTTCTGAGCGAAAATTAATCCTAGAGGGGTTGAAATGCCATTAAGATCAATCAATCAATCTATAGTAATCATTTTAAATCAAATATACCGATTTTCCTGTTATTTGTATTGTTACATAATCTATGCGGCTGCATAAGATTATTGTCAATCCCCTGTAATTCTAAAGGGATGGCCCTTTTCATACCATGGGTGGGACTTTCCATGGAATATTACAGAAAGCCCGCGAAAACACGTGAAGTCGCGTGGGACCTGGTTAGTTTCCTCAGTTTTCAGTTGGACGTCAGGCAGTGAAGATGTGCAGCCTTAACTGTAACTCACTCTGCATACGCGCGCTGTGTTAGTCAGATATTTAGTTACATGAAATGTTTAGTTAAGGAAATAAAAGTTTAAGAAAATTAACACGGTCTTGTGATTAATGGATGTCTTGGTAACAAGACTGATATAGAAGAAATGAGTTAAGTGAGACCGACCACAAAGACGAAGTCACCAAGGGAAGTCCAAGACGCTAGCAGAGACCTAGAAGAACTTGACATATCAAAGACGTCAGAAGAAGAATAGAAGAATAGAAGAAGTAAGTAATGAGAAGGGTATACAACAGTATTAGATAGGAATACTTGGTACCATATAACTAAATGTTTATTATTTGTATTAAGAATGGTTACGCGAAGCTATAATAGTTTACTGAAGATTAAAAGTGATATTTTATGGACAGCAGTTTAATCAATTCAATGAGTCACAAATCAACATTCTTAGTCTCACCTTGCTACTTCAACTCTTCTCGCTGCACTGTTTTTGCTTTAAGAATCTTGTGATATTCTTAGATTATTGGAGTTCATCAATCAGGACCAGAAATCCGGTTCAGAAATCCGGTTCCTAAAGTAATTTGGCATTAAATTCCAATTTCCTGCACCGCCCGATGAGCCAAGTGTCCAGTGTTGCACTTGTTCATCTGTTTGCTGCATTCTGCTGTACATCTGTTTTTCATCTTTTGGTGTGTCTTGCAAACACAAGTGAGTCTTGCTTGTTTTTCTGCATTTATTAATTACACTCACCTTAGTTAACCTATCGGCCATATGGGAATTTGAGGGATTGGTTTTAATGACACGATATCCCATCTAGGATTATTTTATGCCTAAAGGACACACCAAATTACGAGGGCTTGTCAGGTTGTAATATTTATTCCAAGGGGTTTTTTGGCAGTAAGTTGTCTACAGTTGATTGTTACTAAATGGATTGGGAATTGCTTTGTGGGATGAGTTTATAGGGTAAATTTCAAGTTTATCGTTATATTTTTGGTATAATGTTTTTTTTAGAAAGGGCATAATCACATTTATATTGAAATTTTAATATGTACCCTCATATTGTTTGTGCAGTGAAAGCTTTGTCTAATAAGAGTAAAAAGGAGTACGTTAGTCTTGTGTGACCTATACGTTGAGTTGTTCCTATTTGAACTTTCTAGTCTCTATTCTCTTATAGTGAGTTTTACTGAAAATAGTTTATTTGTTGTTAGTCCAATTTTGTTGCTATATTTCATAGAAGAATATATTGATTTTTATAGAAGAACATTTTGATTTTTATATGGAAATCTGATCCGTCTAAATGAAAAAATTAAAATTCTTCTAAGCAGTCCAGTACTATTGTATGGCTGCACCACCTGTACTTTTACAAAGCGCCTGAAAAAAATGATACATGGCAATAACGCAATGATTCTACGTGCTGTTTTTAAATATCATTTTTATAATTTGATTTGCACTGATTTACAAGACGTGGTATCAGTTGGCTTTCAATAGATTTTTTAGAGATAATCCTTTATATATATATATATATATATATATATATTATATATAGAGAGAAGAGAGAGAGAGAGAGAGAGAGAGAGAGAGAAAGACAGAGAGCGAAGAGAGACAGAGACAGAGACAGACAGAGACAGAGACAGACAGACAGACAGGAAACATTTTCATTATATATATATATAATGAAGACATTACTACTACTACTACTAATAATAATAATAATCTCTATTAATAATTGAGATTCGCTTCCAGTTTTTGTCTGTAACAAAAATTACGTCACTGCTTACGTCACATTACCCAAAATCGTCATAACATAGAATAAATACATTCAACATGCAACATTAGACAGTCCTCATTGTTTTTTAAACAAGTTTTAATAAATATATGACTGGTATTATATATCTATATATAGTTTGTTTTATTTTAATACATATTTAAAGTTTACATTTCAAATTGTTTTATTTTTTAATTCTTTAATGAATTTGATGATTTAACTTACTTAGGGTACAAGCTCGCTGACATTGAATTTTTTACCCCCACCCCTCAGGCAATATGTTTCAAAAATCTATTTGTACATCACCCAGAGGGCGTTTTTTTAATTTTGTACTACTACTACTGATAATGATAATAGATAGATAGATAGATAGATAGATAGATAGATAGATAGATAAGAATAGTAATCATTTGGAAATAAGTCTCCATGTATGTATTGATCAACAAAAATTTGACTTGGAATTACTTTTGTCTCTAAAATCATTTTTAAGATTTCTCTCATAAAAATCTTACTACGATGCGTCACTTTTGATGAGATAGATTTATCATCTGCCATTTTTGTATTAATCAAATTTATTATATTTTTTTAGATAGATTTCTTTGTTTTATTTTCTTACAAAAAATATCAGAGCCATTGGAATCTAACAATGAATTATTTCATGGGTCATAAAAGTAAAAAACATTTTTATTTAAAAAAAAAACATCTCACTTACTCTCTAACTTTTTTTCTATGGCTGCTATTCTGCTGTTCACTTCATTGCGAAATTCTTCCACTTTAAAAACACTGCAATAAAACAACAAGAAAAAAAGAAAGTAATGAACACACGTTAGCAACAAATGCAACAATTTCTTTTCTTTTCTTTTTCTTTTTCTTTTTCCATAACATCATAGTAAAACATCGATACTGATGTTTTTCTCTCCTACCAAAACTGGGACAGAATACGATAAACCAATATGACAGTAGATCAATGATCTAATCCGAGCAGAAAATAAAGAGGAAGGAACGTCAATCCATTTACCATATAAAAATAGGAAGTTGTTTTACTAAATTTAGCAAGTTTGACTCTGGTTGACAGTAATGTGTGCACATATTAACGATCAAATTCGCTTGCAACGTCTGAGAATAGCGAGTTATGTGCTAAATTTAGCTGAATCGAATACTAGACGACATGAGCTGTAAGAACTGAATGCAACAGACAGCGAAGAAAAGGAAGTTACTATTTACTGAGCTTGGATCAGTCTGGCATATATTGGCGTTCGACTACTTACAGTACCTGCTGTTACTATGCAGTCATCCATCGAAATACGGCGCAGGCTCTTCCCTGATTAACTTTGGGGTTCAGGCTGGAGCTGATGCATTCAGCATGACTTGATCGTAAGTCACAGAAATAGGAAGTTATTTGCAAGACTTTTTAGAACGACCCGCATAATTCGGTAGTGCGTCAGACATTTAAGGATACACAAGACTTAGTTTGGATTACAGTAGGAGTCGAGATAGCAAGATTCAAACTCATTATGTATTCGATTGCTTGCTTGATTGATTGATTTGAACAGCATGTCAGGTCGTCTCGGTTTTTCTGCCGAAAGAGGCCAGGTAGCCTCATATATTTCAAAAACTGTAGGAAAATAGTTAGATGCATACCTTTCCTAAAATGTTGGCCTTATGTGAAATGCAAACAGAATTGTCTAAGGTTTGAACACGGGTGCCGAGTCAATTTCCTACGAGTAACCATTATAGCACGCTCCTTCATCCTTTAGTATTTATAGTGAACTGATCCAGAGGTAGACAATCATATTCGACCTCACCACATTATGCTTACAAAATGTGTAATCTCTACATTAAAACTATAGCTGTTTTGCAGCATTGTTTAAGCCGGACCTCAAAATTATTGAGGTTGCTCATATAATTCGGATGTTCTTTGGTTTTTATATATATATATATATCAGACCATACTGTCCCAAACTCGCTTATGCGATGTATGGGTGAGTTTTGCCCTTTTAATTAAGTCCATTAGTGCACGACTATGAGACGTCGATTATGATACTTTAAATGTCAGGAAGAGGAAAACCCGACCAGAAACACTTGTAAACTTTCAGAAGAGCTAAGATCACTGAAAGATACAACACGAAAAATAAGCTTCATAACCAAATGGAATTTTGAAGAGGTCCATGCTAATTACACAATTAAAAGAAAATGAAAATACTTTTGATTCAGACAATATTTTAAGTTCAGTTTTATAGATACGGAGAAAAATTGACGATCATCCTCTCCACTCTGTTTATGTCTATCTCTATCTATCTATCTATCTATCTATTCTTTCTTTTAATATCTATCTTCATGAGAGTCTATCTTCTGTTATTATGTCTTTTTTATATAAAAAAATATATATGCTAATAAGTATATCTTTTTAAAAATCAGCTAATGAGCATTAAGTAAACGGTGCTACGGTGTATGTTCTTTTTGTTTGTTTCTACACGTTGGCAAGCGCATCGTATAATGAGATCGATTCCTCTGAGAACCCAATAGTCTGGCCTTGTGCCACAAATAAACTAAACTTACTAGATATCTAAATCTTCTCCCCATTTAGAAAACTGCGCATACATTCTTCCTAGTCACAATTACCTCGTGTTTAACCTGCGCTATAAAGCTAAACCCAAGAAAGCATGAACATTCGAATTGAACCACTGTCGTATACACCGCTTATTTCCTCTTGGCCATTTTACTTGACACCTTTGACGATAAATGCAATTTTTAAATTATTTCATTCTTCTCTTAGACTCGAATTGTCAACAGAGTAAATCATAGTTAATTCCTTATAGACGATTCATTCACTTTTCTCTAAATCTAAAATTAAAATATCAACTCTCTGCCACTAGCAGGAGGCACCACAAGTTATTTCTAAGCAGAGTACAGCTGTTGAATTCAGAGTTTCCCACTCTTCTTCTAGACTAGTTACCTTACCAAGTTAAAAAAGACCAACTACCCTACTATTTACCTGTGTGACTGGGTGATTCAGTTGAGTCATGCATTTTCCAGATATTAGCTGCAAAAGTGAAACGCAAACAGCCTCGTCAGGATCTGAACCGAGTCACCAATTCAATTTCCTATGGTGATAATCGTACACGGGCTATTTACCCATCGTTGGTGTAAGGCTGAGGGAAATACATTAATTCCAGCCTTTTCAAAGAGAATTTGCACAGAGTGAACACAAACAGCCTTGTAAGCATTTTCAAATCAATGGACATATTATTAAAGCCGTTCCATTTACTTCTCTTCGCCCAATCCCCTGTATTGTTGTTTTAAATCAAATATTAATTCATTGGACATATGACCTTAGGCACCCTTTTTTATCTCGATTCAGAAGACATGTTTCATTAACACGTCAATATCCGTTTGTTTTACAGACGATTTTAGAGGGTTTTTTAAACTATAAAACTAACCCTTAACCTAACTCCTAACCCTAACCCCTAACCCTATCCTAACCCCTAATAAACAACCGGATATTGATGGTGTAAATAAAAAACATTCCTGAATCGAGATCAAAAAGGGGTGCCTAAAGTCATATTGTCCAATTCATTTAATACATCTATTGAGTTTTCCCCTACATCCTAAAGTGTAAGCATTAAATATCATTTACTCAAAAATTCATTATTCTAAGGCCAATCTATTCACTTTTATCTATGGTTGTGTTGGTTGGGTTTTGGTAAATGGCATATCAACCTTGTCTAGTTGTTTTGTTTGTTTTACAACATATCAACCCCTTTCGGGTCATTTATGCCAAATCAAGTATTTTTTTATAAAGGAGACTACTCAGTTTGCTTAAGAGTCTCTGTATTGCTTAGGTTTAATACAACACACACACACACACACACACACATATAATATATATATATAAAATATATATATAATATATAATATATATATATATATATACATCACCTATAGATTAAAAGGGTGGATCTTAGAGGAATCACATAGATGCTAGGCTTCATGTCAGCCAATTGATCGGATGAGCCCCTCAACTATCCGATACCCAACACAATGAAGTGTAGTATTGTATTCACAGGACCATATTATTACCCGGATTATATACCTTGCACACAATCCATCTTTAGACATTACGGTCACCACTACGGCAACAGTTGGCCCAATTAGGTGCCTTACCTCTTGCAATCGGTGTATTCTACTGCACCAGTCGACAAGCGCTAAATATTTACCAGAATCCTTATAATTATTATTGTAAATACAAAATTCTATCCAGAAGTGAATCACAATTCAGAGGTTATAAAGAATTTAATATAATTTTAAACATTCCACGAAAATGAAGTTTGATATAATTCAATCCCTTTTTTTATTCATAATAAAATGAAAGATCGTCATAATTCAATTCACAATTTTCAGTTATCTACAAATCAAGAAACAATGATTATCGAACACATATTGCGGATTTTAAACACATAAATAATATTTTGAGTCAAATCAATTTCAGCTAGACCCTGAGACATTGTTAATAAATGAGATGCTTATGAAGTAAAGATTATATTTAATAACCATTAGAATATAAAGTAAATACTAAGGGACGTGTAGAGTTGTGGTATGTAAGTTTTGGTTAGACAGACATACACATAAATTATAAGGGAAAACGTTTCTTCTTACCTGTTAAACTTTCTGCTACATGATTATAAATGCTGCTACACAATTCATTTTCTCTGAAATAATTAAATAGAAATCAATCAATAAATGTTGAGAATCAAAACAGAACAAGAAAATATAACAGCGATTCAATATTATTTTTTTAGATTGGTAGTACCTGTTAGTGTCTCTGCTCTGGTCAATAATCTCTTTGAAACTTTTAGTACTAGCAAAAAACGAGTGTGTAAAATAATTTTTGAAGAATTGCTTGAGGAGATGAAAATCAAATGATAGAATGGAACGTTAAAATATTTTTTAAACAAATTACTTACTAAAAAGCATCATATTCACTCCATTCCACCCACTGAATATTTTTGTTTTACAATTGTTAGTGACCGCCAAAAACATTTCTAAAGAATTATGATTAATTATTCATATTTAATCGTAATGATACTGACTATAAAATCAAATACGGTTGATAAACTTACTAATATCCTGAAATATTGCGATATAAAGCAATGATTTAAATTTTGCTTTACAGACAAATAGAGACCAATCTCTATTATTGTATAATAGATACGAGAAACAATATAACTATAATCAAATACATTATTATCTGTACTAGCAAATATCACCCTCCGGGTGCAAGTATTTAAGTTTAAATGTAATAAAATATTAGATAATCAAAAAGCTAATGAAACAAATTAAGAATTCAAATAAAAAGATTTGAAACGAGTATAATCGGAAAATAGAACAACTGAACTTACCTCTTTTTCATCACTTCCGTTTTTCAATGCTAAATTTTCTAATTTAACTATTAGTTAAAATAGGAAGTAAAGAATAAAAATTACAGTTATTTCTTCTTGTCAATGAATTTCTTTAGGATTTATTGAAGAGATTTTTACTCATATTCATTAAGATAAAACCAAACAATTAGAAATCAATAATACCAAGCACATTTTATTAAAATCAGTTTTTTTAATATCAATATGCAAATTAGTTTTACGTTTACACTGAAAAATGGTATTTCTTGTATATATAAATACAATTGCATGTTATTAGTATTTATGTAAGACCAACAGTATTAATAATGTCAAAACAGTTTATAATAATTGAGTTAAATAGAAAAAAATCATGGAGAATGTGACTTAAATAAACTAAGGGAATTGTGACTTGATATAAATATAGTTCGTTTACAGACAGAAAAACACACAATCTCCTATTATACAAGATATATAAAGTTTTAGTGCCTGTCTGTTCCCGTAATCCTCCTAGCGGTTTTGAGTAGTAGTTATTTAACCATATATATTCTAAAGTACAGTTACCAATGTACTTGAATAAGTATATTTCATTTTGATCAAGTGAGTGCTCCGGGGGGGGCACATATCCTCTACTGAACGTTTCCCTTCCATTTAAATGAAATTTACACCGTAGGTAAACGACAAGATATGATGCATATTCACAAAATATCAGCAAAGTTCAATAATATTAACACCCTAATCTGGATTAAAAACATCACTAGAATTATGCCAACAAAAAATAATTGTTTAACTAACTTACCCCCCCCCTTCTTGATGGGCATTAAGATATTATAAAATAGGATTATTATGTTAGGAAGATTTTAAATCATATGCTGTATGCAAAATTATTTTTATTGAGTAATTACAAAAAGCTAGGATTATTATTAGTACTTGAAATATGACTGCCTATTACAAATAAATTAATTACTATTAGATATAACTAGTTAACTTAAAACCATATATGTCAATAAATTATTAGTATTAGATAGGAATACTTGAAACTATAAAATTGTGTCCAAATCTTTTTAATTGATAGTAACCCACCAATGGATTCATGGATAGAATACTTCGTCTAATTTTAATTTTATAGAGCCCAGTACTGGAGAGTTGAGGAGTTTGAAGTACTTCTTTATTGCCATTATTCCCAGTTTCCATTCTGTTAGGGTTCCCAAAATAGATCTGTTCAAAATAATTCGTATTCGATAAACCTTAGGCAAAATGTCTAAGGAAACAACTTCAGAAAAAACGTAAATATAAAGTACATTGATCGTGATCTCTTTAACTTCTAGGTATAGACAGTGACACGCTGTTAAAATGAATCAAATCAATCAGAGTGAAATTAATGAAAAGCGAAAAATCTCAATAAATACCCAAACCTTGCCAGAGAACTAAAAAACCATGCAATCATAAAGGTAACTGTATACTAATCATATTCGAACTCTTATACAAAATTGCACAATTGGAAGAGAGACTGGAGAAACTGCAAGAACCTGAAAATTAAATCTTGAACAATCTCAAGAAACTATAAAAAGTATGTCCTGCTAACTATAAATTCAAGGAAGAATAAAGACTGTCCAGACTACAGAACTTTTGAGTATCAGCTTAGAATACTGCGGGAAGTCCTGAGAAAGCTGTCCCATTACTTTTGATAAAAGTACAATTATCATTAACATTTGAATACTCTAAAGAGTATCGTTGGTAAAACAAAAATTATAATAAAACATTGATTAATATTTTCGCTTAAACATCATGTTGCTCTTTCATTCAGAAGAACCAACAGAAATTCTAAATATAAAAAAAAAAGAACCAAGTGTCTGAAAAAATACAAGATATTGAGAAATGCAGCAACGTTGAGAAAATAACCTGCGTTAATTGCACTGCCATTTCAATGAAGAATATCATTCTGGAATGAAAATCTGTCAAAGATCAGATATCTTCATTCCAGGAATCACAGATTGTAACAAACAGAATAAATATATTGGAAGACTCAGAAAATCATAATCTAGTGTAGAATATGAAATATACATCCTCTTTCTCTCCTCTCTCTTCTCTCTCTCTCATATTATAATATATATATATATATATAAATATATATATATATATATATATATAAATGTTAAAAGAATATCTCTTGCCTTTTATCAATGAAAATCAGCTCATACACACACACAACACACACACACACACATACACAAACACACACACACACATACACAACCTTGAGTTTGTTCGATTCCGTATATCGCAAAAAGATTATACCAACACGCGCAACACACATTCCATAAACACAATACAAAGCATAATGCTTTTTCGATACAAACACTTACACATTCTAATACTAACGCCGCAAAAAAGAATATTTGACGATATTTCAAACCGTTCATTTTTTCAACGTTCTTTTTCTCAGACTCAAATTGTTAACAGATGATAAACAAGGACTATAATCTCGCCTTCTCCTTATTCTGAGGTAAAATTTCTTCATCACCTTCACACTACAAACAAAAGCCCTGCAGATATCTAATTAATAGATCGAACACTGCAGCGTCGCCAATAAACTCACCACTTAACTCATTTCACCTGTGTATTTCAATTTTATTATACTACATACCGTCGGATTCACATTCTTTATTCACATACACACACCACACACAAACACACACTATATATATATATATAATATATATAAGTATATATATAAATCCACACATACACACATTATATATATATATATATATATATATATATATATGATATAAGTGTGCTGATGGATATTATATATATATTATTATATATATATATATATAATATACTATGGGATCCCGTGGGCTGTGGCTAACGCCTCGGGACTCGCATCGCAATAAGTGAGATTGAACCCAGTCGCGTTATTCACGCTCACTTTCGTGAATAATACCCTGTTAGAAGGTATGACTCCCTCACTTCTCCCAACTATGGTTTAAAGTAGCACTACTTCGTCTTCACAAGGGATCTAGGTATTAAATAACCTGAAGTTTTATGTATCAGTAAACAAAAAAACCAAACCACATGTATATATAGTAATAGAACCAACGCCAAATCATCATCATAAATACTAGAGGTCTAAAAAAAAGCATTATATAATACTGTTTAGCTTAGCGCCTTGCTTAATGCACATTCAACTTTCGTTTGATTATTATAAAGCCAAATATATCCTATGTAGAGAACAGCAGATAGTTGGTGAGTGGATTTTACGGATTGTTAACCCTTTGTTTATTTATTTTGGTTTATATTCATTCTTGTAGTTATGCCAAATTTTTGAATGTTTGTATTAAAAAACCCACTATTTAACCCGTAGTGGACCCTAAAGACTTACCACTCCGGTGAGATTTGGACCTGGGATAATGGCGATGAGAGTATTCATTTCCCTACCCACTTCCACAGCTCCAAAATTTGAACTTCACATAGACGCGTTTAACGTCATACCTAGTTCACTAAGACCTCACCCACCGCCTTCTGCATATATTATACAAAAAAGTCGGTTTGCCATTATGTTAATAATGGACTATCTTAATACGTCTAGCCTTGGGTACAAGCTATTCAATCGAAGATCTTCTCCAACCGCTTGTCTAAGGACCAATACTGGACTATGCAAGTTCTATGAACTGCTCAGCCACCAGCATATCTGCACTTAATCATCACTAATTGCCACGCACAGTCAACAGGCCACCCAATTACGATTGGGTTACCTCTCCTGCAGTCTTTATTCACAGTTTCACCAAAAGCTGCAGGCGTCCACAAAGGAAATCATAAACAACACGAAAAGTGAAACAGTAATCGCATGGCCTTTTTTTTTTAATTTTATAGATGACTGTTACAGCTTCTTTGAGACCATAATGTTGGCCACCAAAGAACTGACACTCTATCGTATGTAATGTTGTGCATCTGATTCCCAATTGTTCAAAACGATCATCAACAGACAGACATGACGTCATCATATGAAACTTTCCGTCTACGTACTTTTCAGCCCACCCGAGTAGACCAAAATTTAATGGAGCCATCATAACTAAACGAAATGATGAAAATGGATTGTCAAAACGAGAAGATTTTACATTAAAGAAAACATGACAGAACTAATCAGACACGGAAACTTCCGATACAAAAACATTGAAAATAAATTATAAATTTCAATAATTGGCCTAATTGGTTGGTGGCTACGTTGGTTGGTGGTGTCACTTAAACCCTTGCACAAAAATCATATTTTGCGCAAGCAAAAATGCTACAAGTCGTACAATTGACTTACAATTTGAATTCGTCCCGCGGAATTAACCTCAATTTCCTCGATATCAAATCAATTTTCCCTTGAAATTAAGAAATGCCATAACGTATTTTTTAACGTCTTTTAAATGAAGAAAATAGCACTATTTACATAACATTATAAAATAGAAAAGTAATGAAATATGTGCTATCAATAATTTAATGTCCTATATTTTTATATAATCATACTTTTCTTCTGCATAATAAAAATTGGAAACTTAAATGTTTTTATTGAAATTATTAACAGACCATATCTACAGCTTGCTTCGTATCTCAAATTTAGCCAACTACACTAAAGAAAAAAAATTAACCTACTGACCCCCTGAACTCGGGCAATCGAATCAAAGGTACAAAAGCTGGTGAATCAGAGTTTCCTTCTTCCTAGACGTCTCCTAATTAAAGCTCTGCTGCTCTAACACAAAATATAACCCGCCCTGCGGTGGGCGCGTTAAAATGCACCGACTGCACCTCTGCAGAGGGGTAACTCCCCCAATGTACACCTGTTGGCCTGGGTGGCGCACAGTTGATGCTTAAGGATAGAGCCCAAAGGTGATGAGCAGTTCATGAATGCAATACTCCACTTTAGCACTATCCTTTAGCTAATACGGCACGTCGGAGAGCCCCCTCGATCAATCGCTATGCACGTCAACCTACACCTATATATTTTTCCAAACCCTATGCCTTGCAATCCCCCAACCCCTTTTTATCATATGCTGCTAGAGCGAGGCTGTGCGTCTACATGTCCTGGTAATGACGTTAAACTCTATCTGATGCGTGACGTTCCAGTCTTGGAGTTTAGAATTGGACACCCTTCATCACCATTGTCCCTTGTCCACTCTGACCCGGATGTAGTACCTTAGTTCCCATCTATGGGCTTAAATAAAAAATGATATTTATATAAAAATCGTATTATCCATAAGAATTAGATTATCAAAACCTTTATCGCATTAAAACCCACTGATCCGATATGCCGTAAAAAAAAACAAACAGAAAACAAAACAAAAACAAACTATCACACTTTCATCAGTCACTATGTGACACAAGCCTACTATTAATTCAGACTTAGTCAAATCTATAGAACTCTTTTGGCTAACCAAGTCTAGAAAACATATCTTGCCTACTATTTACCATACTGATCGGGTAAAATATCAATCGTTCCATTCGCAAGGCATTCAGGACGAAAAAGATGCAAACAGGATTGAACACAGGGACTCCATACATTTCCCACAATGAAATCATTAAGCTAAGCACGCTTTCTATTTACCTTAAAAGTATGTATGTGTTACCGTATCATTGTGGAGCCTGTATGTATGTGGTGCGTATAAGTGTGGATACTTTACTAGCTGATACAGTCTGATACAAGCCAAAATAAGTGACAGTTTCGTTGCATTTATATTTTATCATTCAAAAGAAAATTAACATCATTGTTCAACAATTTTTTTATAAGTCAGGATTTGGATTGCTAATTTAAAGCAGAAGGTCCATGTTAAAATCTATGGAATAATTACAATGTAGACTTCACTTCTAGGCATTAACTTAACAACACAAATTTCCTTGTAATAAACGCAAGAAAAAAGAATCCAAGAAAACAATCCATCTCTTGAAAAGCAACCCTAAAAACTACTGCACATTTTTATAGACTCTTTGGCATCGGCATCTCTTAAAAAAAGAACAAGTCTTCTTCGCCAGTCGTATTCAACATATATTATATATATACATATATAATATAATATATATATATAATATTATATTCCAATGATGCTCCACACAACAGCCATTAAAGAAAAAATACGCAATACTTAAATCCACATTTTGAGCTTTGAAATCAAGAACATCAAGCGCCGTTAACCATATCTACGCTTCCCTAATTCAGATTATAGCACGGCTATTGACACCTGCTTTGTAACTATAGCAAGTTATACTACACACGCACACACACACACACACACACAATAATATAATTATAATATATGGTATTTGTTGTGTTTGTGTGGCTGGGGGAAAATCAGCAAAATAAAAATAAATAAATAAATAAGACCTAACAACGCGAGGAGTAGTTTTATACGCTTAAATGTATTCGACCAGAAAACATATATCACAGAACAGCCGATCTTAGATGTCATGCTCAACATAATTAGGGATCGCTATACTTGCAAATGTCGAAAATTCCAAACGGAAACTTTTTTGCCTTCATTACAGTTTAACTTACGAAAAATGTATGAACAACTTTGCGAATTGGGTTCCATGGCTTAGGATTATGGATTAAATGAGTTATAATTACGTATCTCTAAAAACAAAAAAAAACAACAAATTACATATACATTTATTAAACCATTAGCAGAACTAATTATTTGAATCCCAACGTAGCACACATTTAGATCTCATTCTTTTTTAGTATTGCAATGTATAATTTCAATTTAAACTTGTGAAAAAAATATCTTTAACATTAAATGTTATTGTAATTTAGTTGTGTTCGTTTTTTTTTAAATAGCCAATACTAACTTCAAAAACAAAAGTTCATTCATACACTGACTAGTAAACTGTTATGGAAGACCACCAAAAAAGTTTCCGCTTTAATTTTCCGACCAATTTGCAAGTTTAGCATTAGGAAACCACTGATCGTTATGAAACTTCATATTGGACCAAATATGCTTGCCAACTCTAATCGAAACGTCATGCAAAACTATAAACAAAAATCAAAAACTAACTACTTTCATGTCGCGAAGTTAGCAATCGATAATGGATTTACTCCATTCTAGCTAATGTCATAATTATTTTGCTGTTCATTTTATTCAATACGTTCATACAATCATGGCACATTACATCGTGCTTTCTGAAAACATTTCTTTAAGATTCGTAAATCGTAATTCTACACAGATGCTATCATTCATATTGCACTTCATAATACGCTTTAAAATTATGCTGATCCGAGAAGAAAATCAACGTCAGCAATGGGTTGAAAATGCATACTAAATGCATCATTCTCTAACTAAATGCAACATGATCCACGAAATGCTCCTTTAGCAACAACGCACGAGACGCACAAATGTTAGTATATAAAATTTGCGCTAATATTTTTCATATCGGAGTATTAGAAAATAAATAGAAGTTAAAACTTTGTTAAATTATTCGCATTTTTCCTCTTCAGTCTTATTATTTAATAAATTGAAGATTTCAATATCCGTTCACTTTTGATATAATTTCCTTTTCCACTGATTATTTTGAGAGAGAAAAAAACGTAAAATCAATATCAATAAGAGAGAATGGAAATCTTCGAATCATTAAAAAATAGACTCAAAGAAGCAAAAAAATGCGAAATTAAATTTTATATCTAACTAAGTATTCATTTATATATATATATCATAATATATATATAATATATACTATATATTAATATATATTATCACAGGTGCCCCCCCCAAAAAAAAAAAAACAGAATTCGTATCTTGTTTTTTTTTTTTTTTTTTTTTTTTGCTGGATAAGTCTGCATCAGTAATAGCATATATACAGAACAAAAACAACAAAGTGACCAAAAAAAAACCAATTTGAGTGTTTTTGTTTTTCTTTTTGGTTCACCCCTATATATATATATATATATAATATATTAATATATACTATATCATCATCACATCATCATGCCGCTAATTAAGCACGGTACCCATGATAATTCTCCAGCAGCCTCTCTATCATTCATTTTCCCAGGGAGCTCCTTCGCAGCATCCAGCATTTGCATAGTAGTCAATGATGCCGTTTTGGCTCCACGGAGAACTCGCTAAATATATCATAATATATATATTATATATATTTGAATAATACTATATATATATATATCATATTGTTGGGGGCAGAATAATAGTTTATTAATAATACGGTGTAGACATACATTGCAGCAAAAGTCAGACATTTTTATTGCCTCACTGTTGCATACTCAACCATTTTGAAAACTTTTTTAAAGACCTTCCTGAAAAACCTCTATTTCACCAAAATACCATACAACATAAAGAAATATATTCCTATTGCCTTATCACCTTTTGTTCATCTCATATATATGTGTGTGTGTCGCGCGCTGTGCTGAGCTGCGTGGTGTTGTTGATCGTGTTGCTTTGTGGTGTTTGTGTGTTTGTTTGTGTTGTGCTTTGTATTCCTCCTCATAATTTCGATTTATTTAATCTCTTATCATGTACATTTCATAATGCATCCATTCTTCTCTCTTTATGAATTGTTTTTTCTTTTTATTTTTCTATTCCTATTTCCATTTTTGTCTTTTTCTTTCGTTTTCTATTTCTATCCTATTTCATTCTTTTTCCTCTTTCTTTCTTACATTTATTTTTTAATTCTATCCGACCATTCTTACATTACCTATTTATTACTATTCCTTCCTTTCTTCTTATTCCCGCTTCAATTTAATCCTCATTCGTCCCATTTCATACCTTTTAATTTTTTCTTTAATTCATTCAGTTCTTCATCATTGATTTATCCCTTTTCTTTCAGACTAATGTTATCTTTTGTCTTTTTACTGTTTTATTTCTATTACTATTAATTTTATTCCTTTCCATCCTTTTCTCTTCTTCTTCGATTTCATTCCTATTTTCTTTTTTACTTTTATATTTCATTCTACTTTACCTTTCTACTTTTCTTATTTTATTATTTCATTCCTTTTCTTTTCTTTTCTGTCTCATTCATGGTATATTTCTCCCCTTCTTCTTTCTTCATTCCTCTTATCGATCGCTCCATTTATAACTTTATTCTTCTTCCATATTCTTATTTATTTGTTTTACTTGCTTTCCCTTATTACTATTATATTTATTCCTTTCCATTTCTTATTTCTTCTTTCATCTTCTTTTTTTTTCTCTTTCGTTCTTTTCTGATTTCTTAACTTTTTCTTCATTCTACCTTTCTTCTGCTTTTGTTCTTTTAATACTCATTCCCTTATTTTTTTATTATTTCTTTCTTTTAAGTTTTTTTAATTCATCACTTTCTCTCTTTCCTGTTTTCTTTTTGTTTTTTATACTTCTTTATTATTTCTTTTATTCCGTTTTATATTCTCTTTTATATATAATCACTTATTTCATTCTTTCTTTCTTCTTTCATAGATTCTCCCTTTCGTTCTATCTTACCCCCTTTCTTCTCCTGTCTTCTTGTTTTCTTTTTATTCCTTTTCATTTTTTATTATTTTTTGCTATTTCTTTTCTAATTCATCCCATTTTCTTTCCTTTCCTTCGTTCATCTTCTTTATGTTATCTTTCATCTACTTCCTTCTTAACTTTCCTATTTTATACCTATTCCTTCATTTCTTCTTTCTTCTTCTTTCTCTTCTTATCTTTCTTTATTCGTTCGTTTTATTCATTTCCCTTCTTTTTCCCCATTCATTTCTCATCCCATTCATATTATTAATTTTTCTCTTTTACTATCATGTTCCTCTTTTTCTCTTTTATTATTCCCCTTTATCACGTTCCTCTTCACCTCCAGAACTTTCATTCTTTTTCACTTCGTCACAACAGAATTCCTTTAATGAAGTGATTATTAAATGAAAACAAACATTGCACCAAAACAACAAGTGAAGTTTATCCTTTTTCTTTTCTTCCCCTTTTTCTTTCCTTTCTTTCTTTTTTTCTTTCTTTTTCTTCATTTTTTCAACTCAGAATTATGCACATATTTTCATCCGTATAGCCAATAATAAGCTTAAACATGTTTTTTTTTCATCAACCCTATCGATTATATTATAAAATAATCGCTGAATTCTTTCTCTTCATTTCTCACTCGTCATTCTCACTCTCTACCATCACTGACCCATTGACTCACAACTTCTGAATAATCATTACAAAGGTTTCTAAGAAGATCGAACGACATCCACGTCACCTATCATAATCAACAACGGTTCCCCACTAGACAAGGGTTCTCAGGGATGATTCTTAGCAAATGTTCCATGCTACGCTACGCTTAAAAAAAACAATACGGCTAATTAAATTGCTACTTCATACTCTATTCATAATATTTTTGTGTAACATCTATATATATTTTACTAATTTTTTTAATGGCTTGTAAGTATTATATTTAATTTCCGATGTTCCTCATATTTTGGATTTGTATTATTTTGATTTTCATCTTTGATATTAATATTTTGATTTTCGGAACTGTTTCCTCATATTTATAAAAAATTTATGAAAAAATAACCTTTCAATTCTCATGTCAAAAATTCAGAAAACACATATAAAATCCTACGAACCCAATACATTGCAACAAATGCAGACCCGAAATCCAATTAATATCTGCATAAAGGACACTGATAAGGCTGGAGTTGTATAAACGTCAAAACGTTGTTTTCAATTCCATGGTAAATGGAGACAAACATCCGAAAAATCAAATAAAAACTATTTTATAATTTACATATTCCTATTCAGTAATATTCAATTACCCACACAATCTCCCTCCG
>CM042147.1:36681123-36718623 GCA_023376005.1 Doryteuthis pealeii | reverse complement strand
TTGATTCTCAACATTTATTGATTGATTCTATTTTAATTTATTTCAGAAGAAAATGAATTGTGTAGCAGCATTATAAATCATGTAGCAGAAAAGTTTAACAGGTAAGAAAACGTTTTCCCTTATATTTATGTGTCTGTCTGTCTAACCAAAATTACATCACCACCAACACTACAAGTCCCTTAGCTATTTACTTTATATTCTCAATGGTTATTAAATAATAATCCTTTACTCTTAATAAGCATCTCATTTATTAACAATGTCTCAAGGTCTAGCTGAAATTGATTTGCCTCAAAAATATTATTTATGTGTTTAAAATCCTGCAATATGTGTTAGATATCATTTGTTTCTAATTTGTAGATAACTTAAAATTGTGAATTGAATTATGACGATCTTTCATTTTATTATGAATAAAAAAAAGGGATTGAATTATATCAATTTTCCCTTACATCCTAAAGTGTAAGCATTTGTAACTCAAATATTCATTTATTAAGGCCAATCCATTCACTTTTTATTTATTGGTTGGTCATATTGTCCAATGAATTAATATTTGATTTAAAACAACAATACAGGGGATTGGGGCGAAAGAGAAGTAAATGGAACGGCTTTAATAAATAGTCCATTGATTTGAAAATGCTTACAAGGCTGTTTGTGTTCACTCTGTGCAAATGCTCTTTGAAAAGGCTGGAATTAATGTATTCTCCCTCAGCCCTTACACCAACGATGGGTAAATAGCCCTGTGTAACGGTTATCACCATTGGAAATTGAATTGGTGACTCGAGTTCAGATCCTGGACGAGGCTGTTTGCGTTTCACTTCGCACTAATACTCTTGGAAAATGCATGACTCCAACTGACAATCACACCAGTCATAGGTAAATAGTAGGGTAGATTGGTTTCTTTTACCTTGGTAAGGTAACTAGTCTAGAAGAAGAAGTGGGAAAACTCTGAATTCAAACCAGCTGTACTCTGCTTAGAAATAACCTTGTGGTGCCTCCTGCTAGTGGCAGAGGAGTTGACATTTTAAATTTTAGATTTAGAGAAAAGTGAATGAATCGTCTATAAGGAATAAACTTATGATTTACTCTGTTGACAATTCGAGTCTAAAGAGAAGAATGAAATAATTAAAAATTGCAATTTCATCTCAAAAGTGTCAGGTAAAAATGGCCAAGAGGAAATAAGCGGTGTATACCGACAGTGGTTCAATTCGAATTTTCACTGCTTTCTTGGTTTAGCTTATAGCGCAAGGTTAAACACGAGGTAATTGTGACTAGGAAGAATGTGATGCGCCAGTTTTCTAAATGGGGAGAAGTTTTAGATATCTAGAAAATTTAGTTTATTTGTAGCACAAGGCCAGAAGTATTGAGTTCTCAGAGAGAATCAATCTCACTATTAACGATGCGATTGCCCAACGTGGTAGAAACAACCAAAAAGAAAACATACCACCGTAGCACCATTTACTTAATGCTCATTAGCTGATTTTAAAAAGATATACTTATTAGCATATATATTTTTTTATATAAAAAAGACATAATAACAGAAGATAGACTCTCATGAAGATAGATATGAAAAGACTGAAATAGATAGATTAGATAGACATAAACAGAGTGAGAGAGATGATCGTCAATTTTTCTCCGTATCTATAAAACTGAACTTAAAATATTGGCCTGAATCAAAAGTATTTTCATTTTCTTTTAATTGTGTAATTAGCATGGACCTCTTCAAAATTCCATTTGGTTTATGAAGCTTATTTTTCGTGTTGTATCTTTCAGTGATCTTAGCTCTTCTGAAAGTTTACAAGTGTTTCTGGTCGGGTTTTCCTCTTCCTGACATTTAAAGTATCATAATCGACGTCTCATAGCCGTGCACTAATGGACTTAATTAAAAGGGCAAAACTCCACCCATACATCGCATAAGCGAGTTTGGGACAGTATGGTCTGATATATATATATATATAAAAACCCAAAGAACATCCCGAATTATATGAGCAACCTCAATAATTTTGAGGTCCGGCTTAAAACAATGCTGCAAAACAGCTATAGTTTTAATGTAGAGATTACACATTTTGTAAGCATAATGTGGTGAGGTCGAATATGATTGTCTACCTCTGGATCAGTTCACTATAAATACTAAAGGATGAAGGAGCGTGCTATAATGGTATACTCGTAGGAAATTGACTCGCAGACCCGTGTTCAAACCTTAGACAATTCTGTTTGCATTTCACATAAGGCCAACACCTTTAGGAAAGGTATGCATCTAACTATTCTTCCTACAGTTTTTGAAATATATGAGGCTACCTGGCCTCTTTCGGCAGAAAAACCCGAGACGACCTGACATGCTGTTCAAATCAATCAATCAAGCAAGCAATCGAATACATAATGAGTTTGAATCTTGCTATCTCGACTCCCTACTGTAATCCAAACTAAGTCTTGTGTATCCTTAAATGTCTGACGCACTACCGAATTATGCGGGTCGTTCTAACAAAGTCTTGCAAATAACTTCCTATTTTCTGTGACTTACGATCAAGTCATGCTGAATACATCAGCTCCAGCCTGAACCCCCAAAGTTAATCAGGGAAGAGCCTGCGCCGTATTTCGATGGATGACTGCATAGTAACAGCAGGTACTGTAAGTAGTCGAACGCCAATATATGCCAGACTGATCCAAGCTCAGTAAATAGTAACTTCCTTTTCTTCGCTGTCTGTTGCATTCAGTTCTTACAGCCTCATGTCGTCTAGTATTCGATTCAGCTAAATTTAGCACATAACTCGCTATTCTCAGACGTTGCAAGCGAATTTGATCGTTAATATGTGCACACATTACTGTCAACCAGAGTCAAACTTGCTAAATTTAGTAAAACAACTTCCTATTTTTATATGGTAAATGGATTGACGTTCCTTCCTCTTTATTTTCTGCTCGGATTAGATCATTGATCTACTGTCATATTGGTTTATCGTATTCTGTCCCAGTTTTGGTAGGAGAGAAAAACATCAGTATCGATGTTTTACTATGATGTTATGGAAAAAGAAAAAGAAAAAGAAAAGAAAAGAAATTGTTGCATTTGTTGCTAACGTGTGTTCATTACTTTCTTTTTTTCTTGTTGTTTTATTGCAGTGTTTTTAAAGTGGAAGAATTTCGCAATGAAGTGAACAGCAGAATAGCAGCCATAGAAAAAAAGTTAGAGAGTAAGTGAGATGTTTTTTTTTTAAATAAAAATGTTTTATTACTTTTATGACCCATGAAATAATTCATTGTTAGATTCCAATGGCTCTGATATTTTTGTAAGAAAATAAAACAAAGAAATCTATCTAAAAAAATATAATCAACTTGATTAATATACAAAAATGGCGGAGGAGAACTCTATCTCATCAAAAGTGACGCATCGTAGTAAGATTTTTATGAGAGAAATCTTAAAAATGATTTTAGAGACAAAAGTAATTCCAAGTCAAATTTTTGCTGATCAATACTTACATGGAGACTTATTTCCAAATGAATACTATTCTTATCTATCTATCTATCTATCTATCTATCTATCTATCTATCTATCTATTATCATTATTATTATTAGTAGTACAAAATAAAAAAAACGCCCTCTGGGCGATGTACAAATACATTTTTGAAACATATTGCCTGAGAGGTGGGGGTAAAAAATTCAATGTCAGCGAGTTTGTACCCTAAGTAAGTTAAATCATCAAATTCATTAAAGAATTAAAAAATAAAACAATTTGAAATGTAAACTTTAAATATGTATTAAAATGAAACAAACTATATATAGATATATAATACCAGTCATGTTTTTATTAAAATTTGTTTTAAAAAAACAATGAGGACTGTCTAATGTTGCATGTTGAATGTATTTATTCTGTTATGACGATTTTGGGTAATGTGACGTAAGCAGTGACGTAATTTTTGTTACAGACAAAAACTGGAAGCGAATCTCAATTATTAATAGAGATTATTATTATTATTATTAGTAGTAATGTCTTCATTATTAATGTCTTCATTATATATATATATATATATATATAATGAAAATGTTTCCTGTCTGTCTGTCTGTCTGTCTCTGTCCCTGTCTCTGTCTCTCTCTCGCTCTGTGTCTGTCTGTCTGTCTGTCTGTCTGTCTCTCTCTCTCTCTCTCTATATATATATATATATATATATAAAAGGATTATCTCTAAAAATTCCATAGAAAGCAACTGATACCACGTCTTGTAAATCAGTGCAAATCAATTATAAAATGATATTTAAAAACAGCACGTAGAATCATTGCATTATTGCCATGTATCATTTTTTTCAGGCGCCTTTGTAAAAGTACAGGTGGTGCAGCCATACAATAGTACTGGACTGCTTGGAAGAATTTTAATTTTTTCATTTAGACGGATCAGATTTCCATATAAAAATCAAAATGTTCTTCTATAAAAATCAATATATTCTTCTATGAAATATAGCAACAAAATTGGACTAACAACAAATAAACTATTTTCAGTAAAACTCACTATAAGAGAATAGAGACTAGAAAGTTCAAATAGGAACAAATCAACGTATAGGTCACCCAAGACTAACGCACTCCTTTTTACTCTTATTAGACAACGTTTTAACTGCACAAACAATATGAGGGGACATTTTAAAATTTCAATATAAATGTGATTATGTCCTTTCTAAAAAAAAAAAAATTATATCAAAAATATAACGATAAAGTTGAAATTTACCCTATAAACTCATCCCACAAAGCAATTCCCAATCCATTTAGTAACAATCAACTGTAGACAAGTTACTGCCAAAAGAAACCCTTGGAATAAATATTACAATCTGACAAGACCTCGTAATTTGGTGTGTCCTTTAGGCATAAAATAATCCTAGATGGGATGTCGTGTCATTAAAACCTATCACTCAAATTCCCATATGGATGATAGGTTAACTAAGGTGAGTGTAATTAATAAATGCAGAAAAACAAGCAAGACTCACTTGTGTTTGCAAGATACACACCACAAGATGAAAAAACAGATGTACAGCAGAATGCAGCAAACAGATGACAAGTGCAACACTGGACACTTGGCTCATCGGGCGGTGCAGGAAATTGGAATTTAATGCCAAAATTACTTTAGGAACCGGATTTCTGAACCGGATTTCTGGTCCTGATTGATGAACTCCATAATCTAGAAATATCACAAGATCTTCTTAAAGCAAAAACAGTGCAGCGAGAAGAGTTGAAGTAGCCAGGTGAGACTATGAATGTTGATTTGTCGTCTCTCCAATTGATTGAATTGATTAAACTGCTGTCCATAAAATTCACTTTTAAATTTCAGTAAACTATTATAGCTTCGCGTAACCATTCTTAATAATAATAAACATTTAGTTATATGGTACCAAGTATCAATATATATATCCATATATATAAATATATAAAATCATAATTAAATAATATAAATCCATAATAATATATAATATCTATAATACAAATAACTGGAAAATCGATATATTTGATTTAATGATTACTATAGGATGATTGATTAATGGCATTTCAACCCCTCTAGGGTTAATTTTCGCTCAGAAATGAGAGAATCGCGTTGATTGTACATTCACATTTTCAGTTTTTTGCGGTTTCTTAAGATGTTTTTTTGCACACGGTCCTATCAAATACAAAAAATTCCAACAGATCTTTTTGACCTATAGGTGGGGTCTTAACAGGTACTTCCACTACGGGGTGGAGTGGGTCTCGGAATAATGGCAGTAGGGAGCGGGGTACACTATGCTTCCCAAATCTGAAACATGAAGAGATTAACCAGTGTTGGGATAGCGTTTAGTGTCATACCTAGGACATCCTTTTTTAAAAAATGTTTTCCCTTCTGCAGGTGGTGTAGTCGGCGTATTCTAAACTTCGACGATAAGGCATCTACATTTCAAAGAGATTCTAAGAAGAAAAAAAATGAATAAGATAAAATAAAATAAAACAAAAAAAAAATAAAAAAAAAAAAAAAAAACAAACAATGGTTTTTTTGATAAAACGTTTGTTGTATTTGTTTATTGTTTCTTCCCTATAAACAGCCAGGACGCAGATTGATGTGCTTCTACCGGCCACCGGGCTGTCGCTCAATGTGAGTGCCCCTGTAATCAACACCCTTACTCAGCAGAAGCCAAAAATGTATAGTCAATATGTAATTATCTTGCCATTGTTAGAACTTCACTTGAATTTGCAGGTTAGAAAAAGAAAAAAAAACTTTTTCGTTGTACAAAGATTCAATTAAGAATTTTAAACAGCGATCTTATTTTTCTGAACGTTTATTTTGTTTTCTTTCAAATTAATCAAAGCGGCAGTTCAAAAATACAAGGATCACTTCAAAGTAAAAGTTATTTCTTTCCACAGACACAATAGATACGATAGACAGTTGAGTACCAACGTAGTGATCCAGTAGCGGGGGGTGGGTCAAAAGCTCGACCCAGCGCGCCCTCCAGTGGTCAATTCATAAGGATTCAGATTTTTTAAAGGTTCACCTACCCATTTCCCCTTCAACTTCTACGCGTTCATTGATCAGGTTGGTTGGATTTTACGGCATGTCAACCTTGTCGTGTTATTTTACACAGAAGACATTTTTTTAATTCATTTTAGTTGGGTATTAAATTTTACTTTTTAAACTCAATTTTTAAAACATTTTTAATACTCATTTTGTATCTGTTTAACCAAGAGATTGAGCCCTAACAAGTACCACCACTTCGGACAAGGTGAACCTGGGAGTAATGGCGATAAAGGGGTACTCTACATTCCCCAGAGTTTCAGAATTATATCTTCACTACTAGATGCGCTTAACGTTTTTCCAAGACACTCGGATCTTCAGCTACCCCTTCTAGCATATAAATCATAAGAGTTGGGTTGCCATAAGGGCAATAGATTTGGGACAATCTATTCGATGCTTAGAGCCTTGACGTGACAGTTAATTTTTGATCGCTGAGCGAGCCGCCGTATCGCGCTCTAGCCTTACAGGCGCACAAGAGTGGAATTTTTTGAAATGTCAACGGACGTGTTCATCCACCAGGACTTTCGTCCATTAATCCATCGCGCGTCGTCTCCCCTACCACGCAACACAGGTGAACCCTACTTTGGGGATCCTCCCCCTCTGGCCGAGGTCTGCAGTCTGTGCATCTCTTGGGCGAGACATTTAGCCTTTCTGTTGAGGTGCCAGCTTGTGGTGTATTTTACTTCCTCCATTCGCAGGTACTCACTTCCAGCGCAGTCCAACTATTTCAACTGTCATAGCAAACGCATAGACTTTTTAGGAGATTAGTGGTTTTTTCGCCCCTGAGCTGCGTCCCTCATAGCTTGGAGAATAAACAAACCAATTTTGTGTCATCCCTTCTCCCTTGTCCACTCCCACCGAAGTGAACGCACACCATTTTTTGTCGATGATTAGAACTCATATCACAAGTCTGTTTCCTAAGACAGTAACGCATAAGGCCATGGGCTTTCATTACTGTTCTCTCGTCAGTGGCGAAATAAGGGGATCAAAAGGGGCCAAGTAACAGGGACGCCAGCTTCAGGGGGCGAAAACGGGACACTAATCTCCTACAGTTCTATGCGTTGCTATAGACATTGAAATATTGATTGGCTCCTGCAAGTATGCCACCCTGTCGACATGGGAAGAAAATTACACAACTGCACCTCAACAGAAGGGCTAAATTCTCCCCAAAGAATGCCGACTGCACCTCTGCAGAGTGAGATTCCCCCAAATAGGGTCACCTTGTTGCCAGTGAGGTGGGCACCGAGTGATTAAGAACCGGACGAGAATCCTTGGCTGGTATGAAACGTCCTGACATTCAAACTTCCACTTTTGGCCTGGCTGACTTGGCGTCCGGAGCGGCCTTCCTCGATCAATTAACTGGTCAACGTCATCCTGCATACTAATGATTGTCCAAATCTTTGCCCTTATTGGCACCCCAAACTCTTTATGATTTATTGCTTAGAAGTGGTAGCTGAACAGTCCGAGCTGTTTGGAAACAACGTTAGCTGCACATCCTGGTAGTGAAGATATAATTCTGAAACACTGGGGATTGTAGAGATTACCCCTTTATCGCCAACTACCCATGCGTTCACTTGTCTGGAAGTTAGGTGGTACTTGTAGGCTCAATGCTCTGGTTAAACAGATACAAATGGTATTTAATGCCTTTTAAAAATTGAAGTTTAAAAGTAAAAATTTTATACCCAAATTAAATGAATTTTGAAAAAATGTCTTTCTGTGTAAAATAACACGACAAAGGGTTGACATCCGTAAAAAACCCAACTTGATACAATGAACGCGTAGAGGTTGAAGGGAATAGGTAGAGTGAACCTTTAAAAAATCGAATCCTTAATGAATTGGCCAATGGGAGGGGCGCGCTGGGTCGGCTTTTGACCCACCCCTCGCTCTGGAATCACTACGTTGGCACTCAACTGTCTATCCGTAACTTATTGTGTTCTGTGGAAAGAAATTAAATTTTAACTTTTTGAAGTGATCTTGTATTTTTGAACTGCCGCTTGATTAATTTGAAGAGAAACAAAATAACATGTTTCAGAAAAATAAGATCGCTGTTTAAAATTCTTAAATTGACACTTTGTACAACGAAAAGTTTTTTTTCTTTTTCTAAACTGCCAAATTCAGTGACAGTTCTAAAACATGCAAGCTAATTACATATTTGACATATACAATTTTTGGTCTGCTGATACTAAAGGCTTGGTGATTACAGGGGCACTCCACACCTGAGCGACAGCCCGGTGGCCGGTAGAAGCACATCAATCTGCGTCCTGGCTGTTATATAGGGAAGACACTAAACAAATCAACAAACGTTATTATCCAATAATAAACCATTGTTTGTTTTTGTTTTTTCTTATTCTTGTTTGTTATTATTTTTATTCTTATATTTATTTTACTTCTTAGAATCTCTTTGAAATGTTTGTGCCTTATTCGTCGAAGTTTAGAATACGCCGACTACACCACCTGCAGAAGGGAAATTTTTTTATTTAAAAAAAAGGACCTGTCCTTAGGTCTGACACTAATCGCTTATCCGAACAACTGGTTAATCTCTTTATAGTTCAGAATTGGAAGCATAGTTACCCCATTGCCATTATTCCAAGACACCATCCAGCCGAAGTGGAAGTACATGTTAAGATTCCCACCATCTGGTCAATAGATGCTGTATGGAATTTTTTTCCTATGTTGATAGGACCGTGATGCCAAAAATATCTTAAGAAACTCAACCACAAAAAAACTGAAAATGTTGAATTTACAATTCAACGCCGAATTCTCTCATTTTCTGAGCGAAAATTCATCCTTAGAGGGGTTTGAAATGCCCCTTAAGATTCAATCAATCAATCATAATAGTAATCATTTTAATCAAATAATACCGAATTTCCTGTCTATTTGTATTGTATACATAATCTATGCGGCTGCTAAGATTATTAGTCAATCCCTGTAATTTCTAACAGGGATGGCCCTTTCATAACATGGAGGTGGCGACTTTCCTGGGATTTACAGGAACGCCGCGAAAACACAGTGAAAGTCGGTGGACCTGAGTTAGTTTCCTCATTTTCCGCTTGGAGGACGTAGGACTCAGTGAAGATGTGCCAGCATTAACTGCTAACCCTCACTTCTGCTTACGCGCGCTGTTGTTAGGTCAGATTTTAGTTACATGGAATGTTTAGTTAAGGAAATAAAAGTTTTAAGAAAATTACACAGGTCTTGTGCTTAATGGATGTCTTGGTAACAGACTGATATATAATGAAATGATGTTAGTGAGACTGACCAAAGGACGAGTCCAAAGGAAGTCCAAGACGCTGCAGAACCTAGAAAGACTTGACGATATCAAAGACGTCAGAAGAAGAATAGAGAATAGAGAAGTACAGCTATGAGAAGGGTATACACAGATTAGATAGGAATACTTTGGTACCATATAACTAAATGTTTATTTATTTGTATTAAGATATGTTACGCAGAAGCTTTAATAGTTTACTGAAGATTAAAGTGATATTTTCATGCGACAGCCGTTTAATCCAATTCAATGAGTCACAAATCTACATTTTAGTCTCACCCTCTTGCTCTTCACTCTTCTGCTGCACTGTTTTTCTGCTTTCAAGATTCTGTGATATTCTTAGATTATTGAGACGTTTCATCAATCAGGACCACGAAATCGGTTCAGAAATCCACGGTTCCATAAAGTTAATATAGCATTAAATTCCATTTTCCTGCACGCCCGTGATGACGCCAGCTGTCCAGTGTTGCACTTGTTCATCTGTTATGCTGCATTCTGCTGTACATCTGTTTTTCATCTTTGGTGTTGTTCTGCAACCACTAAGTGTGCTGGCTTGTTTTTTCCATGCATTATTAAATTTACACTCACCTTAGTTCAACCTATCGGCCATTTTGGGAATTTTGAGCGAATTGGATATTAATGACTAACGATTTAATCCCATCTAGTTAATTTTATGCTAAGGACCACCAAATACGAGGGGCTGTAGGTTTAGTAATATTTATTCAAGGGGTTCTTTTGGCAGTAGTTGTCTACAGTTTGATGTTACTAAATGGCATTGGGAAATGCTTATGTAGGGATGAGTTTACTAGGGTTCTAATTTCACTTTATCAGTATTTATTTTCAGGTTTATACATGTTTTTTATTTTTAAGAAAAGGGCTAATGCACATTTATATTGTAAATCTTATCATATGTACCCTATCGTGTCTTGATGCAGTGAAAGCTTGTGCTCTCAATAAGAGTCAAAAAGGAGTACGTTAGTCTTGTGTGAACTTATACGTTGGTTTGTTCCTATTCTTTGAAACTTTCTTAGTCTCATATTCTTTACTTTAGTGAGTTTTACTTGAATAGTTATTTTGTTGTTAGTCCAATTTCTGTATTGCTATATCATTAGAGAATATATTGATTGACGCTTTGAATTATAGCACGAACATTTTGATTTTTAATATGGAAATCTGATCCGCTTCTAATGAAAAAAATTTAAAATTCTTTCTAAGCCGTTTCCAACGTACTACTTGATGGTCTGTCACCACCTGCTACTCTTTACAAAGCGCCTGAAAAAATGATACATAGGCAATAACGCAATACTCTCTCGTAGCTGTTTTAAATATCATTTTATATATTTGATTTGCACTGATTTACAAGACGTCGTATCAGTTTGGCTTTCAATTAGATTTTTTAGAGATAATCCTTATATAAAATATATATATTATATTTATTATAAATATAATATAATATAGAGAGATGAGTGAGAGAGAGACATCGAGCGGAGAGAAGAGAGAGAGAAGACAGAGAGCGAGAGAGAGACAGAGACAGAGACAGCCATGTAGAACGAGACAGACAGACAACAGGAAACATTTCATGTATACTAATCTAATATAATGAAGACCATTACTACTACTACTACTAAATAATAATTAATAATCTCTATTAATAATTGAGATTCGCTTTCAGTTTTGTCTGTAACAAAAATTACGTCCACTGCTTACGTCACATTACCCAAAATCGTCATAACATAGAATAAATACATCAACATGCAACATTAGACAGTCCTCATTGTTTTTTAACAAGTTTTAATAAATATTGACTGGTATTATCTATTCATATATATCAGATTTGTTTTATTTTAATACATATTTTAAAGTTTACATTTCAAATTGTTTTATTTTTAATTCTTTAATGAATTTGATGATTTAACTTACTTAGGGTACAAGCTCGCTGACATTGAATTTTTTTACCCCACCCCTCAGGCAATATGTTTCAAAAATCTATTTGTACATCACCCGAGGGCGTTTTTTTAATTTTGTACTACACTACTACTGATTAATGATTAATAGATAGATAGATAGATAGATAGATAGATAGATAGATAGAAGATAGTAATCATTGGAAATAGTCTCATGTATGTATTGATCAACAAAATTTGACTTGGAATTATTTGTCTCTAAAATCATTTTTAAGATTTCTCTCATAAAAATTACTACGATGCGTCACTTTGATGAGATAGATTTATCATCTGCATTTTGTATTATTAATCAAATATTATATTTTTTTAGATAGATTTCTTGTTTTATTTTCTTACAAAAATATCAGAGCCATTGGAATCTAACAATGAATTATTTCATGGGTCATAAAGTATAAAACATTTTTATTTTAAAAAAAAAACATCTCACTTACTCTCTAACTTTTTTTCTATGGCTGCTTATTCTGCTGTTCACTTCATTGCGAAATTCTTCCACTTTAAAACACTGCAATAAAACAACAGAAAAAAGAAAGTAATGAACACACGTTAGCAACAAATGCAACAATTTCTTTTCTTTTCTTTTCTTTTTCTTTTTCCATAACATCATAGTAAAAACATCGATACTGATGTTTTTCTCTCCTACAAAACTGGGACAGAATACGATAAACCAATATGACAGTAGATCAATGATCTAATCCGAGCAGAAAATAAAGAGGATAAGGAACGTCAATCCATTTACCATATAAAAATAGGAAGTTGTTTTTACTAAATTTAGCAAGTTTGACTCTGGTTGACAGTAATGTGTGCACATATTAACGATCAAATTCGCTTGCAACGTCTGAGAATAGCGAGTTATGTGCTAAATTTAGCTGAATCGAATTACTAGACGACATGAGGCTGTAAGAACTGAATGCAACAGACAGCGAAGAAAAGGAAGTTACTATTTACTGAGCTTGGATCAGTCTGGCATATATTGGCGTTCGACTACTTACAGTACCTGCTGTTACTATGCAGTCATCCATCGAAATACGGCGCAGGCTCTTCCCTGATTAACTTTGGGGGTTCAGGCTGGAGCTGATGCATTCAGCATGACTTGATCGTAAGTCACAGAAAATAGGAAGTTATTTGCAAGACTTTGTTAGAACGACCCGCATAATTCGGTAGTGCGTCAGACATTTAAGGATACACAAGACTTAGTTGGATTACAGTAGGGAGTCGAGATAGCAAGATTCAAACTCATTATGTATCGATTCTTGCTTGATGATTTGATTTGAACAGCATGTCACGGTCGTTCGGGTTTTTCTGCCAGAGGCCAGGTAGCCTCATATTTCAAAACTGTAGGAAGAATAGTTAGATGCATACCTTTCCTAAAGGTGTTGGCCTTATGTGAAATGCAAACAGAATTGTCTAAGGTTGAACACGGGTCTGCGAGTCAATTTCCTACGAGATATAACCATTATAGCACGCTCCTTTCCTTTAGTATTTATAGTGAACTGATCCAGAGGTAGACAATCATATTCGACCTCACCACATTATGTTACAAAATGTGTAATCTCTACATTAAAACTTAGCTGTTTTGCAGCATTGTTTTTAAGCGGACCTCAAATTATTGAGGTTGCTCATATAATTCGGGATGTTCTTTGGGTTTTTTATTTAATATATATATCAGACCATACTGTCCCAAACTCGCTTATGCGATGTATGGGTGGAGTTTTGCCCTTTTAATTAAGTCCATTAGTGCACGACTATGAGACGTCGATTATGATACTTTAAATGTCAGGAAGAGGAAAACCCGACCAGAAACACTTGTAAACTTTCAGAAGAGCTAAGATCACTGAAAGATACAACACGAAAAATAAGCTTCATAAACCAAATGAATTTTTGAAGAGGTCCATGCTAATTACACAATTAAAAGAAAATGAAAATACTTTTGATTCAGGACAATTTTTAAGTTCAGTTTTATAGATACGGAGAAAAATTGACGATCATCTCTCTCTCACTCTGTTTATGTCTATCTATCTATCTATTTATCTATCTATCTATCTATTTCAGTCTTTTAATATCTATCTTATGAGAGTCTATCTTCTGTTATTATGTCTTTTTTATATAAAAAAATATATATGCTAATAAGTATATCTTTTTAAAATCAGCTAATGAGCATTAAGTAAACGGTGCTACGGTGGTATGTTCTTTTTGTTTGTTTCTACCACGTTGGGCAAGCGCATCGTTGATAATGAGATCGATTCTCTCTGAGAACCCAATAGGTCTGGCCTTGTGCCACAAATAAACTAAACTTACTAGATATCTAAATCTTCTCCCCATTTAGAAAACTGGCGCATCACATTCTTCCTAGTCACAATTACCTCGTGTTTAACCTTGCGCTATAAGCTAAACCAAGAAAGCAGTGAACATTCGAATTGAACCACTGTCGTATACACCGCTTATTTCCTCTTGGCCATTTTTACTTGACACCTTTGAGATGAATTGCAATTTTATTATTTCATTCTTCTCTTTAGACCGAATGTCAACAGAGTAAATTCATAAGTTTATTCCTTATAGACGATTCATTCACTTTTCTCTAAATCTAAAATTTAAAATGTCAACTTCCTCTGCACTAGCAGGAGGCACCACAAGGTTATTTCTAAGCAGAGAGTACAGCTGGTTTGAATTCAGAGTTTCCCACTTCTATTCTAGACTAGTTACCTACCAAGGTAAAAGAAACCAATCTACCCTACTATTTACCTGGTGTGACTGGACTGTTGATTGTCAGTTGGAGTCATGCATTTTTCAAGAGTATTAGTGCGAAGTGAACGCAAACAGCTCGTCCAGGGATGACTCCGAGTCACAATTCAATTTCCTATGGTGATAATCGTTTCACGGGGCTATTACCCATCGTTGTGTAAGGCTGAGGAGGAATACATTAATTCAGCCTTTTCAAAGAGAATTTTTGCACAGAGTTGAACAAAACAGCCTTTGTAAGCATTTTCAAATCAATGGACTATTTATTAAAGCCGTTCCATTTACTTCTCTTTCGCCCCAATCCCCCTGTATTGTTGTTTAAATCAATATTAATTCATTGGACCATATGACCTTTAGGCACCCGTTTTTTATCTCGATTCAGAAGGACATGTTTTCATTAACACCGTCAATATCCGCGTTGTTTAACAGACGAATTTTAGAGGGTTTTTTTAAACATAAAACTAACCCTTAACCCTAACTCCTAACCCTAACCCCTAACCCCTAATCCTAACCCCCTAATAACAACCGGATATTGATGGTTTGTAAATGAAAAACATGTCCTGAATCGAGATCAAAAGGGGTGCCTAAAGTCATATGTCCAATTCATTAATACCGATCTTATGAGTTTTCCCTACATCCTAAGTTTTAAGCATAAAATTTCATTTACTCAAAAAATATCATTATTAAGGCCAATCTATTCTTTTTATCTATTGGTTGGTTGGTTGGTTTGGTTTTGTTAAATGGCATATCAACTCTTTGTCTAGTTTGGTTGTTTTGGTTTGTTTTACGACATATCAACCCTTTTCGGGTCATTTAATGCCAAATCAAGTATTTTTTTTATTAGAGACTACTCAGGTTGCTTAGAGTCTCTCGGTATTTGCTTAGGTGGTTTAATACAACACACACACCACACACACACCACACATTATATATTATAATATATATATATATATATATATATTATAATATATATATATTTATATATACATCACCTATATGATTAAAGGGGTGGATCTTAGAGGAATCACATAGATGCTTCGGGGCCTTGACATGGATCAGCCAAGATCGGATGGGGCCCCTCTAACTATCCGTATACCCAACACAATGAAGTGTAGTATTGTATGTCACAGGACCATTTAGTACCCGGATTATATACCGCTCTGCCACCACAATCCTATCTTTAGACATTACGGGTCACCACCTACGGCCAACAGGTGGCCCCATTAGGGGTGCCTTACCCTTCTGCAATCGGTGTATTCTACTGCACCAGTCGACAAGGCGCTAATATATTTACCAGAATCCTTATAATTATGTATTTGTAAAATACAAATTCTGATCCAGAGAGTGAATCACAATTCAGAGGTTATAAAGAATTTAATATAATTTTAACATTCCACGAAAATGAAGGTTTGATATAATTCAATCCCTTTTTTTTATTCATAATAAAATGAAAGATCGTCATAATTCAATTCACAATTTTCAGTTATCTACAAATCAGAAACAAATGATATCGAACACATATTGCAGGATTTTAAACACATAAATAATATTTTTGAGTCAAATCAATTTCAGCTAGACCCTGAGACATTGTTAATAAATGAGATGCTTATTGAGAGTAAAGGATTATTATTTAATAACCATTGAGAATATAAAGTAAATAACTAAGGGACGTGTAGAGTTGGTGGTGATGTAGTTTTGGTTAGACAGACATACACATAAATATAAGGGAAAACGTTTTCTTACCTGTTAAACTTTTCTGCTACATGATTTATAATGCTGCTACACAATTCATTTTCTTCTGAAATAAATTAAAATAGAATCAATCAATAAATGTTGAGAATCAAAACAGAACAAGAAAAATATAACAGCGATTCAATATTATTTTTTTTAGATTGGTAGTACCTGTTAGTGTCTCTGCTCTGGGTCAAATATATCTCTTTGAAACTTATTAGTACTAGCAAAAAACGAGTGGTGTAAAATAATTTTTGAAAGATATTGCTTGAGGGAGATGGAAAAATCAAATGAATAGAATGGAACGTTAAATATTTTTTTAAACTAATTACTTACTGAAAAAGCATCATATTCACTCCATTCCACCCCACTGAGATATTTGTTTTGTTTTACAATTGTAGTGACCGCCAAAACATTTCTAAAGAATTATGATTTAATTATTCATATTTTATCGTAATGATACTGACTATAAATCAAATACTCGTTGATAAACTTACTTAATATCCTGAAATGATTGCGATATAAGCAATGATTTAATTTTGCTTACAGACAAATAGAGACCAAATCTCTATTATTGTTATTAATAGATACGAGAAACAATATAACTATAATCAAATACATTATTATCTGTACTAGCAAATATATGCACCCTCCGGGTGCAAGTATTTAAGTTTAAATGTAATAAAATATTAGATTAAATCAGAAAGCTAATGAAACAAATTAAGAATTCAAATAAAAAGATTTGAAACGGAGGGGGTATAATCGGAAAATAGAACAACTGAAAACTTACTCTTTCATCACTTCCGTTTTTCAATGCTAAATTTTCCTAATTTAACTATTTAGTTAAAATAGGAAGTAAAGAATAAAATTACAGTATTTCTTCTTGTTAATGAATTCTTTTAGGATTTATTGAAGAGATTTTTACTCATATTCATTAAGATAAAACCAAACAATTAGAATCAATAATACCCAAGCACATTTTTATTAAAATCAGTTTTTTTAATATCAATATGCAAATTAGTTTACGTTTACACTGAAAACTGGTATTTTCTTGTTATATATAATACAATGCATGTTATTCGTATTTAGGTAAGACCAACAGTATTAATAATGTCAAACAGTTTATTATTTAAATTGAGGTTAAATAGAAATAGAATCATGGAGAATGTGACGTAAATAACTAAGGGAATTGTGACTTGAGTAGTAATATAGTTTCGGTTACAAGACAGAAAACACACAATCTCCATTATAATAAGATATATAAAGTTTTAGTGCCTGTCTGTTCCCGTAATCCTCTAGGGTTTGAGTAGTAGTTATTTAACCAATATATATTTCTAAAGTTACATTACCAAATGTACTTGAATATAGTATATTATTTTTGATCAAAGTGAGTGCTCCGGGGGGGGGGGCACATATCCTCTACTGAACGTTTTCCCTTCCATTTAAATGAAATTTACACCGTAGGTAAACGACAAGATATGATGCATATTCACAAAATATCAGCAAAGTTCAATAATATTAAGACACCCTAATCTGGATTAAAACATCACTAGAATTATGCAACAAATTAATTAGTTAACTAACTTACCCCCCCCCTTCTTGATGGTGGCAATTAAGATATTTAAAATAGGATTATTGATGTTAGGAAGATTTGAAATCATATTGCTGTATGCAAATTATTTGTATTATGAGTAATTACAAAAAGCTAGGGATTATTATTAGTTACTTGAAATATGACTGTATACAAATAAATTATTACTATTAGATATAACTAGTTACTTAAAACCATATAATTGTGCATAAATTATTAGTATTAGATAGGAATACTTGAAACTATAGAATTGTGTCCAAATTCTTTTTAATTGATATGTAAGACCCCACCAATGGGATTCATGGATAGAATACTCGTCTACATTTAATAGTGAGGCCCCAGTACTGGAGAGTTGAGGAGTTTGGAGTACTTCTTTATTGCCATTATTCCCAGTTTCATTCTGTTAGGGTCCCAAATAGATCTGTTCAAAATAATTCGTATTCGATAGAACCGTAGGCAAAAATGTCTAAGGAAACAACTTCAGAAAAAACGTAAATATGAAAGTACATTGATCGTGATTCTTTAACTTCTAGGTATAGACAGGTTGACACGCTGTTAAAATGAATCAATCAAATCAGAGTGAAATTAATGAAAAGCGAAAAATCTCAATAAATACCCAAACCTTGCCAGAGAACTAAAAAGACCATGCAGATCATAAAGGTAACTGTGATACTAATCATATTCGAAGCTCTTATAACAAAATGCACAATTGGGAAGAGAGACTGGAGAAACTGCAGAACCTGAAAAGATTAAATCTTGGAACAATCCTCAAGAAACTATAAAAAGTAATGTGCTAACTATAAATTCAAGGAAGAATTAAGACTGTCCAGACTACAGAACTTTTGAGATCAGCTAGAATACTGCGGGAAGTCCTGAGAAAGCTGTCCCATTGACTTTGATAAAAGTCACAAGTTATCATTAGACATTTGAATACTCGTAAAGAGTATCGTGGTAAAAACAAAATATAATAAAACATTGATTAATATTTTCGGCTAAAGCATCATGTTGCTCTTTCATTCAGAAGAACCAACAGAAGATTCTAAATATAAAAAAAAAAGAACCAAGTGTCTGAAAAATACAAGAATATTGAGAAATGCAGCAACGTTGGAAATAGACCTGCGTTAATTGGCCACTGGCATTTCTCAATGAAGAATAACATTCTGGAATGAAAATCTGTCAAAGATCAGATATCTTCATTCCAGGGAATCACAGATTGTAACAAACAGAATAGGAATATATTGGGAAGACTCAGAAAATCATAATCCATAGGTGTAGAATATGAAAATACATCTCTCTTTCTCTCTCTCTCTCTCTCTCTCTTCTCTATATATATATATATATATATATATATATATATATATATATTATATATATATATAAATGTTAAAAGAATATTCTCTTGCCTCTTTTATCAATGAAAATTGCTCATACACACACACACACACACACACACACACACAAACACACACACACACATACACAACCTTGAGGTTTGTTTCGATTCCGTTTATCGCAAAAGATTTATACACACACGCGCAACCACACATTCATAAACACATACAAAATGCATAATGCTTTTTTCGATACAAACACTTACACATTCTAATACTAACGCCGCAAAAAAAGAATATTTGACGTCATATTTCAAACCGTTCATTTTTTCAACGTTCTTTTTTCTCAGACTTCAAATTTTAAACAGACTGATAAACAAGGACTATATCTCGCCTTTCTCCTTATTCTGAGGTAAAATTTCTTATCACCTTCCACATACCAACAAAAGCCCTGCAGATGATCTAATTAATAGATCGGAACACTGCAGCGTCGGCCAATAAACTCACCACTTAACTCATTTAAACCTGTGTTATTTCAATTTTTTATTATACTACATACCGTCGGATTCACATTCTTTTATTCACATACACACACACACACAAACACACACATATATATATATATATATATATATATATATATATATATAATCCACACATTACACACATTATATATATATATATAATATATATATATATATATATAATGTGTGTGAGTGGATGATATATATATATATATATATATATATATATATATATATATATATGGGAGTCCTCGTGGCGTGGTGGCTAACGCTCGGGACTGCGGCATCGCAATAAGTGAGATTGAACCCCAGTCGCGTTATCACGCTCACTTTCGGAATAATACCCTTAGGATAGGTATGACTCCCTCATTCTCCCAGATATGGGTTAAAGAGTAGCACTACTGTTCTTCTACAAGGATGGCTAGGGTATTAAATAACCTGGAAGTTTTATGTATCATTAAACAAAAACCAAACCACATGTATATATAGTAAGAGGAACCAACGCCAAATATCATCATAAATACTAAGAGGTCTAAAAAGTATTATATAATACATGGTTAGGCTTAGCTCCTTTGTTTAATGGCACATCAACTTTCGTTTGATATTTAAAGCCAAATATATCCTTGTAGGAGAACAGCAGATTAGTTGGCTGGTTGGATTTTACGGCATGTTAACCCTTGGTTTATTTTATTTTGGTTATATTCATTCTTGTTGGTTATGCAATTTTTTGAAATGTTGTTTAAAAACCCACTATTTAACCCGTAGGTGGGACCCTAAAGACATTACCACTCCGGGTGAGATTGGACCTGGGAGTAATGGCGATGAAGAGGTATTCCACACTTCCCACAGCTCCAAAATTTGAACTTCACCATTAGACGCAGTTTAACGTCATACCTAGTTCACTAAGACCCTCACCCACCGCCTTCTAGCATATATTATACAAAAATGGTGGGGTTTGCCATTATGGTAATAGAATTGGGACTATCTTATATGTGCTAGGGCTTGGCGTGACAAGCTGATCAATTGGAGGGATCTTCTCCAACCGCTTGTCTAAGGGCCAAACTGGACTGATGCAAGTCATGAACTGCTCAGCCACCAGGTTTCTGCCCTTAATCATCACTAATTTCCACGCACAGTCAACAGGTGGCCCCATTAGAGTGGGGTTACCTCTCTGCAGTCGGTTTATTCTACAGTTTCAGCCAAAAGGGCAGGGTCCACAAAGGAAATATAAACAACGAAAGTTGAGAACAGAAGCGCATGGCCTTTTTTTTTTTTTTTTTATTGATGACTGTTACAGCTTCTTTGAGACTAATGTTTGGCGCGACAAGTCTGACACTTCTATCGTGTGTTGCAGTGCTTGGATCCCATTGGTCAAAAGATTCATCAACAGCAGACATGACGTCATCATATGAACTTTTCGGTCTACGTACTTTTCAGCCCACCCGAGTAGGACCAAAATTTAATGGGCATATTAAAAACGAATGATGAAATGGAGTGTCAAACGAGAAAGATTTTAACATTAAAGGAAAACATGACAGACTAATCAGACACGGAAACTTCGGATTACAAAACATTTGGAAATAACATTAAAATTTCAATAATTGCTTAATTGGTTGGTTGGTTGGTTGGTTGGTTGGTGTCACGTTAACCCTTGACAAAATCAGTATTTTGCGCAAGCAGAAATAGCTACAGTCGTACATTGACTTACAATTTTAATTCGTCCCGCGAATAACTCAATTTCCTCGTATATCAAATCAATTTTCCCCTTTGAAATTAAGTGAAATGCCATTAATCCGTATTTTTTGTAACGTCTTTTAAATGAGAAAAATAGCACTATTGTACATAACATTATAAAATAGAAAGTAATGAAATATGTGCTATCAGATGATTTAATGTCTATTTTTTTATAAATGATACTTTTCTTTGGCATAATAAAATTGGAAACTTAAATGTTTTTAGTGAATTTATTAACATGACCATATCTACAGCTTGCTCGTATCTCAAATTTTAGCCAACTACACTAAAGAAAAAAATTGACCTAGTGACCGCTCGTAACTCGGGCAATCGGTAAGTCAAGGTACAAAAGCTGGTTTGAATTCAGAGTTTTCCTTCTCCTAGACTGTCTGCCTAATAAAGTCTGCTCTAACACAAAATATAACCCGCCCTGTCGGTGGGGCGTTAGAATGCACCGACTGCACCTCTGCAGAGGGGTAAGACTCCCCCAATGGGACACCTGTTGGCCGTGGGTGGCGACCCATGATGCTTAAGGATAGAGCCCAGGTGGATGAGCAGTTCATGACATGCAATACTCCACTTTGGCCCTATCTTTGAGCTAGACGGGCGGTCGGAGAGGCCCCCTCCGATCAATCGGCTGGTCACGTCAAGCCCTAGCACCTATATGATTTTCCCAACCCTATTGCCTTTGTGGCAAGCCCCAACCCCTTTTTATCATATGGGTGCTAGAAGGCGGTGGCTGTGGGTCTACATGTCCTGGGAATGACGTTAAACTCTATCTGATGGTGAGGTTCCAGTCTTGGAGGTTTGGAGAATGTGGAGCACCCCTTCATCACCATTGCTCCCTGGTCCACTCTGACCCGGAGTGGTAGTACCTGTTAGGGTCCCATCTATGGGTTAAATAGAAAAATGTATTTATAAAAAAATTGTATTATCCATTAAGAATTGATTTATTTCAAAACTTTATCGGCATTAAATGACCCACTGAGGTCGATATGCCGTAAAACAAAACAAACAGAAAACAAACAAAACAAACTATCACACTTTCATTTCAAGGCACTATGTGACACAAGGCTACTAGTTTGAATTCAGAGTTGTCAATCTCATAGACTCTTTGGCTAACCAAGTCTAGAAAACCCAATCTGCCCTACTATTTACCCATACCTGGAGTCGGGTAGAAGATATCGTTCGTTCCTTTCGCAAGGGCATTAGTACGAAGAAAGATGCAAACAGGATTTGAACACAGGACTCCGATTACATTTCCCACAATGATAATCATTAAGCTAAGCACGTCTTTCTATTTACTTAAAAGTATGTATGTGTACGCGTACATGTGTGTGAGCCTGTATGTATGTGTGTGCGTATAAGTGTGGATATTTACTAAGCTGATACAGTCTGATACAAGGCCAAAATAAGTGACAGTTTCGTTGCATTATATTCTATCATTCAAAAGGAAAATTAAATTCGGTGTTCAAGCCGAATTTTTTTTTTTAAGTCAGGATTTGGAATGCTGAATTTAAAGGCAGAAAGTCAGTGTAAAATTATGAATAATTTAACAATGTATGACTTCTATTCAGCATTAACTTGAACCAGACACAAATTTCCTTGTAATTAAACGCTAGAAACTAAATGAATCCAAGAAAACATATCCCATTCTTGAAAATGGCAACCCTAAAAACTATGGACATTTTTAGACTCGTTTGCATCGGGCATTCTTTAAAAAAAGAACAAGTCTTCTTGCCAGTCGTATTCAACATATATATATATATATAATATATATATATATATATATATATTCCAATGATGCTCCACACAACAGCATATAAAGAAAAATACGCAAGTACTTAAATCAATTGGTTTGGAAATCGAAGACATCAAGCGCCGTTGACCATATCTACGCTTCCCTAATTCAGATATAGCACGGCTATTGAGCACCTGTTTGTAATATAGCAAGTTATACTACACACGCACACACACACACACACACACAGATATATATATATATATATATATGTGTATGTGTGTGTGTGTGTGTGTGTTGTGTGTATGTGTGTGAACAATCAGGCAAAATAAAAATAAATAAATAAATAAGACCTGAGAACCAGACGGAGGGAGTGTTTATACGTTTAATGTATTTCGACCAGAAAACATATATCACAGGAACAGCCGTCCGTTAGATCGTCATGCCAACATAATTAGGGTCGGCTATACTTGCAAATTGGTCGGAAAATTCAAACGGAAACTTTTTTGGTGGTCCTTCATTACAGTTTAACTACAGTGTATGAACGAACTTTTTGCGAATTGGGTTATGGCTTAGGAGTTATGGGATTAAAGTTGGTTTTAATTACGTATCGCTTTAAAAAACAAAAAAAAACAACAAATTACTATACATTTGATTAACCATTGAGATTAATTATTGAACCCAACGGTAGACACATTAGTCTCAGTTGTTTGTGTTAGTATTGCAATGTATAATTTCAATTAAACTTGGTTTAAAAAAATATTTTTTAACATTAAATGTATTGTAATTTTGGGGTTTTGTTGTTCGTTTTTTTTTTTAAAGCAATACGTAATTAAAAACAAAAGTTCATTCATACACTGTAGTTAAACTGTTATGGAGGACCACCAAAAAAGTTTCCGCTTTAATTTTCCGACCAATTTGCAAGTTTAGCATTAGGAACACTGATCGTTATGAAACTTCAGTATTGGGAACCGAAATATGCTTGCAACTCTAATCAGAAACGTCATGCAAACTATAAACAAAATTATCAGAAAACACTACTTTTATGTGGGAAGTTAGGCAAGTGATAATGGTAGCTCCATCTAGCTAATGTCATAATTTATTTTTGTGTTATTTATCAGATACGTTCAGTTACAATCATGGATGAAATCGTGCGTTTCTGTTGAAACATTTCTTTAAGATTCGTAAATCTGTAATTGCTACACAGAGTGCTTTTCATGTGCATTTCATATTACGTTTAAATGATGCTGATCCGGATAGAAAATCAACGTACAATGGGTTGAAAATGCTATCCGTAAATGCATCATTCTAACGTAATATGAAATGATCACGAAAAGCTCCTTTAGCAAGCAAACGCACGAGACGCACAAATATTCATATAAAGATTTGCGTCTATATTTTTACATATCGGAGTATTAGAAATAAATGAGTAAATACTTTGGTAAATTTATTTCGGCATTTTTTCCTCTTTCAGTCTGATTTTTAATAATTTGAAGATTTCATATCCGGTCATTTTGATATAATTTTCCCTTTTCACTGATTATTTTGAGATGGTAAAATCATATCAATAAGAGAGAATGTGAAATCTTCGAGACTCAAAGAAGCAAAAAAAATGCCGAAATAAATTTATATCTGAACTAAGGTATTCATTTATATATATATATATATATATACAGGGTGCCCCCCCCCAAAAAAAAAAACAGAATTAGGGTTCTGTTTTTTTTTTTTTTTTTTTTTTTTTTTTTTGTGCTGGTAGTCTGCATCAGTAATAGCATATATACAGGGTGACAAAAAAAACACAATTTGAGTTGTTTTTTTGTTTTTTTTTGTTCACCCCTATATATATATATATATATATATATATATATATATATATATATATATCATCATCATCATGTCGCGCAATTAGCACGGATATCCATGATAATCTCTCGCCAGCCTTCTCTATCATTCATTTTCCCAGGGAGGTCCTTTGCGCAGCATCCAGCATCTTTGCATAGTTAGTCAATGTATGTCCGTGTTTTGGCTTCCACGGAGAACGTCGCTTATATATATATATATATATATATATATATATATATATATATATATATATATATATGTGTGTGTGTGGTGTGTGGGCAGATAGATAGATTTGATTATAGATACGGATGTAGATACACGTTGCAGCAGAAATGTCAGTACATTTTTTATTGCCTCACTTGTTGCATATCAACCATTTTGAAAACTTTTTTAAAGACTTCCTGAAAAGACCTTATTCACAAATACTACAACATAAAAGAAATATTCCTATTTGGCTTATCACTTTTGTTCATCTCATATATATGTGTGTGTGTGCGCGCGCCTGCGTGAGTGCGTGAGTGCGTGTGTGTGTGTGTGTGTGTGTGTGTTTGTGTGTGTGCGTTGTATTCCTCCTCTATTTCGATTTATTTATTCTCTTATTCATGTACATTTCATAATTGCTATCCATTTTTTTTCTCTTTATGAATTGTTTTTTCTTCTTGTTATTTCTTCTATTCCTTTTCCATTTTTGTCTTTTTTTCTTTCGTTTTCTATTTCTATCCTATTTCATTCTTTTTTCTTCTTTCTTTCTTACATTTATTTTTTCATTCTATCCGCCATTCTTACTTTACCTATTTTATTACTATTTCCTTCCTTTTCTTATTCCGCTCATTTAATCCTCATTCGTCCATTTCATACCTTTTTCTATTTTTTCTTTATTTCATTCAGTTCTTCGATCATTGATTTTATCCCTTTTCTTTCAGACTAATGTTATTTTTTGTCTTTTTTACTGCTTTTTTTTTCTATTACTATTAATTTTATTCCTTTTCCATCTTTTTCTTTTTCCTTCTGTTTCATTCCTATTTTTCTTTTTTACTTTTATATTTCATTCTATTTACCTTTCTTACTTTTTTTATTTTATTATTTGCGATTTCCTTTCTTTTCTTTTTGTCTCATTCAATGGTTTATTTTCTCCCCTTTCTTCTTTCTTTCATTCCGTTCTTTATTCGTCGTCCATTTTATACTTTTATTCTTTCTTCCTATTCTTATTTTTTGGTTTTTACTTGCTTTTTTCCCTATTACTATTTATTTTATTCCTTTTCCATTTTTCTTATTTCTTCTTTCATCTTTTTTTTTCTTTTCTTTTTCGTTCTTTTTATTTCTTACTTTTATCTTTCATTCTACCTGTTTTTTTGCTTTTGTTCTTTTAATACTATTCCCTTATTTTTTTTATTTATTTCCTTCTTTTTAATTTTTTTTAATTTATCACTTTTTCTCTCTTTCCTGTTTTTCTTTTTTGTCTTTTTATAGCTTTTTTTATTTCTTTTATTCCGTTTTATATTTCCTTCTTTTTATATTTTATCACTATTTCATTCTTTCTTTTCTTTCTTTCATTAGATTCTCCCTTCGTCTATTTACCCCCTTTTCTTTCTTCCTGTTCTTCTTGTTTTTGTTTTTATTCCTTTTCATTTTTTTTATTTTTTTTCCTTATTTCTTTTTCTATTTCATTCCCATTTCTTTCCTTTTCCTTCGTTCTATCTTCTTTATGTTTATCTTTCATTCTACGTTCCTTTCTTACTTTTCCTATTTTATTACTATTTCCTTCATTTTCTTCTTTCTTTCTTTCTTTCTTTCTTTCTTTCTTTATTCGTTCGTTTTATTCATTTCCCTTTTTTTTTTCCCCATTCATTTCGTCATCCATTCATATTATTAATTTTTCTTCTTTTACTATCGTTCCTTCTTTTTCGTCTTTTTTATTCCCCTTTATCCGACGTTCCTCTTTCCCTCCAGGAACTTTCCATCTTTTTCACTTCGTTCACAACAGAATGTCCTTAATGAAAGTGATTAAATGGAAAACAACATTGCACAAACAACAAGTGTTGAAGTTTATCCTTTTTCTTTCTTTCCCCTTTTTCTTTCCTTTCTTTCTTTTTTCTTTCTTTTTTCTTTCATTTTTTTGTCAACCTCAGGAATGTTATGCACATAGGTTTTCACCGATATTAGCCAATAATGCTTAAGACATGTTTTTTTTTTCATCAACCCTATCGATTATATTATAAACATAATCGCTGAATTCTTTCTCTTCATTTCTCATCGCTATTCTCATCTCTCTACCAGTCACGTGACCCATTGACGTCACAACTTTCTGATAATCTATTACGAAAGGTTTCTAAAGAAGATGGAACACAGTCACGTGCACCTATCATAACACAACGGTTCCCGCAGACAAGTTTGTCAGGATGGTGAGTTCTGTTAGCAAAGTGTTCCATGCTACTGTACGCGTTTAAAAAAAGACGAAGGTACGCTTAATAAATTGCTTTTACGTTCATATCTTATTCACGTAATATTTTTTGTGTGAACTATCTTATATTATTTGTCTGAAATTTTTTTTAATGTGGCTTGGTAAGTATTATTTTAATTTTCCGGACTGTTGTCCTCATATTTTGATTTGTATTATTTTGATTTTCATCTTGATATGTATTATTTTGATTTTTCGGACTGTTGTCCTCATATTTATAAAAAATATTTATGAAAAAAGTATACCTATCAAGTCTCATGTCAAAAATTCAGAGAAACAATATAAAATCCGTACGAACCCCAATACATTGCAACAATGGAGACCCGAATCCAATAATATCTGCATACAAGGTACACTTGAGAAGGCTGGAGTGTATAACGGTCGAAACGTTGTGTTTCTATATATCATGGTAAAGATGAGGACAACAGTCCGAAAAATCAAAATAAAACTATTTTATAATTTAGCATATCTATTCATTATTATTCATTACACACTCCCTTGCACATAAAAGATATAGTTCGACAAATTATTTGTTGGTTCGTTGGTAATTTGTAATAATGGCATTTCAACCTTTTGGGTTATTTAATGCAAAATCATATATATATATATATATATATATATGGAGATCACGCCTGCGCTTTAAAGATGTCTGCAAGAGAAACATGAAGACATGCCACATTAATCTTGCATGACTACTTAGTACCCGAGTCATAGACCACTAAGAGGTGCAGTCGGCGTATTCTACCGACCCATCCAATAGGGCGGTATGCAAATCCGGACAAAACGTTCTGTTTATTTCCGTATCTTAATGAAAATACCACTAATTTTTATTGAAACTGAATAATTTATTTACTTTGTGAAAATATCATTGTTTATGAAATAGCTCATTATTTGTTATTTGAAAATAAACTTCAAAAATAAGTTTTCAAAATAAGGTTCTTCGTTCCTTCGGTAAATCCTTCTCTCTCTCTTCTCTCTCTCTCTCTCTCTCTCTCTCTCTCTCTCTCTCTCTCTCTCTCTCTCTCTCTTCTCTCATTCCGTATTCCATCTATCTATTCTGTTTCTTCTCCCTTAAATCATCCTTTCCATTCTTTCTTATCTTACTTCGCACTATCCTTCTTTCCTTACTTCATTCCATTAAAGCAGACGATAACCGGCTGCTGTATAACACCATAATTCTATCTCTCACTTTCGCTTTCTATCTTTCTTTCATTTTATTATATTTGATTTCTGACATATAGCGTGATAATTTGTCTTTGTTTTTTCTTTCTTTCCTCACAATCCAATCGGAATGATCCATTATTCATCCGAGGTAACGACAGGCGTAACATTCGAACGCGTGCGAACGTCCTTTTTAGTGTAATGCTATAGATGAAGATCGTGACTAAATAGCTTGATGGCTGCCAATATTATTTATGCTGATCGTTCTTGGGTGTATGTATCTGAGATTTACGCCACTTGAAGATCAGTAGAATCACATCGTGACTCGGTTGGTCGGTGAGTTGTCACGATCAAATCGTACTGAGGTCGTCAATTGTTTTAATACAATTGTACATGTGCATGATCTCACCGGTGCATTTCTAGAATATAACGAAACTATAAAGGAAATGTTAAATGTTAGTTGATGTTTAGTAATACTGTTTTAGTAAATAACAATTTATATTTACTAATCATTGGTAGTAAATAACAATAAGTCAAAATGGGCGCGAAAAAAGAGGTAGGAATGACACTGGGCCAAGATTTCAAGAGCGACAGGTCTAGTTGTATTAAAAGACAATCTTGGTTTCTTTATCTTGAAAATATACCTGTAGTTTCGTAAATGTACTACGAAAGCAATCCAAAACCTCTAGATATAGAATAATCTTAGATGAGTCGATATGTATTTAAAATCAAATCTCTCCTCTCTCTCTCTCTCTTCTCTCTCTCTCTCTCTCTTTCTCTCTCTACACACACACACACACACACACACACACTATATTATATATATATATATATATATATATGTATATATAATATATAACTTTATATATATGTAAATATATATATAAAACTGAGTTTATTTCCGGTTTAGGAAATATAGCGATTATTCTGCCTTCTATTCTAGGCAGCTGCTTGTGGACCCATGGGTAAGAGACTTGACGAGCGAAAGTTCGTTCGGGTCTCGATCCCGACCAGAGGTAGCTGCTGAAAAATAAGTCTAGCTGCACTGATGAGGGGTAAACCCCGAAACACGCGTCTGCAGATTGCTTTATATATATATAACTATATATATATATATATAGAGAGAGAGACCTCTAGAGATATAATTTATATATATATATTATATAACTTTTTGATATATACACTTTTTACTGCAAACTCTTTTGAGCTTTTTTTTTAATGAAAAAAAAAAGCTTTAATATTTAAAAATAAAATTTATTTATTTTTAACATAAAATACGCATTTTTTAAAATTATTTGAAAATTCCGGTACTGATCGAGAGCGTTCTGCGCCTCGTGATTATTGATATATTTATTTCGTCTTTCCGTTTACAATGTTGCTTTGATAAAGACCTCATATGTCGAAACAGATTTCTGTCGGCAAAACTTTAAATGATGTGTCAAAAAGTATCGAGATTGAAGCTGGATTTACCAAGATAGAAATGAAGGATGAATGGAATTTTTTTCAGTATACAAGGTGGGTCAAAAAGTACCAAGTCTAATGTTGTATTTAGTAAGATAGAAGTGAAGAATGAATGGAACGTTATTTTTTTCAGAATATATATATATATATATATATATATATAATATATATATATATTATATATTATATATATATAACCTAAATTGAGTCATACACTACCTACGTAGATTTCACTTAGCGGACCTTCAGTATAATACTGACAGTATTATCCTGAAGGTACTTAAGGTGAAACCAAGGTAGTTTCTTACACAATTTAGGTTTTATATATTTTGCTCTACTTAGTGTATTGAGCACTTTTTATATCTTAACTTAATTGACTCATTCTGTTTCTTTTCTTTTCGTCAGTTATTGAATTCTTTCAAGTCATAAGAATGATTCAGCATTTTCATTTTTGCATTTTTTTTTCATCCGGCTTCCTATTTGTAAAATTTCTTTATTTGCAAATTGGATTACCTATTTTTTCACCGATCGAGTCATAAAAATAAAAAGATAATATATATATATATATAAGGAAGAATGAATAAAGAAAAGAAAGTATTGAATGGATAATAAAAGATGAATTTAATCAATATCACATACACATGTGTTTCGGTCAGTTTATCTATATGTACACGATTCAAACTATTATTATTATTAAATAAACAAATGAAATGAAATAATAATGATGATGATGATAACAATAATAATAATAATAATAATAATAATAATAATAATAATTGGAAGGATTGAAACCATTCAGAACACTGCACTGCTGCAATCTGCCAGAATACTCAGAATAGTCTGGAGACCTGAGAGGAGACTTGCTGTCACTCAGACTCCAGTGAAAGACCATCAGCTAAACTGATGTGAAAACTCAAAGGAAGTAATAATAATAATAATAATAATAATAATAATAATAATATATAATAATAGAAAATGTAAAAATATTCCGTACACAGAGAAATTCGACCTTCATCAGAGTGAAATTCTATTTTGAATGAAAAATTCGTTGGAGAAAAACGGAGAGGTTCCTGGACTATATCAACAAGTTACGGATACATATAACACTTTATTTTTGCTATACATAATTGTATCTATCATAACTCATAGAAAAATCAAATATTCGAATTCTCGAGATTGGCTAACGACTCTATATCGTTCAGCGTCCGTAAAGTGAATTTAAAAAAATTCTCTTCGAACATTTTTAAAAATTCTCTGTTTTTCTCCAACGAATTTTTTCATTCAAAATAAAATTTCACTCTGATGAAGCTCGAACTTTCTCTGTGTACGGATTATTTTTACATTTTTCTATTATTATTATTATTTCATTTCATTTGTTTATTGAATAATAATGATAATAGTTTGAATCGTGTACCCATAGATAAACTGACCGAAACACATGTGTAAATGATATTGATTAAATTCATCTTTTATTATCCATTCTGTATTTTCTTTTCTTTATTCATTCTTCCTCATATCGTCGGATTCAATTCCAATTTCATTTTTACACACACACACACACACACAACATATATATATATATATAATATATATATATATATATATATATATATATTATGTTTGTGTGTTAGTAGCAGATGTTATTAACATATGTTAATAACATAAATAATTTAATACTGTAAATAGTAATTGTCAAAATTTAATGTTATAATTTTTGAATGTTTTGAAAGTTACGCCTAGAGGTTAATTGTGAATACAAGCACTTGAAAAATATCGGTTGACAATTTATAGTTAGTATGATTCATTTAAATTAAAAATCTAATTGCTGGAATATATAATTGAATAACAGTGCTATTTACTTACTCAGCATAATTTACAAGACAAGCCACACACAAACACATATATACATTCATACCTGTATGTGTACCTGCTTTGGTCGTAGGAAATGGACACGTCCTGGACGAGGTAGTTTGCTTTTACCCATGGCGCTAACACCCTGGAGAGAGTAATGCATCCACCTATTCGTCCTCCTTTTTATTTGAACCTGTGTTTTTTTCAAATTTTTCAGTATATTACACATTAAAAGGTCGAAACAGATTCTGTCGGCAAACTAATAACATCTTTTGTTTTTTCTAAAAATGTTAAATTCATACTGTCGGATTAACTTCCATTTACTTCATATTGTCTATTGAAAAACAAAATATCTGGATTTTTACATCTCCGGACGCTAATATGATCTACAACACTACGGATTTGTCAACAACTACAAATTCTTGAAACTTTCCATCTTTCTTCAATTGTGCTGTGGACTTTTAACTTACTTTTTGTAGCTGGAATACATCATGAACATTTTTGATACTTTTTATACACTTTTTTATATATTTTTACATCAAACTCTTTTGAGTTTTTAATATGGATTATAATGCTTCTGATTTTTTTTAATAAAACTTTATTTTTAACACAGAATACGCATTTTTTTTTTTAATTCCGGCATCGAACACTAGCGTTCGTTTTACCTCCTATCTAACGGTTATTTATTCCGTCTTTCATTCATATGTTGCTCTTGATGAAGACCGCTCTATTAAATGTCGAAACAGATTCTGTCAGCAAACTCATAACATCTTTTGTTTTTTCTAAAAATGTTAAATTCACACACACACACACACACACACACATATATATATATATATATATATGTGTGTGTGTGTGTGTGTGTGTGTGTGTGTGTGTAAAAATGGAATTGGAAATGAATCCGACAATATGAGGAAGAATGAATAAAGAAAAGAAAGAAGAGAATGGATAATAAAAGATGAATTTAATTAATATCACTTACCCATGTTTTTCGGTCAGTTCATCTGTGTGAAAATATTCCGCGCACAGAGAAGATTTGACCTTTATCAGAGTGAAATTTTAGTTTGAATGACAAAATATTCAAGATAATGACTATATAATGAATGACAAAATATTAAAAATAAAATTTCACTCTGATGAAGGTTGAATCTTCTCTGTGTGCGGAATATTTTCACACAGATGAACTGACCGAAACACATGTGTAAGTGATATTGATTAAATTCATCTTTTATTATCCATTCTGTTATTTCTTTTCTTTATTCTATCTTTCCATATATATATAATATATATGTGTGTGTGTGTGTGTGTGTGTATATATATATATATATATATATATATTATATATATATATATATGGGGTTGATGGGGTTCAGTATTTGCGTCTGTTTGATTTCTATTTGTATATTTTGTCATTTGCTCTTTAACATTTTTATTTTGACATTTATTGTTGGATTTTTTCCCCATTGTCGCGTATTTGAAAAGTTCTGTCAACTCGACGCCGGGTCTTGATAATCAATATGTCAATAATGGAAATCCTTTAAAATCATCATCTCAAGTGTTTGCCTAGATCCTCTCTACTACTCAGCCTATTATCTTTTGAACTGTCTTTCCAAAGATGAAAAGATGGCGTTTAACAAAAGTCCAACCTCCCAGACATGCAAATTCAGGGTCATTATCGTTTCCCCGTTCCGTTTAAAAAGAGAACAATAAAATCGAGAAAAAAAAATGGAGGAATTTTGAAATCATTGTCGTTTTTAAAAATACTGACTGACTTTGTAATTACGAAAATGTCTTCGTTTTATTTTAGGTTTTTAATCCATTTGGCATTTTATGGGTTGAAATTTAATATATTAGAAATTAAATATGAAACGAGACTCGTTTATCACTGAGTCTTGGACAAACAGGAAACGACGCACTTGTCTTGACAGCTGTCTCCAAGACTTTTCTATCAGCCATTCCTTATTGTTATCGATATTTACCAAGATTTGTTGAGCTTGACACAAGGTCAGATGAAGGTTGGTTTAGTTTAGTTTCTTTGTTTAATGCATAGCAACCTTCCTGGGTTATTTAATACCAGAGCCATCCTCGATAGAAGAACAGTAGTGGTACTATTCAACCTAAAGCTGGGTAAATAAGGGTAAAGATGAAACCCAATCGTAGTTGATGCCCTAGAAACGGTCCCAAAGAATTTTGGGAAGGAGTTTGGAAATTAGAGGAAGAATCGGGGGACATCTGATACAGAATTGTTTGCGATCGGTTAGAATATTCTGAAGAATCCTGGAGACGAGGAGATTTTGCTGTTACTTCATCCTCAGTAAAAGACCACCAGGTAAGGCGAGTGTGAAAAACTCTATAGGGATTAATAATAATAATATTATATAATATATAATTATAAATAATAATATAATATAAATATAATAATTTGAACAGTCAAAGGATTTAGAAAGGGTTGGAGTTATGGATATCAGAGGAAGGATTGAAACCATTCAGAACACTGCACTGCTACAATCTGCCAGAATTACTCAGAAGAGTCCTGGAGACATGAGGAGAATTGCTGCACTCAGACTCCAGTGAAAGACCATCAGCTAACACTGATGTGAAAACTCAAAAGAAGTAAATAATAATAATAATAATAATAGTAATAATAATGGTGAAGGTAATACCAATAGTAACTGGTGCACTTGGAACGATCCCTAAGAGTTTAAAAAACAGATTAGAGGAATTGGAAATCACAGGAACACTTAAGACCATCTAGAAAATAACATTGTTAGAATCAGCTATACTACTCAGGAGAGTCCTGGAGACCTGAGGAAACTTCCTGTCACTCGGATTCGAGTAAAAGTCCCAAAGAGTGAAATAAAGATGAGACCATAACTCATGTATTAACAGAATGAAACAAACTTGTAAAACTGGAATACAAAGCTCGGCACGACCGGGTTGGAAAGGTGATCCACTGGGAATTAGGCAAAAAACTAAAATTTTGACCATACAACAAATGGTATATGCATCAACCAGACTCTGTTCTTCAAAATGAAACGCATAAAATTCTCTGGGACTTCGAGATAAAAACGGATCACCTTATCCGAATTAGAAGACCAGACCTGGTGTTGATTAACAAAAAAGAGAACTTGTTATCCGGTAGATTTTGCAGTTCCAGCAGATCACTGGGTGTATAACCCATCGGTCGCTCCCGAGCTAATGGGCTCACAGAATCTCCGAAATTGGCCGTCAAGATCGGATTTTCTGCATCAACCAAGGATTGCAGGGTCTCTATATTTGCGGGAAGTCTAGCCGAATGCCCCACGTTGTGCTAAGATCTCAAACGACTAGAAATCTGCTATAGAACTGATCTCCGAGGTTTAATGGCGGCGATTGGTCACATACAAAAAGAATAAGACTCTTTCTTCTTCAAAAATCAACAACATTTATATTTCAAAATATAAGGGATCAAATAATTACTTCTCAAGGTTTGTGGGAGTGATGTGCCGTAATTATAATATACTTCTGGTCTTCTGCAAAATATGTGCAAAACAGTTCGTAAGTTGACTAAGTTTTCAAAATGGTCTTAGCTGAAGTCAGTTACTCTCGCTGCTCTCCAGTATTGCGTTAATCTTTTCAGCTAGCCCGATTCTCAAGCGATCACAACTTCATCTGCCCGTTTGGCTCATCTGCCCATTCGGCCTCTTCTGCTCCTCAGCCAAAAACGGTCTGAGTTAAGTAACACTCGATCGGAACAATTTTATTTCCGGCCGCATGAAGACATTGGGAATTTTTTCTGCTCCACCCACTCAAAGAAGGGTAACCGCCTTCCTCTTGTTCAACCAGCCAATCAAAATTACTTCCGCTCACCAATCTGGTACCATCTCTTCGGCCACTTGAATGTTTTTTTTAAATACATTCGACCCCTTTTTATGTCGATTCCACAAGAGTTTTATCTCCTTCTCCAGCAATAGGGAACATCAAAACATAGATCTCTTTAATCCTGGTTTTCTTCATGTTCCGGTAATCTATAAACAAGATTTATCTTTTCCCCGCGACTAAAGTCTGGATACATCAAAGACTCGTCTAGGAACGGCTTCCCTCACTTCTGGGAGTTCCGACCTACTTGAGATTTTACTACCGGCCACGATGCCCAGTGTGGGTCATTTTCGGATCGCCATCTGTTTTTGAATCTACGGCCGAGTCGGCAGCGAGTATATATTCCGTGTTTTTTTCTTTCTTTCTTCTAATTCAAAACCTAGATCAGGTCACATCTCGATCGCGCGGCCTTGTAATCTGACCCAAACGATTCGAAGATTTTAACTCCGATTTTTCTTTCTTTCTTTTTCTTATCTTCCAAACCTGAATCAGATCACAGGTGAAGATGAAGGGGAAAACCTTTAAAAAATAGACAAATACATGAACCTTTCCAGAGAATTGAAAAAGCTGTGGATTATGAGGGTGAATGTGATACCAATTGTAGTTGGTGCACTAGGAACAGTCCCAAAAAGCTAGGAAAAAAGACTGGAGGAACTGGAAATCAGAAGAATAATTGAGATCATTCAGACAAATGCATTGCTGCAATCGGCTAGAATACTCAGAAGAGTCCTGGAGACCTGAGGAAATTTGTTGTCACTCAGACTCCAGTGAAAGGCCATGGGGTAACGCTTGTGTGAAAAACTCACTGGAGTGAACATAATAATAATAATAATAATAATAATAATAATAATAATAATAATTATTATTATTATTATTATTATTATTATTAAAGCAAAAATTGATAAGACCCAACAAAATAGTAAATATAGATTATGCGGTAATAGAGATGAGACTGAAAACCATGTACCATGCGAATGTAGCAAACTAGCACAAAGGGAATACAAAACTAGACACGACTGGGTTGGGAAGGTGATCCACTGGGAATTTTGCAAAAATTTAATTTTGACCATACAACAAAATGGTATATGCATAAACCAGAATCTGTTCTTGAGAACGAAACGCACAAAATTCTCTGGGACTTTGAAATAAAAACGGATCACCTTATCCCAGCAAGAAAACCAGACCTAGTATTGATTAACAAAAAAGAAAGAACTTGTCAACTGGTGGATTTTGCAGTGCCAGCAGATCATAGGGTGAAGCTAAAGGAAAATGAAAAAATAGCCAAATACCTAAACCTTGCCAGAGAACTGAAAAGTTATGGAATATGAAGGTCAAAGTGATACCAATTGTAATTGGTGCACTTGGAACGGTCCCAAAAGGATTGGAAAAGAGTTTGGAAAGTCTGGAGATCAGAGGAAGGATTGATACCATCCAGAACACTGCATTGCTGCAATCTGCCAGAATACTCAGAAGAGTCCTGGAGACCTGAGGAGACTTGCTATCACTCAGACTCCAGTGAAAGACCATCAGCTAATGCTAATGTGAAAACTCAAAAGGAGTAAACAATAATAATAATAATAATAATAATAATAATAGTTGTCCGACTTACTACCATTTCCAGATCAAATAACAAGGTCGTAAGTCGTTAAGTAAGGGTGAATATGAAAGTTAATTTTTAGTAATTTTAAAGATCCGAAGATAGTTTACTATTACGTAATAAACTTTTTTCTTGATAGAATTCATCTG
>CM042147.1:36668623-36676123 GCA_023376005.1 Doryteuthis pealeii | reverse complement strand
CAAGCTTTCGAAGATCTTTCTTTTTCAGATATCTTTTAGGAAGCGTGGGTCGATTCTAATATACAGTGAAGAATGTAACCCCACTCAACCCAGCCGCATCGCAAGAGCTCAATAGGTTTATTGTGTGAGAGAAACCTGTCAGCTCTCTCAGACTACACTCAGCATCTTCTGCGTAAACATAAACTCGGCATATGTCGAGCGTAATCATCTCGGGTAACATGTAAAGTTCGTTCGGTTTAAAATAAAACATTTAAATTTTTTTACATTAACTTTATTGAAGAAAAACGTATTTAAAACTCAGTCGGTAGAGAATCTGACTAGGAATCACAAGGTTCCTCGTTTGATACCAGCCCTTGCCAACTCAGTGTATGAGGAGCACAGAATCTGTGATACTCATATGCTAACTTGGTGGGGCCCTGTATTGAACTAGGAACCTTGCAATTACTAGGAAATTGAGTTAAACTGACCCCTCAAACTAAACCGTAGTAAAAAAAAAGTAAAGTCGTCGGTGCGGCCTAAAGTCGGTATCAGCCAGTCAGCGAGGGAGTCTATCCTCTTTTCAATAGCGCTAGACCAAGGAGATTGTTTTTTTTGGAGCGCAGCTCCTTACTTTACCGCACAGATCCCTGTGCTACTCATACGCTGAGTTGGCAAGGACCGGTATCGAACTAGGAACCTTGTGGTTTCTAGCCGAACGCTCTACCGACTGAGCTAACCCGGCCTTCAAACCGTAGTACTTACCCCATATTACATATATGTCGTAAGTTATCAAAAATGAAGGATGTCGAGTCACTTTTATTAGTGAAGTTTAGGATAATTATTCGAATTTAAGGACATTTTATTTGTTTTTGTCATTTATTTATCTATGGATTACTGCCTAAACAGGAGAAGCCTTTCTAAGATCATGGGTGACCATTTATGCAACAGCAGGTACTGTAAGCAACCTGATCTCAAAATGACTTGATTTTGGCATTAAATGACTTGAAAAGGGTTATATGCTGCAAAACATACTTCCAACCAACCAACCAACCAAGCTTTCTAAGGTTGATATTTTTTTTAACTGAATGCGATACAATACAAAAAATACCACAAAAAAAATTCCACCACTCTCTGCTGTTTTATAGGGAATTTTAGATTCCCCTCAACCAGAAATGATAAAGAACGTCTCTGTTACATTCTACAGTCTTCTAATTTATATGACAGTTACAATATCACAACCAACTGCGTCTTTTTTAAATTAAGTGAAGTAATAGAAGGCATGCTTGGTGGAAACGTTAACGTCATGGACAATGGACTTAATGAACCGGGTTCAAATTAGGAAGGAGATTGGGTTTCAATACAGAATTATGACTTTGGAACTATGCATCCGCTTCTTATGCATGCTGTGGGTATAGTGATCGCAACGTCTTGTCAGGCGACTGCCATTCCTTCAATTATTGTCCGTTGTGGGCTCGTTCATGACTCTTTAATCCCGCCAAAGTCCTGCATATCCTAGAACATATCTGGCACAAATAACGATTGGTGTTGACTGCGTCGACAGGTGTTGTATACTCATCATTGTCCTCATGTTGGGATTATTCTGGGTCTTAGAGTGTAACATAGTAGAGACAACAATTGCAGTCGGGTAGCTCTCGTGTGATTTCATGTGATTGACCAAGTCCGCCTTTGGCAATAGGGCCCGGTCATACTCCTCACAGATCCACACATCACCAGAATTGGCTGTGGGTATAGAAGGATAGATACGGCTCTTTAGCTTTAAAAACACAACCGGTATATGAGAATGTAAAGCTCATATCAGCGGTGTAAATCAGTGCCACTACTGTTCTTCTACAAGGATTACTTTGGCATTTGATAACCCATGAAGGTTCATATGACATTAAACAAAGAAACCAAATTATAAACTTGGATTTGCCGCAGAAAAAATGTACAATCATATTGAGGGATTGATCAATTTTAACATGCCAATCAGTCTAGGGTTATTTTATGATCAGCGGTTGGGGAATCTCGTATATCGCACTTTCATATTTGCATTATTTATGTAGTTGTTTCTTAAGAGGTTCTTGTACACATATGTGATTGGCGATCCCTTGAGGTCGAGGATGATAGTCTTCTAGTCATAATCCTGTCCATGGGTCCTTAGAGGCCGATCTTAGCTCTGAAACTTAGCTACACTGCGGACATGTTCTTCTCCGGGGCAGTGCTGATCGAGATTGCTGTCTTCGCTCTTTTAATATTCGTCGCCTTTCCTCTAAATCTGCAGTTCGTTTGTATTCGAAAGTACCGGTGCCATTTCTGTGGTTCTCCAGTGCATTCTGTCTTTGGCTGCTGTCTCACAGATTTTGACGTCGATTTCATGACGTCTTTAAGGCGCTTCTTGTGTAACCCTTGGTCCGTTTTCCTTCTTTCGATTGGGAGTAGAAGATCTGTTTGGGGAGACGATAGTCAGACATTCGTGCCAAGTGTCCGCTTTTTGTTTTTTTGTTTTTTTTCTGGTGTAGAAGAACAACCACGGTCCTTATCCAATAGGAATAGGTTTTAAACTGTTCCATTTGACCCATAGATGGAATTCTAACGGGTACTGCAATCAGAGTGTATCTGGGAGTAATAGCAATAAAGAAGTACACCATATTCCCCAGATTTCCAAAACTAGACCATTGACATCAGATGCAGTTTAGTGTCATACCGAGGCCATCACATTTCTTAGAGAGATGGGCTTAACTCTTTACAGGGCGTACAGTCAATGTATTCTAAGCTCGTGCTAATGAATTTGGAAAATATATGAATCCGTCCCTAATGCCAGCTATGGATAAATAGTGGGATAGATTGAGCTCTTTAGGCTTGGGAAGGAAACAGATCTAGGAAAGAAAATCTTAAGGTCCTTGTGGCCATTTTTAGGCTGCAGGTGAGAGCATTTTACAGTGGAGATCCCTTGTGGCATAAACTTTGATCGGTGTTGTGTAGTATCCTATAATGCTTTTCCGTTGGTCCGTTTATCTAGAATCCTATGATCTTTGTATTCTCAGTGTTAAGCAGAATCCTTGTTTGTTGGTTCGTTCGTCCATGTTAAGCACGAGAACCGAACGCCTTTCCACCAAGGCCTTTAAATAGTTAACCAACCACGTATTCGAGCGTGTTGGTTGGCCGATTGAATCCACGCGGCCTTGAAGAGTCTATAAATCTAAGTTGAGATCTCCAGTATACCTTATATATCAAAATATTCCAATATAAATCAGATTAGAGAGCTAAAAAAGCTATGGGATACAAAGGTGACACTGATAGCAATTGTAGATGGTGCCCTTCGAATGCCCCCCTAAGATCTGCGAAAGGGGCTGATGGAAACTGGATATCAAAGGAAGCATCGACATTATACAGACCACAGCAATGTTAAGATCAGCTACAATATTTAAGAGGGTTCAGAAGACAGGAGTAGACTTAATGTCACTCAGACTTCAGTGTAAAATCAACAGTTAAAACTTGCGTAAAAAATTACATAATAATAATAATACTCAGAAGAGTCCTGGAGACCTGAGGGGACTTGCTGTCACTCAGACTCCTGTGAAAGATCATCAGCTAATGCTGATGTGAAAACTTAAAAGGAGTAAATAATGATAATAATAATAATAATAATAATAATAATAATAATACGCATAAAATTCTCTGGGACTTAAAGACGAATCACCTTATCCCAGCCAGGAGACCTTGTATTGATTAACAAAAAAAGAGAACTTGCTGATTCCCCAGTTCCAGCAGATCATTTTTATGTGTTTTATTCCAAAGAACTTATTATGGTTTGTGTATATATACCCTTTTTGTATGGTTAAAATTTAATTACTTGCACAGATCCCACTTGATCACATTTCAACCTAGTCGTGCCTAGCTTTGTATTCAAGTTGTGCGAATTTGCTGCATTCATTTTATAAGCAAAGATATGCTCCTTCCGATCGCAAGTATTTAGGATTTAATTTAATAAGGATTTAATATAATAAAATATCACATTAAATTGAAAAGTCCAATGATACTAAATTAGAAAGCATATTAAAAAAATTAAGCAGATAATAATATTGTCACAGAATAGAACAGCTTGGATGCTAGCTTTCATTGTTAAATTTTCCTAATCAAATAAAGAATAAGATTACAGTTATTTCTTTTTTAATGGAATTCTTTAAAGATTTATCGACAGGATTTTTACTTATCTTTATTAAGATAAAACAAAAGCATTAAAAATCAATAATACCAAGCAAATATTTATTAAAAACAATTATCTAAGAGCGATATGTAAATTAGACTTCCCGTTCGCACTATAAACTGCTATATGGTTGTACATATGAACACACTTGTATATTATTAGACCAGCAATATAAATGATATAAGACAGAATTAATAAAAATAATTGAAATTTTGATAAAAATAAAACCGTGAAGAATGTAATGTAAACTAATTTGTGACGTCAGTCTTGACGTATTTTCGATTACAGACACACGCAAAATCTCCATTTTTTAAAAATATACTAATACATTTGTATCACCGGGTGTCACAGTCTGTCGTCCCCTCAGATAAATAATTCCGTTTTGATTTGTGAGGAAATAAAGGAAAGAAAAAGGACATGCTACATATCAGAAAGAAAATAGAAGAAAAAGAGAGAAAGGGAAAAGAGCAATTAAAGGAAGGGGGTGGAGACTGTGTTAAATCAAGTTTTTTATACTTTTTACATATTTAACTACTTTGCAATAGCTCTTAAGCATACATATCAAAGGTTGTAATAAATCATCATACCGAGGTATATAAAACGTTGTAAGATTTAAGTTATCATACCATGCTATCATATATATATATATATATATATATTATATATATATATATATATATATGACGAGCCTTCACATCATGAACCAAAAACGTTACTTCTATACCCATGATGCACCATACAAGAGTATATAAGGAAGAATAAAGCGCGTGGTGTAATGGTTAGAGTCATGGGAAATGGACTCGTCGACCCGAGTTCAAATCCTGGACGTGGTAACTGCATTTCACTTAGCGCTAATACCCTTGGGAAAGGTATGAATCCTACTCTCCCTCCAGCTATGGGTAAATAGTAGGGCAGGCTGGGCTCTCTAACCTTGGTTAGGCAACCGGTCTATGAGAAGGAAAACTCTGAATTGAAACCTGTTAAACTCCGCTTAAGAAATTGACCTTGTGTCGCATCCTTGCTCGTGCGGAGGGATTGGTAAATATATATAAGGAAGAATACGAACACACTTGTTCACTTGGTTTGAAAATCGCATTGGCGAGAAGCTGACTGTTATCAAGCGACGTTGACGTTGTGTCTTCTTTACTCAAACTATATATATTATATATATATATATATTATATACATAATATATATATATATATATATATATATATTATATATATATATATATATATATATATATATATAATATATGATATATATATGTATAATCCAATTCTCCCCAGCTATGGGTAAATAGCAGGGCAGACTGGGTCCTTTAACCATGACTAGGTAACTAGTCTATGGGAAGAAAAACTCTAAATTCAAACCTGTTAAACTCCGCTTAAGAAATTGACCTTGTGTCGCATCCTGCTCTTGTGTGGGGGGGGGAGGTTAAACTCCGAAACACGTGTCTGTGGAAGACTTATTAATATATGCTCCCATAAATTTGGTATGAGCGCTCTAAGGGGTGATTTAAATTAACTTTCACTACTAAGCATATAAGCAATGATCGTTTCCCCGGAAACTTGATCTCACTGTGATCGCAAAAATATATAAACAAACCTATGTATTTAATAGTTTAAAACACCAGCCTCGCTACAGCAGCTGTCAGTGGGCGAGGGGATAAGATATCAGAGCTGGCAAACAGTCAGTCGGAGTTCGACCCTAGCCAAGGGTAGTTGTTGTGTCTAACCACAATGAAGAGGCGTGAAACGCCGAAACACGTGTCTGTGGATGACTTATATATATATCCGCTACTAACTCACCAAATCGCATGTAAATGCACGTAATTTTGCTTTCAATAAAAATCTTTCGACTGAGGTTGTCCGTATAAATCGGACGAAATATTTCAACTCTTAGATTTGTTTTGAGTTATCATTTCTTGTTCACTATCATTTTACCTACCTCATACTGTCGGATTCTACTCCATCCATCCTATCTTCATATATATATATATATATATATATATATATATATATATATATATAATTATGGTATACACTGCTGATGAGACCAAAAGGAGGTCGAAACAGCTGTCCAGTGCTCCGGATGTCGCAAATGGTGTTTGCCGAGTTGTCTGGTCATGGTAATATGATTCAATTATCAATTTTATATATATATATATATATATATATATATATATATATAATGGTAGTTATTATTATTATTGGATAGTGTCGGAAGTATACTGAGTCTACATCCGAGGCTGACTGCCAAAAAGACTTCTCTGACTCTCGGACTAAAACATTTTCCTGGCTGAGATCAGCATCAATCTCATTAACTACCATCAATCTCATTAATCTTACTTGGAATCAAACAAAGCAGAAAAACAAACAAAGCAAAAAAAGAAACAAAAAAAAAAAAAACAAAGCAGAAAAAATATAATCAAATCATTGTCACGTGCCCACAACGATCTTATTTACAGTTGAACATTTTCCCGCGCTAACCTGACCGAATTTTCAAGTTAAATAATTCAATGTAATAATCAAATGTTAAAAATCCCTTACCTGTATAATTATCTTGTCCTTTCGTTGGATCGCGCGTGTGTACTCGATATGGTGTGCTGTGGAAAGAAAGTGTATATAGATATAAATATATATATATATATGACGTAATACTTATGTACAGGTTATATTTATCTATAGATAGGTACATGAATTATTGTGCGATGAAAAACGGTACATAAAAAGGACGAAATAATTTTTTAAAAATTAGAATAATGAGATAGTAGCGGTAGCAGCAGCAGTAATAGTAGTAGGAGGAGGGGGAGGAGGAGGGAGAGGAGGAGGAGGAGAAGAAGAATTAGAAAAATACAGTTTAAAAGATTAGAAGAATAAGAAGAATTAGAAAAAGAATTATAAGAAAAACTAAAAGACGAACTAAGATAATTACGAAAAGAAGAAAAAGAAATCTAAAATTTAGATTCAGTTGAGATCTTAAATTTAATCTGTTAAAAATGCGACACTCTAAAGATAGTTTAAGGAAAAAATTCGATGTAGATTTTAATTTAGTAAAATGTCCAAATTCCGTTAAGAGCTAAGGTTTAATTCTATTAATCTATTTAACTTTGAGTCTCTCTCTCTCCCCTCTCTCTCTCTCTCTCTCTCTCTCTCTCTATATATATATATATATATATATAATATATATATATATATATATATATATGAGGAAGAATGAATAAAGAAAAGAAAGAAACAGAATGGATAATAAAAACAATAACATACACTAGGTTCCGAGAAATTTTCAACATGTTAGGGATAAATAATAAC
>CM042147.1:36653623-36663623 GCA_023376005.1 Doryteuthis pealeii | reverse complement strand
TTATCCGATTTTAAGAAAAGTTTCAGTGTTGATTTACCAATAAATGAGTTTTATACTTCATTAATTTATTTATTTCAAAACTTTCTGGATGTTTTTTCAGGTCACTTAACTTTGACTCCCTCCCTTTATTTTTGAGATGCAAAATATCGGTGGGATTATATGTGCTTGATATTAATGTCTGTATAAATAAAAAGACAAAAGACCGAAGGTGTGAATAGAAGGAAAGATTTTTTTTAAGTATACTACCTTATATATATATATATATATATATATTATATATATATATATATATATATATATATATATAGTTTAGCGGTGCAAAAAAATAATATTTTGAAAATGATGATTAGTGAATTTTACGAAAAGCCACAATATTTCGCGGAAAACCAAAAGTGTTCATGGAAACCTGAAATCCCAAGAAACTCACATTGGAAAACAGTCTTCTCTGTTGTTTCTATACACCTTGCAGTGGGAGACGTAATAAATTTCCGTCGAACAAATTTCTTAAAGCAATGATACTATTAATTCTGTATTAATTTGTAAATTCTCCGTTATATTGAACTTATCTGGGGAGGGGCTTAAAAAAATTTATCGTAAAATACATAAATAATAATATCAAAAAGTAATTAATTAAAAAAAGTGTTTATTATACATGAAATATAGAAAAATCAAGCATTATAATCATGGCGTATTCAATTCAGGCCGAATATATTGTCCAAAAGTAATTAGTAAAAACAAATCTGGAGATCCCACATCTCTAAGGCCGGTATAATTTTGTCAGAAATAAAAGGGACCAAGTCACTAATAAGCACCCCAGCCAATATCAGTTTTGAAAATAACTGAATTTTGCTTTTCATCGGTTGTTAGTAAACAAAATCAACAGCCGATAAAAACGAAAGACACATTTTTATACTAAAATAGTTTTTGATTTTAATTTAAAAAATTAGTTATTTCATGTTGTTGTTGTTAGCATATGTGAAAAAAATAATTTTTCACTAAAGATAAACTAATATTGTTATTTTTTTTAGAAATAAAACTTAAAACGAAAGACATGTTTATTTATTTTCCATGTGCCTCTACGGATAGTTAATAAAACAGATTTCGCTATCAAATTTTAATTCTAAAATATTATAAAATTCTGAAATATGGTTAGGGTTAGGGTTAGCAGTTATTATTATAACCTTATAATATATTTTTATCGTAGGCCACATACTATAAGAGAGACATGATTTCGTAGGTCACATTCAAAAGGTAAGCCACATACTGTAATGGTACCAAAAAATGTGTCTTTAATTTTTTTTTTAAACGTGTTTTTGGTTAAAGTTTTATAATTAAAATAATATAATAATTGCTACCGAAGTAACAATTTCAACATGAAATAACTAAAAAAAAAGTGCTTCTAAAATCGTCTGTTAACAAACAACCGGAATTTGACGGTGAAAAGCAAAACATGTCCTTTTGAATCTAGGTCTTAGCTAGGGTGTTTATTAGGTACTTGGTCCAATAAAGGTACGAGCACGACCAGCAAGGATCGAACTCACTTTTCAGTTGTAACTGGTCTTGTAAACTATTACACCACTATGGAACGCCCTTTTACTCAACCACTTCACCATGTAGGGATGTGACTCAAGGACACAAGTATGGAGCATCAAGCGAGGATTACATTCACTATTCAGTAGTAATGAATCTGCGAGACTAGTTGTCTAATCATAACACAACGGTGGACACCTCAACGCAAGGATACAATAGGTATTTATCCAATGCATTCGCCTCGAAGAACTGGGCATCCAAAGTGGATCGATCTCGCCAATAAATATTAATGGAACTACGAGACTAGCTTGATAACCATTACATCATGATAGGGCGTCCTAGGCATTTACCCGATCCGTTCACCACGATAAGATATAATACAAGGCCGAAATTATGGCGCATCCAATAAGTATCAAACTCACTACTTAGTATCAATGGATTTACGAACTATCTGATAAACCTTTATCCCACGATGGGACGCCTTAACCCAGGGATACAGTATGCGAGCTAGAATCTATTTAAAGGTAAGAAATAAACAAGGAAATGCTAATTTTCATCAAAGTAGTTCCCTTGGTATTCGGCACACTTACTCTAGCAAGCTTTTTATTTCTGTTGAAGCAATACTAAAACCCCTCCACCCAGCCAATTGGGTTGTAGAATTCGCCGAGTGTACCGCTGCAACACTCCCTTAATTGGGGCCACCTGTTGACTATGGGTGACAACCTGTAATGCCCGAGAATAGGATTTCGGTAGCTGAGCCGTCTGTTATTCGGGTACTAAATGGTCCCGAAACATGAAACACTTCACTTTGACCCTTACTTGGACTATACGGGCGATCGGAGAGGCACTATCCAATCTATCGGCTGGTCAAGTCAAACCCTAGCAACTACATGATTGTCCTGACCGTATTCTTTAAAACGGTTTTATGGCAAACACCCACCACTTTTTACCATATAAAGGTGCTAAAAGGTATATATAATATATTATAATATATATATATATATATATATATAAAGGATTTGGCATTAAAAACCTCAAAAGGGTTTATATGCCATTCAACCAAACTGGAAATCTTCTTTTGATTTGGCATAAAGCTGACCGATCTTATTATTTTAATGTATGCATTTACCAATCCATCCGCACGAACAGAATATGCTGTCGTCGGGGTGGCCTAAAGTCGGTATCAGCCAGACACCGAGGGAGTCTATCCCCTTTTCACTAGCGATAGATCAAGGAGATTGTTTTTGCGTCTGGGGTGGTACGCCACACCTACCATCAGTTCCTTACTTTACCGCACATATCCCTGTGCTTACTCATACGCTGATTTGGCGAGGGCCGGTATCGAACTAGGAACCTTGTGGTTTCTAGCCGAACGCTCTACCGACTGAGCTAACCCAGTCTTTTACCCAGTCCGTTATATTATTTATACACAGCTGGAAGGAAAATAGTTGGAGTCATACCCATCCCAACGGTATTAATTATATATGAAATGCAAACAGCTTCGTCCAGTATTCGAACTCGTACCGCCGTGTTTATTTCTTTCGACAATAACCATTGCACAACTGTCTCCTCCTTTTAATATACTCCTTACTTTATAATATACTTATTTTTAATATACTTCACATCCTCAAATCCTAGCGTTGGGGTGTATTTCTAGCTCAGTAAACAAGAAAACGTTGCCCGGAGTTAAATATGGTGATTATAGAAGGCGCTACCGTTGCAAAATTATGTGTTTCGCCAAAGATTGTAAAAAAATGTTTGCTACTGATTTCATACTTTTTTTTCCAATTAATACTAACTCGTCTAGATTTTCTCAAGACTCGGCTAGACTAACAGACACATGTCAAAAAATTCCTTCTACTTCATCTTTGCGGTCATTTTCACCTTTAGTTGGTTAAATTGCTAGCAAATAAGGCAATTAGAGTAACCTCCCTTGATTTTCACTTTGAAACAAGCCGGTAGCTAGTTTGAAAGTCTCCGTTCGAAATAAACAAATCTTAGAAACATTTTTGAAAACCATACAACTGCATGCTTTAACACAAAAATATCATAAAATGTGATCTTAATAACAATTAAGTTCATTTAAGATAATGTTATGCTAATAATTTAGCCAACTGACTTTCATCTTGAAACAAGTCGGTAGACATTTTGAAAGTCTCCGTTCGAAATAAACAAATCTTAGAAACATTTTCGAAAACAATACAACTGCATGCGTTAACACAAAAATATCATAAAATGTGTTCTTAATAACAATTAAGTTTATTTCAGATAATGCGCAAGCACAATTTTATGCTAGGAATTTAGCCAACTAAAGGTGAAAATTACCACCTTTTCTGTTTCATGTTGTATTTTTGTTCCTTTGGTTTCATCCTTTTCCGGATTTTGTAGCTTTTCTACGGTCCACGCCCAGACGAAAAATGACCTTGACAAAAATCTTTTGTAAAATAAGAAAGACATGACTAGACTTAAAATGGATAAACGGATCGTATAAAAATGAATGTTTTTTTTTATAAGAAAAGGTCAACAGTGCCTGGTGTAGTCGACTGGGCGGCCTAAAGTCGCTATCAGCCAGTCAGCGAGGGAGTCTATCCCCTTTTCAATAGCGCTAGACTAAGGAGATTGTTTTAACATCTGAGGTGGAGCGCCACACCTACCATCAGCTCCTTACTTTACCGCACAGATCCCTGTGCTACTCATACGCTGAGTTGGCGAGGACCGGTATCGAACTAGGAACCTTGTGGTGTCTAGCCGAACGCTCTACCGACTGAGCTAACCCGACCCATTTGATTTAATCGAGATGAAGTTATTGAAAGTGTTTGAAAAAATGTGTGATTGATTGATATAAAAGACTAGGAGAGATAATGAGGCTGCAGATCTATGGAGTATTGAGATCTCTTTATTGTCATTACTTTTAGATCTTCTCTTTAGAAGGAGCTACAGTTGCAAAAATAAGTAATTCGCCAAAGATTGTTTATCGGAAATTCAACAGAGAATTATTTTCCCCTGCCGCTAGGGGGAAAATCGCCAATAGGAGGTTGGCGCGAGAATCAAACTAAACCTCACTTATCAGGGAGCAGTTATCGAGGAGACACGCAAAAATAAGCGGTCCCACCACCAAACTTGTATGTAGGCCGTCGACCTGGACGGAGGCGTTTTTGAACAGCATACTTTCTGAAGGCCGTTTCGACAGCAAACTTATCAGAAGGCTGAGGACCTAAATAGTCTACTTGAAAAGGGCCCTATCCACCGTCATTTAAAAGAACAGTTACCCAGGCGAGAAGCTTCTAAAATAGCATCCCCTACTTTACTTAGGATGAGAACCGACAAAACGGACGCGTCTCTACAGAACTCTACAACCAGCGACCAGAATACACCTGTTAGCGCCACTTCTCCACGAACAGTATTTAACCTCACAGATAAGTCTTGTAGCAAATGCCAATAAAATCTGTACCAAGTTCTTGTATTATTTGTCAATACATGTATTAAATTTCCATTGTGTGTTTGTCTTCTTTCGTCCGAACAATTGGGAGATTTAAGAGGCTCCCCCTTTAAACCCGTAAGTTCTCTTATGTTTTAAAAAATGATTCATATTAGTTTTATACTTTTTTCTAATTGATACGACTCATCTAGATTTTTCTAGACTTGGCTAGACTACCATATATTAATATAATATGTTAATAATGATTTGACATATGCCTAAGAATTCCTTCTACTTTATTTTATATAATTTTCACTTCAAATTTCATTATTCATTTCAGAACAAATTCAGCTTATCAACCTTTCTCAATACTATAAAACAGGTTTCACTATGAATTAATACTTTACATTATTGACCATGGCATTAGTTAAAATTTAATTCTCGAAAAGTAATCTAATCTATTTTATATTTGTCAAAGATTGTTTTAAAAAATGATTTATATTAGTTTTAGACTTTTTTCTAATTAATACAACTCGTCTAAATTTTTCTAGACTCGACTAGACTACCATATGTTAATATAATATGTTAATAATGATTTGACATATGTCTAAGTATTCCTTCTACTTTATTTTCTTTTACCTTTCGGCTATTTTGTGTCCCATTGTCTTTTAAGTGTCATCGTTTTTTTTTAAATTTTGCACCTTTTCTCCGCTTCAAGCCAAGTTTAATATTTGACAGTTTTAATTCGAAATATGACCTTGACCTTGTGAAATAAGAAAGACCTTATTATACTTAACAGGAAAACATGGAAAATAGATCAGTTTTTAAAGGAAAGGGTTAACGTTCCACAAATCCTGGTAGGATTATAAATAAACATGGCTAATTAGTGATAAAGTAATTAAAAATGTTTTAAAACATTGTGATAGATATAAAAATAAAATATTGGGATAGATGGTGAGGCTCTATTGTGGCGAGAGAAACCACGAACGTAGTAGTTCGAAGCGTGCACGGCTGTGTTTGGCATGTAGAATGAGATCAGAGGCGAGTGGGGAGATTGAACTCGCATTCTCCTGATCGTGAGTCGTGGCCTGACGCATGGGAATTGCTAAACTATCCAGAGTGGCCCAGATGGGAAGGATTGACGCGTGCTGATTAGTGTCGCACGTGATGCACGGGCAGGTCAGAGTAAGGAGCCCGGATGAACACTGTAATTGTGTATATAATGACCAGCCCTCACAAACCGTGGAGAAAAGCTTGCAGTAGCATTTTGGCTGTGGTGACGAGTGGACGAGAGACAAGATAATTTGATAGTGTTGGTGAGAAGAGTGCAGCATTGCTGGGAGAGTAAAAGTGTCGGACTTAACTGTGCCCCCCAGAGAACATTCTTATTAGATCTATAGAGTATGGAATTTCCTCAGACCCGAAAAGGAAATACCAGTGTAAGGTCCCATCAATAAGTCAAATAGATTTGTATGAAAATTATTACAATAGACTTGGATAGACTAACAGACATATGACAAAATTTATTTTAGTTATTAAATTTTACAAAACACTATTTTACTTTATTTTTTCAGCATCTTTTGTCCAAACAAATGTTAGATTATGGTTTATCTGTATCTATTATTTTGGGTGTAGTGTGGAAAGTCAATTGGAAATTGCACTCGGAGACATTAGATAAAATGGGTTTGATTGACAGGTGAAAACCCCGAGATCAGTTTGGTTCCGTGGCTGAGATTAGTTGGTTTCAGACATGGCATCAAAATGTTAGAAAAATAGTTTTGAAAATATTTTGTTGGTCCCAAGAGGGTAAGTTGCACACATGTGCGGGAGATATTGTTTCACCTGTATACCTTAAATGACACCAATTACTTGGATTTAGTCGAGTTATTAAGAAAATCTCAATTAAGAAGTAGAATAAAGAAGTGTGCACACGAAGGTGCCTTATCGTTTATCTATTTATATATATATATATATTTTTTTAATTTTATATTTTTGCTAATTTATATTAGAAGAAGAAGAAGAAGAAGAAGAAGAAGAAGAAGAAGAAGAAGAAGAAGAAGAGAAGAAAGAAGAAGAAAGATAGACTAGTCAGGAAAGTCGGCCAACGACCGATGAACATAGCAGAGGCCCATTCAACACTATGAAATAAGATTATGTAATTGATTTACGAAAAAAATGTATTTAACCCAATTGTAACCTTTATTTAATGTAAATAATTGTTTCGGTAGGACACAACATTCTTTTTTACTTATCTGCTTTCAAAATCTTTAATTTCAAATATCCGTACAATTAGTTACGCCTTGCAGCAATATGGCTTCCCGTTGAATATTATCAATTGTTATAGTTCCCCCCCACCTACTGGCTGAGTATCCATTTTCTCTTCGAAAAATATTTAATTACATTAAAATCGTCTCCTTGTTTAATAAGTAAATCTACTAAATCTGGTAGCCCGACTAACGTTAGATTGCTTGGCCGTCTATAAAAGACAAACAAACAAACTCTTTTCAATTAATAATAGAGACATCTTTCCATTACCTAATTGTATTCATATCTTTTCTCTCAGTCATTGTTTTCTCTACCTCCATTCCTGCTTTCTTTTTTTTTTTTTTTTTTTTTTTTCTTTTATATATCCGCTTTTTTGTCTATGATCTGTTTTGCACCAATCACAGTTCTTTCTTTAACTTCACCACGTACGATTCCTTTTGTTTTTCGGTTTTGTTTTCTTTTCTTTTTTCTATTCTTATTTTGTTTCCACTATTATCTGCCGACCGGACATATTTATTTATTGGAGCCAGGGTGCTTGCAAATTTGAGTAAAAATTAGTATTTGTCCTTAATAAAATTCCAGACAGGATGGTGTGTTGGTGCTAACATTTTTCAGCCTAAAGCACATACAAAATGGCCGGCTGTCAATCAAAATTTCAGACCGGAAATGAGTGAGAGAAAAAAACACTTCAATCTTTTTTGGCAAACAAGGTTTGTGTTGCTTGAAACAATTACTCTGAAGTATTAAAATGAATAGAGTTGTTCTTCTAAACATTTTTCTTTTCTTTTTGTTTAAACAAAATCGGCAAATGCAAGGTCGGGTTAGAACAGTTTGTAAATGTAAACCCGGCATTCCGCAAAAAGCATGCTTAGCTCAGTCAGTAGAGCACCGCCTCGAATCGAAACCACAAGGTTACGGGTTCGATACCCTGTCAACATTTTATTCACTGGGAGAATTCTTCATGAAAAAGGTACCTCAATCAATTGTTCTAGAATTTTATGATGGTGGCTGGTTTAGCTCAATCAGAAGAACATCCCATTGGAACCACAAGGTTCAATATCGGTCCTCACCATCACCATCGTTTGGATCTCTGCGGTAATGTCTGGCGCTGATGGTAGGTGTGACGCTCCAACTCAGCACCAAAAACAATCTGCCTGGTATAGCGCTAGTAAAAAGGTATTATACTCCCTCGCTGTACGGCTGATAGTGACCATAGGTTACTGCTCCTATTTTACTTACTTATTTGTCCATAGATGAGGGTATAAGATATGGATTCATACCTTTTCTCATGGTATCTACGAGGGTGAGTTAAAAAGTAATGCCATTTTGTTTAGGACAGGTATAATTACCAACACAGGAACATGTATCATACATCAAAATGAAACTGGTCCTCTGTGGATCACATCCCTACTCCTCCACGTTTCTCTCAATAGCAATGTTCCAGCTTCGAATGAGAGTACGTATCCCTATCCCGTAAAATTCTGTTTACTGCTCTTTGAGCCACTTCTTCACTACTGATTTCACTTCATCGTCACTGGAATAACGTTTGCCTCTGAAACCCTCTTTCATGATGCCGAAGACATGATAGTCTGAAAGTGCTAAATCTGGTGAGTATGGAGGATGCGTTAAAGTTGTCCACCCGAATGAGGCGATTTTCTTCCTTGTCCTGGTGCTTGTGTGTGGTCGAACATTGTCTTGCTGAAGGAGGACATTGGCAAGTTGGGTGTTACTTGTTGGATTCTTGTTCTGAACCTCGTTAGGGTCTCAATGTAGACCTTAGTTTTACTTATTTTTTAAAATCACATGAAAATGGCATTACTTTATGACTCTCCCTCGTAGAAAGGTAAACGATAGGATGTTCCGTAAAAAAAAAAAAAAAAATAAAGACAATGAAAACGTGCGGATCAGGATAAAGCATTATCTGCCTTATGTCTTAATAATTGTAATGGTTGTGTCTGTCCTCTCAAGACGGCTTAATACTCTGATACAGAACTACCAAATTTATCCACTCTGTCTACTGAGGTAAGTAGAATACACCGACTGCACCTCTGCAGAGGGGTAAAATCCCAACTAAAATGAAATCGAATTTTTAATAGATTCAAATGTATAACGTATAAGAGTGTAAATAAGTAAAGTCATCGGGGTGGCCTAAAGTCGGTATCAACCAAACAAGGGAGTCTATCCCTTTTCACTAGCGCTAGACCAAGGAGATTGTTTTTGGATCTGAGGTGGAGCGCCGCACCTACCATCAGCTCCTTACTTTACCGCACAGATCCCTGTGCTACTCATACGCTGAGTTGGCGAGGGCCGGTATCGAACTAGGAACCTTGGGGTTTCTAGCCGAACGCTCTACTGACTGAGCTAAAGAGTGTAGTCTAGAGAAATTATTCAAAATCATAAATCTTTCAAATAAACATTATATATATTATTTATATGCATATATTTTAAGATGAAATAAAATTAAAATTAGCACACACATAAACTTACACACATACACACATATATACCAACCCCTCCGCACGAGCAGGATATGACACATGATCAATTACTTAAGCGGAGTTTAACAGGTTCAGAGTTTTACTACTCCTAGACAAGTTGCTTAACCGAGACTTAACAATCCGAACCGCCCTACAATTTACCCATAGCTGATGGGGGAGAATAGCTGGATATATACCTTTCCCAAGAGTATTAGCGCTATATGAAATGCAAACAGCCTAATGCAGGATTTGAACTCGGGTCATTAAGTCAATTTCCTATGACGATATCATTACACGACGCACCTCCTAC
>CM042147.1:36628623-36646123 GCA_023376005.1 Doryteuthis pealeii | reverse complement strand
CTGAATGACTCAATACTAATTAGCATAGAACAACAGGCTAGAAAAAGATCCTGACCGTGTCTTTTCTTTCCGACCTAGTATGCAAAACATATTCCTCACCGTTATACATAATGATAAAACTGTTGTTATTGTTAACGGTGTGTTGTCTCGTTCTTAGTGTTGCTAATAACTAAGGCAGCGCATTTCCACTGATCTTCCGACCGTCACAAAGACGCTCCGACCAAGTTACATCGATCCCAGTTCAGCAGATCAAAAGAACACGACGTGGGCCCAGAAAGTATCGACAGAGCAACTAGCCGAATACACATGTGGTAGTCACGGAACTATGTCATCTTATCAAGTACTGTGACTGGCATAGTACCACAGGTTGGTTAGTTGGTTTGTTGGATTTTAGCGAATGAAAACCCTTATGTTATTTTACGCCGAAGATGTTTGCTTTATTCATTATTGTTAGAAATCCTTTTTTTTTAGAATACTTTAAAATATTTAAAACTTTTTTATCTATTTAATACTTAGATGAGACCCTAACAGATACTAACACTCCAGGTGATTGTGGATTTGCGAGTAATTACAATGAAGGATCATTCCACATTCTCCAGAGATCGAGAATTGAACCTCACTTCTAGAACACTTTAACGTCATACCCAGGACACTAAAACCCTCAACAATCGTCTTCGAGCACATATATTATGAAAAGGGTTGGAGACTTCCATAAGAGCAATACGGTTGGGACAATCATGTACATGCTAGGACTTGACGTGACTTGATTAGAGGAGGTCTCTTCGATCGCCCGCCTCGCCCAAGTAAGGTCAACAGTTGAACAGCCTTCCATCCTTAAGCACCATGGGTTACCACCCACGGCCAACAGGTGGCCCCAATTGAGGGGGTATTACCCTCTGCAGAAGTGCTTTCGGCGTAGTTTACAACTCCAGCCGACAGGAATGAACTTAGATGGGTGATCACTAAAGACTAACAGGTATTGCAAGCAATCAAAGTCCATAGGATAATGTCGTTTATGAGTTCGTTCTTGCTTATTCAGTAATGCCAGCATGTATAGAGCGTGGAATTGAAGGAGTACATGCAAAATATTGAGGCAGCACTCTTGTACGTAGATTTCTCCAAAGCAAAGGAAAAAGGAGCAACTATTTCTTCCACTGGTTTTGCTAGATCACATAAGTTAAGAGATGTGCCTATTCAGAACTTAGATGGACGATTACTAAAGACCAAAACGAACTCCTGTGTTCTAGTTTAATCAAGGCTCATTAAACATTTACACTAAAAGCACCATTTTTGTTAGATCACAAAAGTTAAGCAGTGATGAGCCTATTTACTATTTAGATGGTTGACTACATCTTGAATCATTGTTAAGGGGAGCAACCGACTTTTAACTTATGGTATTAGCATATATATATATATGTATATATATATATATGAGGTTAAGTAAACAAACAAATGTGTTTATTTTTATATGGCTTTAAGCCGACAATTATTGGAGGATATGTGCTTAATTGAAGTCATACCTAATTTTGAAAATTAATTAGTTAATAATTAATGAATTTAGGCGGGCATATATGTTCAAATGTAAGGCTAAACAAATCGAGAAAATGTCAATCCCTTAATAGGTCGAAATGTACATTCAGAGATTGACATTTTCTCGATTTGTTTAGCCTTACATTTGAACATATATGCCCGCCTAAATTCATTAATTATTTACTAATTAATTTTCAAAATTAGGTATGACTTCAATTAAGCACATATCCTCCAAATATATATATATATATATATATATATATATATATATATATATATTATGAACAATATTTCGATCTATTAAATATCATCATCAGAGCATAATGATAATTAGGTCCGTTTTTAGATGTAAATGTTTTTAATCCGGATTCATTAAGAGAGCTGACTTCCATAAAGGATTCATTCAGGGAATTATCGCAGCCACCACCACCAACAAAAAAAATGATTCCACCCTAACTAGGAAATACATAACAGCATTAAAAAAAAAAGTGATCCCTAAATAACAACATACACATCATCCCCTCTGTCAAAGGAGGAGGAGTGGTCATCATGTGTTCAAAACAATACAAAGACAAAATGCTTGAAATCCTCAATGATTGTAATATATATATATATATATGGGAGAAATATGAGGAGGTTAATCCGATAATATGAGAAGAAAATCCACTACCCACCCCTAACCACCCCTACTGACAACCTACTGTTTTCACCATTTTGAGAATGTCCATCATTGAAGCAAGAACTATATTCAAGTCCTGAAGAAGGTCTAATAGACCGAAACGTTACATCGTCGACAATAAACATCCAGTTTCCATAACATCCCGTGTTTGTCTACTTATTCACACACCACACACACAACACACATATTATATATATTATATATATATATATATATATATAATATATATATATATATATATATATATATATATACTAACTCCTCCGCACGACCACAAAGTCATTGTTTTAAGCGGAGTTTAACAAATTTGTATTCAAAGTTTTCCTTCCCCGTGGACCGGTTGCCTAACTAAAGAGCCCAGTTTGCTCTACTATTTACCCATAGCTAGAGGGAGAATAGTTGGAATATATACATTTCCCAAGAGTATTACCGCTATGTGAAATGCGTCCAGAAAAGGTTTCCAGGGTATGATACTAAACTGCCTCTGATGGTGAGGCTCCAGTTTTGGAGATTTGGGGAGTGTTCAGTAACCCTATTTGCCATTATTCCCAGATCTACTCTGACCCGTAAGATAGATATGTTAAGAAATAATTTCTACTCAATAGGAATACTTGATATCATATAACTGAATTATTCAAAAGATTTTGTATCATGATGGGAAATTGACGTTACTCTATATGTCTACCGCTCTATGTATCTATCCATAGCTAAGACACCCCCATTAAGAGGGGGGCTGAGTATGACATTAAATTACAATACCTCCAATTTACCCATAGCTGGCGGGATAATATTTTGATACATACTTTTCCCAAAAAATGTTCGCTCTATGTTAAATGCAAACAGCCTTATCCAGGATTTGAACTCGTCTCCCTGTGTCCATTTTCAACGACGATAATCATTACACCACTCACCTAAATCTCCTAATATAAATACGAGGGTAAGTAAAAAATTAATGCCATTTTCTTTATTTCATGTGAACGTTTTAAGGCCTTCATTGAGACCCTAACGAGACTCAGAGAAAGAATCCGACGAATAACACCCAACTCCTTCAGCCTATAATGCTCGACCACACACAAGCACCAGACAAGGGTGAAAATCGCCGCATTCAGGTGGACAACTTTACCGCATCCTCCATATTCACAGATTTAACGCCTTCAGACTATTATCTTCAACCCCACGAAAGAGGGTTTGAGAGGCAAACGTTATTCCAGTGACGAGGAAATGAAATATGTAGTGAAGAATTGGCTCAGAGAACAGTTAACAAAATTTTATGGGGCAGGGATACATACTCTCATTCGAAGCTGGAATATTGCTATTGAGAGAAATGACTATGTGGAGAAGAAGGGATGTGATCCACTAAGCTTCATTTTAATCCATGATACATGTTCATATGTTGGTAATGATCCCTGTTCTAAATAAAATGGCATTACTTTTTTACTCACTTTATATTTACCTAAAAAAAATGTTTCTTAGAATCTTTGAATAATTCTGTCGAGAAAAATATAAGAGGCGCTTATCCCGACGCAGCGGGGAGGGGCCAGTAGCGAGCTTTAGTGGGGTAGCCACCAGACCAGGTAAATAAAGTGGTTGCGAAATTTAGTGGGCTTTGCAGCTAACCACTTCAAAAACGCGACCCATTGTTACTCGTACTGGGTCAATTAGTTGGGGGAGGGGGGAAGAAGTAATGTGGAGTTGCACGTATAAACAACTCGCTTTCAGCTTGTTCTGTACACCCGCCACGCAGCCGGATTTTAAGGCCTTGGTATAAACCACAACGTGGGGGTGTCAGCTTCAAGATAGGGAAATGGGACAACCCAATCGGCGACCACCTCACCAACTCGCTACCAGGTTATAGAATGATGGGGGTGAGGAGAAAAATAATTCTCACAATTCAGTTATATGATATCAAGTATTCCTATAGAAAACAAAAATATTTCTAAACATATCTATCTGACCTATACATGGAGCCATTGTGAGGACACAACCACGCTGGGTCCAATAGCAAGCGGCACTTGGCTTTGGACTTCCGCTATAGTTGCATACGGCTTGACTTCGGAAATAAAAACCCGATTCGTTCACAGTAGAAATTGAACGTCAACTCTTCTCCTTAGCTTTATTGTTCCAATCATAGAACCGAACCTGCAGGTTGTGTATGTCTGATAGATATTCTGCAGCCAGCAGGCAATGTCAACTATTCAACGACGGAGGGTGATGACTGACAGTGGAAATAATGTGTATAGACATGAGGTAGTGTTGAGTGTCATTTGTGCGCTAAAAACGTGTAAGAAGCTGTCAAAACTTTAGAGACTTGTAAGGAAGAAAGAAAGTTATTTGTATGTCACTTGAAAGTGAAATTGCGGTAGTCAGAAGCATAAAGAGGCAAGGAGAATGACGTCATTGGAATAATTAACTTACATACAAAACTGGCGATGTGAGCGAACTCTTGTCATTATCATTAATTATCGGGAGGTTCATAATATAGACGGGTATATATATATATATATATATATATATATATATATAGAGAGAGAGAGAGAGAGAGAGAGAGAGAGAGAGAGAGATTGAAAGAAAGAAAGAGAGAGAGAAAGAGACAGACAGACAGAGAAAGAGACAGATGTATATATAGATATGAACAGACTGATATATATATATATATATATATATATATATATATATATATATATATATATATATATGTGTGTGTGTGTGTGTAAGAGTTCTATAGCCGCTCAAGCGTTATCGCTGTCGTAGCCTTAGTAATTCATCCAAAATACGCTCAATATGTTTCATAAGACATAGAGCATTGATAATTGTTTTTATCTATCTACAATGGTTTCGTTGTTCTAGACACCTGGGACACCGAAACCGTGGCACATAGATATATATATATATATATATATATATATATATATATATATATATATATAAGAGAGAGAGAGAGAGAGAGAGAGAGAGAGAGAGAGAGGGGAGGGAGAGAGAGTGCGGAGACAGGTGAAAAGACTGATATATATATATATATATATATATATATATATATATATATATATGAGTATATATAAAAGGATATGAAAACAACACAATATGCTATTAAATTGAAAACATTTTATAACTTATTCATAGCTAATATTGAACAATATTTCGATTTTATAAAAATCATCTTCAGAGCTTGTTTATACTTCGTACTATCAAGAACGGAGACGAAAGTCATATGAATTCAAAATGAAAACCTTGATGTTGCAAAAAAGTCATATGAATTCATATGATATGAAAATGATATGAATTCATATCACTTTTAATTTAGCATATATATATATATATATTATATATATATATATATATATATATATATATATATATATATAGATAGATAGATAGATAGAGAGAGAGAGAGAGAGAGAGAGGCAGCTGCTAAAAAATATAACTGCACTGATGAGAGGTGATACCTCGAAACACGTGTCTGTAATTTACTCTCTCTCTCTCTCTCTCTCTCTATATATATATATATATATATATATATATATATATATATATATATTAACTTATTAGTTACGGGATATTAAATCCATAATATATAATATTTGATTGTAAACCTGCATTGAGCACCTTCATATGCCAATACTTTTCTTATTCATTCTCCATTCATTCTATATATATATATATATATATATATATATATATATATGACATGAAGATATTGAGATAAGTTAGTTGTACTGTTTTCCGGCATATGAACACTTTTGGGATCATTTAATGATGAATTATGTCATTTTGATATCAAATAAATAGACAGATATGAACAGATTCATATTAATATGTACAAAATGAGATAGACAAATATAAACATTGGATAGATAGATAGATAGATAGGTATGAACATAGACAGATAGATATGTATGGACAGATTGTGAAACAAAGTGATAGAATGAAAATCAATTATCTCTGCACTCTTTTTATGATTGAAAAATCCCTAAAAGGCCCTTCTTGCCTAGGATCTAAAATAACTGAATCCAAATATGGTAACTCTTTCCCTTCTTCAGAAGATACACAAGACTTAATTAAATCATGAAATTAAAGAGGGATGAGTCCCCGTGGCGTAGTGATTAACGTGCTGGACTGCGACACACACACAGCGGGAGGAAATAGCTTTTACCTGAGAACTTTTACAAAGTCTTGAGGTTATATTGATTAGAAAACTTGCTTCAAATCTGGTGCAAGCAAAATCTATCTAAATATTTATCAACCGAAATGAAGACGCTGGTTATTGCCTAAGATCAGTGGTAATCTCTCCCTCAATCCTCTTAGAGGACTCGCCTTATTTCATATTAAGCTTCGTCAGAAAAAAAAGATACCTAATCGTCTTATCTGCATAGTTATTAATTCCCGGAGGAAGATGATCGGTTATATTCAAAGGATTCAAAACGTGTGGAATATGGCCGACAGCGAGAGATCAAGATGACGACAATCGTTTGATATTGCTTTGTCAATGATGATGACCGTATCCTCTTAATTATATTACGTGTTTTCTTTAGAGAAAATATAACGGACAATATATCAACATCGACTCGGATATCTGAAAGAGGAAACTTCTAAGAAAATGGACGTTTGTTCCGTAGATTGGGCGAATATATTTAGTTTTTAAAAATACTTGTGAGTCAAGATCAAAGTACAGAAATTAATATTGGAAGCTCCAAGATCTGAGGTTTTATCGCAAATTCGAAGGTGCTATCCTCAGAATTATATATATATATATATATATATTATATATATATATATATATATATATATGGATATGAATCCGACGATATGTGTAGAAAGTTTGTAGAAAAAACAAGATGTTAAAAGTTTTGCTGACAGAAATCTGTTTCGACCCTATGAAGAGGTCATTATCAAAGCAACATTGTAAACGGAAAGACGTCTTTCCGTTTACAATGTTCCTTTGATAATGACCTCTTCATAGGGTCGAAACAGATTTCTGTTAGCAAAACTTTTAACATCTTGTTTTTTCTTACATTTGAACATATATGCCGGCCTAAATTCATTAATTATTAACTAATTAATTTTCAAAATTAGGTATGTCTTCAATTAAGCACATATCCTCCAAAAATTGTCGGCTAAAAGGCCATATAAAAAATAAACACATTGTTTACTTACTTTCATATATATATATATATATATATATATATATATATATATATATATATATAGTGTACAATACATATTTCGATTTGTTTAGCCATACATTTAATAGGTATTCCCGCCTAATTCATTATTAATTAATTAATTTTCAAAATTAGGTTCGACTCCAATTAAGCACTTATTCTCCCAAAAATTATCGGCAAAAAGCCATTCCAAACAAACCGTGTTTACAAATATATATATGTTTATTGATTCATTATAGTGTACAATACATTTAAGGTGTGATTGTTACCATTGGTTTCAAACTAGAATGCTAATCCAGACAATGCGCCCGTTAAGAAATGTAGGAAATCTATTTCTAATTTATATATGTGTATACTTCTGTGTGCCGAAAATTTAGACATGAAAACAAAAGAAACGCAACAGCGTTATCAAACAGAGTATGAGAATACAAAGAACTTGGCGAATGCCAACTATTAGACCAGCCCAAATCATACACAAATGAATAAACAATGTATACATAATTTAAAGGCAACCTTGTCCTTCTAGAACAGATCTCTCATTGGCCTAAAGGGTCATGTAATAGGTCGAGGCTGGGAAAGCATCTTATGTGCTTTCCCAACATCGACCAGTCACATGACCCTTTAGTTTTTAGTTGCCTGAACGCGGAGGATGTGGCTTCAACTCTACTCCCTACCCACGTCTGTTTAGGTTAACTATGTATCGAGTGAAAAAGGAGTTCGTGGGAATAAATTGTGTATACACAAGACCACGTTTCCGTGTTGTTCCGTGAGATAAAAAAAAGCAAGATGAAATAGAAAGACAGAGACACAGAGACACAGAGAGAGAGAGAGAGAGGGGGGGGGACCTCCAGCCACGGAGATAGACATCCGACCCGAAACAGAATAATACACCCGAGAGAGAAGCAAAAAATCCCAATACAATGAACAGAAAGTCCGATACGAATCAAAAGGGCTAGACAATATTATCGAATGAAATATCGTTAAAAACTAATATATGTTAACGTAGGTAAACATTCATATACTTAAACTTAATCGATTTTTGAATAGTTTCTTCTTAAAATAGAAATTCCCTAATAAGGATCAAAGGTCAAAATGAATCGGCATAAAGAATACATAAATCATTATATTTACTAATGCTTATGTTTCGATTTATATATATATATATATATATATATATATATATATATATATATAATATATATATATATATATGTGTGTGTGTGTGTGTGTGTGTATGTAAAAATCGAAATTGGAAATAAATCCGACAATATGAGGAAGAATGAATAAAGTAAAGAAAGAACAGAATGGATAATAAAAGATAAATTTAATCAATATCACTTACACATGTGTTTCGGTCAGTTCATCTGTGTGAAATTATTCTGCACACAGAGAAGATTCGACCTTCATCAGAGTGAAATTTTATTTTGAATGAAAAAAATTGCTGGGAAAAAAGGGAGAATCTTTAGAAATGTTCGAAGAGAAAACGGAGAATTTTTTAGAAATGTTTGAAGAGAAAAATAAATTCTCTTTGAGCATTTCTAAAAATTCTCCGTTTTTCCCCAACGAATTTTTTCATTCAAAATAAAATTTCACTCTGATGAAGGTCGAATCTTCTTTGTGTGCGGAATATTTTCACACATATGAACTGGCCGAAACACATGTGTAAGTGATATTGATTAAATTCATCTTTTATTATCCATTCTGTTCTTTCTTTTCTTTATTCAGCATCCAGCATCTTCGTATAGTTGGTCAATGTAGGTCCTTGGTGGGCGGTTCACACTAGCATGTCCGTGTGTTGGCTTCCACATGAGAACGTCGCTTATGAGCTCATCCTTGCTTCTCGAGCAGTGTCCAACATGCCTTGTCCGCATCACTCGAATGGTTTGTGAGATGGGGGGCAGGTGGCCATACAGCTGTTTCCTCATGGGGTGCTATTTCCACGATTTGTTCAAGACCGCACGCAGCGTTCTTGTGCAGATCCCATCTAGCTTTTCTCAACGCGCCTCGTTAGGGTCCAGGCGGTGCAGCCATATAGCAGTACTGATTAATAAATAAAACAAAACAAACCAAAACTTTGTTGTGTGCTGATCTCACTGACAATATAGAAATAAATCTAGAAATAAAACAATGAATGTCTGATTGCTTACCTGCTGCCTCCCGCCATTTGGCTAATTAGATCATGAATATCTCTCGAACAGCAGTGCCGGCTGAAAATGATCTGAAAATAAACAAAATAGAAGAAAATGCATTAGTTTTAAAAGAAGACATTTTTTTAATTAATATAATTAAGAAATCTATGTTTTTGTTTCTTCGCCGAAGATACCAGAACAAAGTTGACTTTGTCATTTTCTTTTTGCTATCATCATACTTGAATAAATTCAAACATAACATTCAAGTGAAGATTAACTCGCATATGAACATGATGTGTGATAGTGTATCGGTATTTGATCTTCTTCGTTCAGATATACTTTAACTATTTCAACTTCTCTTTTATATATACTAGTAAAATAAAAAACGCCCTCTGGGCGACGTAAAATAAATATTGCCTAAGGGGATGGGAGTTGAAAATTTAATATCAGAGAGTTTGTATCATAAGTAAAGTAAAATCATCAAATTTATTAAAGGAGTAAAAAAATAAAATAAATTTATTAAAGGAGTAAAAAAATGTTAAAAGTTGAAATGGAAACTTAGTTCTGATAACTTTAAATATATATTAAAATTTTTAAAAATATATAGATAGATAATACCAGGTATGTATTTATTAAAACTTGTTTAAAAAACAATGAGGACTGTCTAACATTGCATGCTTAAATTTTCAGTGTATTCTATTTATGACGATTTTAGGCAGTATGACGTAAGCAGTGACGTAGTTTTTGTTACAGACAAAAACCGAATGCGAATCTCCATTATTAATACACACACACACACACACACACACACATATATATATATATATATATATATATATACTAGTATGGACTATGTGTGTTCGTATTTTTCTTTATATAATGATGTGTGCTGAATCATGAGAAAGGTGTTTAAGGTTGGGTGCATGACGGGAAAGCTGGTTCACTTTGTCTGGCAAGGGCGTCCTAGGAAGGGCGTTCTAGTCTAGAGTTGTGTCAATTTCTGCATTGGTTACTATATTTCTTTAACTGAGGTAAATTTATTCTCTTTGTTTTTGTTTTTTCTGGGGTGGGGAGTAGTTTTGTTTTTTGCACTATAATACACTTGGTACGAAAATAGCATAGGCGAGAAATTGTCCGTTACGAAGCGCCATTGATTTATGTCTTCACTACCATAAGTTAGATTTATATGTGTTATCTATTATATTGTGCAATTTTTACTTACAAATATAGCAATATATATATATATATATATATATATATATATATATATATCTGTTTTATGTGTTTTTCTTTAAATACATGAAACTGGCAGTAAGAATACTGTCGCAGAGAGTAAACAATAATTTATTTATGGTTTTACTCAACTGGTATTGAGCTCTTTCTTGATCTATGAAAAAACGTCTTGTTTATTCAACTGTGTGTGTGTGTGTGTGTGTGTGTGTGTGTGTGTGTGTGTGTGTGTGTGTCTGTGTGTGTGTGTTATATTGTATGAAATAATGTTATACAATGAAAAGTTCTCACACAATATTAAAAAATTCGAAATTACAGAAGAATATAATAAATACTTGAAATAAGATAAAAATATTGAATTTCTCGAAAGTATAGAAGAATATAAAAAAAAAACCTACTCGAAATTAAAAAGGAATATACAAATTCTTGAAATTACAGAAGAATGTTATAAAATTGCTCAAGAGGAATACAAAAATATTTTATTTTTATCATCCAAATTCTTGTCCTAAAGGAGATGATAGGCTAATTGGAATATTTTACTCCTTCCTTAATTTTATCGAAATTTCTACGTATTTACTCAATATCTCCGTCACGTTCAGGATGTGACACAAGGTCAGTTTTTAAGCAGAGTGCAACTGGTTTGAATTCAGAATTTTCTATCTCCTAGACCGCTTGCCTAAACAAGGTTAAAGAGCTAAGACTGCCCTACTACTTACCCGTAGTGGGTGGGGGAATATTTGAATTCATAAATTTCCCAATTTAAAAATGCAAACGGACTCTCCCAGGATTTGAACTCTGTTCACAGAGTCCATTTCATTCGATAACAGTTAAGCCACAATTTATCAGTATTATCATGGACTGCTGTTACCATGGAAACGTAACGGAATCCTAGGTCATCTGGTACTAAAATAAAATCCCTCGTTCGATAGTTGGACCGGAATATCATTGATCATCTCTCTAAGATTACGCTTATCTGTTCGATCTATAATCATAAATAGCAGAAAAAATCTTCCACTCTTTCCAGTATATAGATTTTTACTAGAGGGGTTACACGGCATTGCCCTGGTGGAAAGTAATAACATCACATATAAGAGTATAGTAAGACGTCTCTGTATATAAAATAGTTGTTTAGATATTATTTGTTTATTTTACTGAAAAGTTCATCTTAGGATTCAGGGCAGATTTTATGCAAGAAAGTTTTTTTTTTTTTCAAATTCTTTTTAACGATTTAAATTTGCTGGGGATTTAAGAAATGTACATATTTTCCCATGCAGAAAGTTTTGAGCATTTTTTTTTTTAGAAAATCAGAGAATTAATTAAATCAGGGGTTAACGGATTTTTTTATTGAATATATATTTCTACAAAGATTTACTAAAATAAGAACGTTTGAAAAATAATGATTACATTCATTACTTGGAAAGCATACAAAAAAGAGTGACAAAACTAATAAAAAGTAAATGATTACAATTATAGAGAGTGATTAGAGAAATTAGGATTAACTATTTTAGTTGAAATAAGAATGAGAGGTGATCTAACTGAAACGTTTACTAATCATGGTGGACTTCTTTTTTTTAAATATTTCTCCTCGAACAGGAATTTACTGTCAAGGCGGACCATATGACCTTCAGGCACCTCTTTTTCGATCTCGTTTCAGCAGGACATTTTTTATTTACACCGTCAAAATCCGATTGTTTGTTAGGGGTTAGGGTTAGAGATTACGGTTAGGGTTAGGAGTTAGGGTTAGGGGTTAATTTTATAATTTAAAAAAACTCTAAAAATCATCTGTTAACAGACAACCGGATTTTGACGGTGTAAATGAAACGAGATCGAAAAAGGGGTGCCTAAAGGTCATATGGTCCGTCAAGGCAGATTTCAAAAATCAAGTCTATAAATCAATTGTTTTTTGTCTTTCTTTCTTTTTTTTTTGTTTGTTTTGTTTGGTTGGTTTTTGTTGTTTTTTGTTTTTTTTTTTTGAGGGGGTACTTTTTTTTCTAATTGAGTAGGATATTTTTGAACAAATTGCCTCGTTAGATAAAAAAAAAAAAACAGCAATAGCATAGAAAATATTTGGATGATTTCAGAAAAATAATCTAAGAAGTCATTTTTGGATACTATCAGATGAATCAAATTTTATCTGTTTATAGATATTATATTGATAGTGTATATGTTCTGCGTAAAGATCTTTTTAATGTTGATTTAAGGATATAGAAAAATGTGAGAGGCCAATTGAAAGATGTTTCTTACAACACTGGTATATGTGTTTTTATTCTTTCAACGTGGTAACGCCGGTTAGCCGTTCTTGTATATATAATTCACATATAAAGGTAGTAATATCTCATCCACAGAAAACATAAGGAAGGCATGGCCTGCTAAAGACAGACTACCAATCATATGAAAATCTGATCTCACTGATAAATTAAAACGATAATTCTTCCAAGTGGTTGCATCAGTTCTACTGTACGGCTGCACCACTTGGACCCTAACGAAGCGCCGTGGATGGGGGTTTCCCAAGAATGCAGTGTGCGATCTTAAACAAATCGTGGAAACTAAACCCTACAAGAAAGCAGCTATTCTGCTCTCTATCACACAAACCATCCGAATCAATACATGCTGAACACTGGTGGAAAAGCAAAGACGAACTCATACGTGACGTTCTCCAGTAGAAATCTGTCCATGGGTACGTCAGTGTGGGTCGTCCGGATACTGGATACCGCGCAGAAGACCTCCCGAGGGCGATAAATGAGAGATTGTCATAGATATCCGTGCTACAAGTGTGACATGATATATATATGCATATATATAAATATATATATATGTGTGTGTGTGTGTATAGTGTGTGTGTGTGTTTATAAGACGGGCTACCCGGCGTTACTCACGGTGAAAGAAGAACATCGCATATAGCAGTATAGTAAAAAAATATGTCCAAAAATGTATTTCTTCTAAATTAGTTAATATATTAATTCATTTATTTTTATGTACAAGAGAATCTAAGCAAAAATCGTCAGCGAAATTGACATTCCTCTCGTTGCTAAATGAATAAAATAGTCGTCATTTTAATTCATTTATAAGCAAAAATAAAAAAAATTAAAGTACGTTATTCAATTATTTATATTAACTTTTGGTTGATTTTTTCAACAATTTAGCAATGCAACATTGATGTGCTACTTACTTTGTTGGTTTTGATTTGATTTTGAAAGAGATTTGTTTTTTGTTTATTTTTTTGTTTGTTTTTTGTTTTGTTTTTGTTTTTTGTTGTTGTTTTCTTTCTTTAATGGCATATTTTCTTTGTCTCTGCTTTGATTTTTATAATTTTTATCCTTTATTAATGTTTTAAATTTATTTTTCAATCAGTTTTTAATTCATTTCTAATATATTATTAATTCATACCCTGACATTTTATTTAGCTTTTCTCATGATAAATGAGATACAAAATGTTTTAACTCCCTCTTCGTAGGTTATTTAATGCCAGAGCTATACTTGTATAAAACAAGAAAGGTTACTATTTAACTCATTGCTAGGGGAATGAGGGGAAACCATACCTTTCCCAAGGATATTAGTCCAAGAACGAACGTAATAGCGCGACTGGATATCGAACTCCCTTACTACGATAACGCAGTCCAGCACGTTAACCAGTGCGCTACTGGGACTCCCTCCCCGAAAGAGTAAAAGAATACAGGGGTAATAACTGTAGTGGTGTATGGAAGATCTAAATTTTTCCAAGTAGGGATATCCAAAAAGTACCGATAACTCGGCTTCTGATAGTCGAATCAACTCAAAACCACTTTCACTTTCAACGGGAAATCTAGGCGTACCTTATCATAGAGAGGCTTGTGTTAGAATACCCCTTTTACCAATAATTCGGTTACAAACTGACGCAGAGATTTAATATGATAATAGATTTACAAGGCTTTGCTGATTGACAGTTGGTTGTCATAGGTGAAAAGTTTTACTTATAGCATCTGGCTGTCTTAGTGTTTAGGAAACTAGATGAATTAGTTTTTTTAGAGTATTAGCTGAACTATCCGGTGTTGCTTGGGATTTAAAAAGTTAAAAATAATTTATTATCTATCTATCTATCTATCTCTCTCTCTCTCTCTCTCTCTATATATATATATATATGTGTGTGTGTGTGTGTGTGTGTGTGTGTGTGTGTGTGTGTGTGTGTGTGTGTGTGTGTATTTGTTCATTCTCTAGCTTGGATGGTCGTGTGAAGAGGCTGAAATTCTCAAAAATGAGAATCTGAGTTGAAATAGATTTATAACCGCCAACATGAACGATATTTAATTTTTTTCTTTTATCAATCATATATATATCATATATAGATCGCGTCCATTTCAAAAACAGTCTCTGAAGATGAAGTTTCTTCGAAATTGATTAGACACTGGATATTATTTTATTTTTTATACGCATTGTAATATAAATAAATAAAAATAAATAAAAAGTTAAAAAAAAAACACTGGTTGTTTGACATATTTTACCTAAGCAGAGGGTTGTTAAAATAACTGGAGTACTTAACTGTTCTGTTGTTTAATATTTGTGTAATCGGATAATCCTGAACAAAGAATTGTAGAAAATGATAAACTGCGGCAGCGAAATGGTTAATATGGGTATGATAAAACTGAATATTGAATTCCGTGTAAGGTATGTTGTCTTTATTTCTGGGTCTGAAATTTATTTTGTATGTTGTATGCAGATGAAGGCGAATTTATAATGATCTTGGTGTAACGAGCTGATGAAGGTTCTGAGTTTTGGGAGGACTACTATAGAAAAGAGAGGAAGAAGAAATAAGAGAGAGTAAAGGTTTGTTTTTTTAAAAAGTGATGAACATAAAACGGTTTGTCGGGAATTTGACCGGGGCATGACCCCCTGAATGGAGAATTGAAAGCTAACCGGAAGTTTCGGGTGTTGAACGGAACCGGAAGTCACGTGATCACGAGAACGACGAAGAAGAATACCGGCCTCTTTTTTTGCTTTCCGAGGCGTAGGATACGGACAAGCCTCTGGTCTCTAGTGTGGGATTACAGTGATTTAACAGTGTCCTCTCTCTCTCTCTCTCTCTCTCTCTCTCTCTCTCTCTCTCTCTCTCTCTCTCTCTCTCTCTCTCTCCTCCTTTTCGAATCAACCCACGAGACGAGCCCGAAAATAAAAGCTAAGCAGCTTGTGACGATATATTTCTCGCGTTGTACCTTTTTATCGACAAGACGACCGCCGGTAACAAATACCTTTTTAGTGTCGTGAATTTGGAGGCACGTTGACAAGACCCGCTATACAACATATATCGCTATTAGAACGTTACACTGGCAAGTAATAAAACAAGATCTGAATTCCATTTGACCGGGCTTAACAACATTAAATAATATTGACAATATGCCTCATTCTCATTATCGAGTGGATTTTTTTTCAAAACAAAACAAAGCTATTAGCTTAAAAGCTTGTTATTCAAATTAAGCCATGTTATTTTAAGCCTTCAATCTTGCCACCCACCAGGGAACTCATGAGGATACTGTCAAATGTACTAAACGGCTTGGCAGTTGTTGACTCTCAAGAATTTTCAAATATTTGCTATTTATTTTTATAGAAGCAGAATTCCTATAATATTTTAATTTACTTCTAAATTGGTGTTGTATCGTGGGTGGCGACCCATGATGCTTATAGATGGAATCCTAGTGGCTAAGAAGTCTAAGATATGCAACACTCCACTTTAGCCGTTACTTAGACTAGACATGTGGTCGGAGAGGGTCCCTTAGATCAATCAGCTGGTATGTCATATTTGAAAAAAGGGTTGGGGTTGCCATTAGAACAATGGGTTAGGAGAATCGTATAGGTGTTAGGCAATTAGGTAATTCTGTACAAAGAATATATGTGCTAGAAATCGCTGATTGGGGGTCTATTAACCAATATTAAGATGTTAGGGTTGTACACAAAACAATCATCAGGATTTCTTTAAGGTGTGATGTTTTGAATTCTGAATAATATTGCATATAAATATGGATTAATATATATATATATATATATATATATATATATATATATATATATATATATATATGGGAGTAAATATGGAAAATAAATCCGACAATATTAAGAAATTTGAAAAAACAAGTGTTCCAAAAATAAGATGAATTTATTTATCGATGTTTAAACATTTCGGTTTCTTTAAACCTTCATCAGGATGTATCTTGGGGTGAAGAAATTGATGGATGTTTAATAGATGACAGAAGTTGAAAATCTTTATAAAAATTTTTTTGTTGTGTAACTGTAATTGTCAAAAATATAACGCTGAACAAATACAGTTACACAACAAAAAAGATTTTATAAAGACTTTCATCTCCTGTCATCTATTAAACATCCATCAATTTCTTCACCCCAAGATACATCCTGATGAAGGTTTAAAGAAACCGAAATGTTCAACATCGATAAATAAATTCTTCCTATTTTCGGAACACTTGTTTTTTTCAAATTTGTATATATATATATATATATATATATATATATATATATATATATATATATATATATATATATATATATATATATATATATATATATATATATATATATATATATAAATATATATTTACCAACCCCTCCACACGAGCAGGATGTGACACAAGGTCAATTTCTTAAGCGGAGTTCAATAGGTTTCAAATCAGAGTTTTCCTTCTCCTAGACCGCTTGCCTAACCAAGGTTAAAGAGCCCAGTCTGCCCTACTGTTTACCCATAGCTGGAAGGAGAGTATGATTCATACCTTTCCCAAGGGTATTAGCGCAAA
>CM042147.1:36561123-36626123 GCA_023376005.1 Doryteuthis pealeii | reverse complement strand
CATTAAGAATTATAAAGTTAAATCTCTTTACATTTGCATGAAAAGTGACTTCAAAGAATTCAAAGTGTTTGCTGCTATTGAAATATGCGCACATTTAAGTCTGGTTTTGCATTTAAGGTAAATAAAAAAGCCTTTGATCTACTAGCGAAGACGAGCGTACATTTTTAATAAGACGTATACAATATACTGTAGTAACTTGACTTTCGACTTTAATCCGTTCCGCCCATAACCCAATTTCCTCGTGTATCAAATCAATGTTCTACATTAAAATAAATTGAAATGCTATAATTCGTAATATGCCATATACGATTGAGTTCTATGCTCTGTAAATACCCGACTACAAGGGGTTAATAAATTTTAGACGTTAATTCAGTAGTTCGGTGTGTGTGTGTGTGTGTGTGTGTGTGTGTGTGTGTGTGTGAGAGAGAGAGAGAGAGAGAGAGAGAGAGAGAGAGAGAGTTTGTCTCTTTAATTAATGGTATATCAAACCTTTCGGCCCTAGATCTTTACAAGTTAATAACGTCGATCCCAGGGGTCCCTCCCCCCAGGAAATACCTGCCCCCTCGATGTAAAGGGGCAGGGCTGGGTTTATTGCCCAGCGCGTGAGGCGCCCCCCTTGAGGGGGAATGCCGACGGGATCGACGCAATTTTTCACCCACCACCCATGAGCTTCGGTTTGTGGGTGGTCCCACGTTAATAGGGCCTAGTGCCTAACCCGTACAAGTGGGGTACGAGGTAAATACAATATCAACCCTTTGTGAATTATTTAATACCAAAGCCACCCACGTATAAGTAAACACTATAAGTAAACACGCTACCACTGAAATCAACTTTCAAACTATGTAGAAAAAAAAACATTAAAAAAATAAAACAAAAAACAAAAAAAATTAAAAAACAAAAAAAACAAATGAGGTATTCACTAATGGAATATGCTCAGTTCTAATTAGTGATCATCCTCCACACATTACTACAACAAACAACATTAGGTTTTTGTTTTGTTTTGTATGACATTGTTTATATTGTGTAATGTGTAAAAATAAACCAATGTTTTCTTCTTCTTCTTCTTCTTCTTCTTCTTCTTCTTCTTCTTCTTCTTCTTCATCATCATCATCATCATCATCATCATCCTTGTAAAAAGATAGTTGTGACACTATTTAACGCATAGCAAAGTTATAAGGGGGCCCATACCTTTCCCAAGAGTGTTAGTCCAGAAATGAACTTAATAGCTTTTCTAGAGTTCGAACTCTTTTAATACAATGTCTTAGTCCAACAGGTTATCCATTACACCACGGGGACTCCCCATATGTATGTGTGTGCGTGTGTGTTTACTAGAGCCTTTGAGTGCCAGATGTGAGAAATCAACTTTATTACGGAGAACCTCTCGGTTGAGACTGATTGATGCCCAAAATACCCCAGTTCCCGCAGCATTCAACCCCTTTAGCGGTGACCCCCTGTCTTCACGGATTAAATCTGACCCTTTCTCTTTTTAGTAGAGGAGAAGAAGTGTTATGTGCTGACGCGCACCTCAACCTGAAGCTCAATAATTCATTCCAGCCACGTATGTCTGGGGGGGGGGGATCTTACAGGTAATCATATATACGTGCATACGCAATAAAGATGGAGCGATATTGCACTCAACCAGACTGGAACACACACACACACACACACACACACACATATACACACACACACACACATATATATAATATATATATTTATATATGAAGCAGCTTTAATTTACTAGTCAGTGATATTAACAAAAGATCTCATCGACTTAGAAGCCTCCCACAATCGCACCCCAGTTCCCTCCCCTCGTATTTGGGTTCTTACCTGAAAATAGCTGAAAATAAAAAAAATATTATCATCAGTTATTTAGCAGCCTCTAAAACTCACATTTAGAGATCACATTTTATAAGCAGTAGCAATGAGAATCAACCGTATGCACTTCTAGCTATGTATTTACCCAACCCCTCCGCTATAAGTAAATAGATAGGCAGACTGGGTTCTTTGGCATTTGAATATTACTAAAAAAGCACTCAGGTGGGAGGGGTTAGGCATAATATTTATCGTCTTAGAAAATGAAAACGGTGTCCCGTTCGAATCCTGGTCTGAGACTGTTTCTGTTTCTTTTGGTGGTAAAGCCCTTAAGTAAGGTATGACAATCTCTGTTATCCCCACCACCATCTATGAGTTAGTAGTAGGGCAGTTTGGGTTCTTTTTGCCTTGTTTATGCAATCAGTCTAGGAGGAGGAAAAACTCTGAATTCAAACCAGCCACTTCAAGCCACTAAAATATTGACCTTTTGTCGTATCACATTCTGTAGCAATGGGGATTATTCGGGCGAAATTTCAGCCATCCGGGGGTACGCACAACTAGGTAAGAAATTTCCTAACCCCTCCTCTACGAAAAGGAAAAAGAAAAGAAAATTTAAGGTGGATGTTCTTTTTTAAACATGATAATAAATAGTTTCTCTCCTTTTTATTTGAGATCTACCAAAAATACAATTCCTAAAACTGTGAGAAAACCTCGCACTTGTTACTCTCTGGCACACTTTAAAAGTTTTTTTTTTCTTGACTCACTGCTTTATTATTTTCCCCTTTCAGTTGGGGGTTGTTGAATACGCCGACTGCATTTCTGCAGAGACGTAAGACCCCCCCCCATTAGGCCACCTGTTGACAGGGAGTGGCAACTATAATGCTTGAAGATTACTGATGGCTGAGCAGTCCATGATTGGCAACACCCCTTTTTAGTCCTTACTTGTGCTAGACTTGAGGTCGGAATGGGCCCCCTCTGATCATTAGGCTGTTCATGTCAAGCCCTAGTATCTATATGATTGTCCCGAACAAATTGCTCTTATGACAAACTCCAACCCTTTTTATCAAATATGTGCTAGAAGGCCATGGCTGGGGGTCTTAGTTCCCAGGATATGGCATCAAACTGCATCTAGTGGTAAGGATCAAATCCTGGAGCTCTGGGGAGTGTGGAGTACCCTTCATTATCATTACTCCCAGGTCCATTCTGACCGGGAGTGGTAGTACCTGTTAGGTCCCATTTTTGAATTAAATGGGTAAAAAATTGATTTTAAAAATGTGTTTAAAATGAAGTTTAAAATATTTGAATACTCTACAAGAATGAATAAAACTAACGTCTTCGGGATAAAATAACCCAACAAGGGCTGACATGCCATAAAATCCAACCAACTAACAAATTTGGTATTTTACTCACTCTTTTATAATTTCTTTAAGAAATCGTAGGAGTGTATCAAAATGTCAGTTTGAGATCACAATAGATACAGTGTGTTTCTTTGTAGAGGAAAAATACGTATCCTTAAGGAGATATATTGCGTATCAGTCTCTTCGCCGTATTAGCCATTTTGCCAAATAACTAGAAAGGCGAATCAACTGAAGCGAGATTTTCCAAGCTCTGGACAGCGTAAAGAAATCAGTTTATTTCCTTGGATGCAAAAAGAAGTAACTCTTAAAATTTGAAGCAAAATTCGTGTCTCGTAAGGTCTTGGTGAGCAGTTGGTTGATTATAGTAGATATTACGAATTCTTAAAATGAACCAAACGCAAAGAAAAGCAACATTATGAATAAGAAATAACTAAAAAGGCAAATTAACTAATTCGGAATATCACAGAGAATGATCAACGGAATGAGAAGCCTTCTCCTCCTCGTGAATTGAATCAGAATTTTACTTAGAAATTGCCTGAAAGTTACCGACTCTGACAAAAGACATTCGAAGAAGGCTGGAGGATACAACGGCTGAAACGCAGTGATATAGCTACCAGAGTAGGATTGATAATAATATGAACTTTATTACGACGGCTATGGTATCTGGGTATGACAGTAAACTGCATCTGATGGTGAGGCTCCAATTCTGGAAATATGGGGAGCATTGAATTATCACTCCATTACCAATATTTCCCGATCCACTCTTACCTGAAGTGGTAGTACATGTTCAGGTACCATCTATGGGTCAAATAGATATGTTTAAAAATTATTCGTATTTGATAGGAATACCTGATAATATGTAACTGTAAATTATTTGTATTAGGAATAGTTTCTGAAAGGTATAATTGTTTACTAAAGATTATTATCAGTTACTTAAAACTATATAGCTATGTGTAAACGAATAACTGTTATTGAATAAAAATAATTACTTGAAACCAGATAATGATTAATATTAGATAGGAATACTTGAAACCATACAACTGTGTACAAATTCTTTGTCTTAGATAGGAAATACTGGATATTTTATGGAAATCAAACCCTTAAGAAACAACTACAAAAATGTAAATAGAGATATCTAATGAATACAATTCCCTAACTACTTGGCATATGATAACTCAAGACCGGTTGGTTGATTGGTTGGTTGGTTGTATTTGATGGCCTGTCGACCCTTGCTGGTTATTTTATGCCGAAAATATTTTGTTTTGTTCATTGTGGGTATTTAATTTTTTTCAAACTCAATTTTTCAAGCACATTTTAATACTCATTTTTATCCATTTAAGTCATAGATATGACCCTAATAGTTACTACCACTCCGGGTCAGGGTGGACCTGGGAATAATAGCGATAAAGGAGGACTCCACATTTCCAATATGTTCTAGAATAGGAACTTCACCACTAGACGCAGTTTAACGTCATACCCAGGACACCTCAAAAACGGGATGACCTGCTTATAAAATTAACAAATCTCTAAAAAGTGTCCCCATGGGTTATTGTTACATAGTCTTCGTACGATGTCTATTATAGTCAGCAAATGACTAGGAATCACAGACTAAACTCTTTATTCAATCCATGGAGGGGGACAGGGTTCATTTAACAATCCGTGCTTAGAGAATATGCATTTACCCAACCCCTCCGCCACGAGCAGGATGCAACACAAAGTCAATTTTTAAGTCCTGGTTTGAATTCAGATGTTCCATTTCATAGGCCAATTCCCATACCAAGGTTAAAGAACCCAGTCGCCCCCACTATTTACTCATAGGTAAATAGACATAATAGTTGGATTCATACCTTTCCCAAGTGTATTAGAACGAGGTAAAATGTAATTTTACCCTCCCGAATTTTGACTCGGAGCTCTTGGTACATTTGCTATGATGCTAACCGTTACACGAGGAGTGCCTCCATAAAGAGTATTTTTTTAATTCTGAATTCAGTGCCGAGACTGCTTCATTAGGTTCTAAATAAACACACCATCGGCTGTAGAGTGAATTCGATGAAGAACTGCCGGAAGAAGAGAGAGGGTATCCTTCTTAAAGCGAGTACATTACAACTGGTACTGTTGAAACGGGTATGTTTGGATAGGTTTATTTGTTTAATAGCATATCAACTTACCTGAGTAATTCAATGCCAAAACCATTCTTGTAAAAGAACAGTAATGGTGCTAATAAACCATAGATATGGGATGATGAGACTCATACCTTTCCCAAGTCCAAAACTGAACGCAATAACGCGACTGGATATCGAACTTAATTCCTATGACGCAATCTAGCACATTAGCTACTATGGCCCGGGCATAACCCCGCCTCGCGAACCCTGCATGTTTACAGTGACGGTTAATCAATAAACGACCATTAACAAAAATATTAGCATTTAAAAATGTTGCCATTCTCTGCTAGAAGAAGTTGTATTAGCAATTAAAGAAGGCGGACTAAATTGAGGAAAAAAAAAGGATTAACAGTTTTTTTTTTTTTTTTAGTTTTGATGATATAAGCGAATAATCAATATCATTAGGTGCTGTTTACAAATAAATATATTCCATATCATTTTTTATTCATTTGCTCATGTTTTCTCAACAGAAAATATCCGTTTACATTCAATGCTGATTTTTAAGGCAGACAGGATTTAATAGTTAATTAGATGGTGTATATATATTTATCAACCCCTTCGCACGAGCAGGATGCGACACAAGGTCAATTTTTAAGCGGAGTTTTAGCGGGTTTGAATTCAGAGTATTCCTTCTCCTAGACTGGTTGCCTAACCAAGGTTAAAGAGCTCAGTATGCCCAACTATTTACCCATAGATGGGGGGAGTACGTGGATGCATACCTTTCCGATGGGTATTAGTGCTATATGAAGTGCAGACAACCTCGTCTAGGATTTGAACTCACGTCGACGAGTCCATTTCCAACGACTTTAACCATTACAGCACGCACTTCCAGTTGGTGTAATGGTGTATAAGTAAAGCAGAGTGATCTGCCCTTGTGTTTAGTCTGAACAGAGTGATCTGCCCTTGTAAGTGAGTGTATTTGTCGCATATCCCACTTGTATGGACTGGGCACAAAGCCTCGTTTTAACGTGGTCACACCCACAAGCCGAAGCTGATGGGTGGGAAAGAACAAAAATTGCGTCGATCCCCTCGGCATTCCCCCTCAAGGGGGCGCCTCAGGCGCTGGGCAATAAACCCAGCCCTGCCCCTTTAAGTCAAGGGGGCAGGTGTTGCCTGGGGGGGAAAGCCTCCTGGGATTGACGCTAATAATTGTACTTTAACCCGGTCCAGTGGCCGAAGCACACGGATGGGGCAGGGAAAAAGTCATCTGCCCTTGTAAGAGAGAGAGTATAGATAAAACAGAGAGAGCGGTCATTGGCAATTCAGCACTAGACGTCCAAACAGGTCTCTCTCGTACTTTATATTTGGCTGGATTTTACGGAATATCAACACTTCTTGGGTTATTTCATACCGAAGACGTTTTTGTTTTATTAATTCTTGTTGAGAATTCAATTTCTAACTCATTTTAAAACTATTCTATCTATTCAACCTATAGATTCGATCCTAACAGATACTACCACTTTAGGTCAAAGTAGAACAATGAAAGGGTACTCCACACTTTCCATAGCCCCGGAATTGGAACCTCACTACTTGACCACTTTAATGTCATACCGAGAACACTCAACTACCGCCTTTAAGCTCATACAGAATAAAAAGGGCTGGAGATTTTCCCTATGGTTCAGACAATCATATAGGTGCTAGGGATTGATCGGATATGGCCTCTCCGACCGCCCGTCAAGCCTAAGTAAAGGCCAAAGGAGAATGTTGAAAGTCATAAACTGCTCAGCCACCAAGATTCCGTCCTTAAGCATTACCGGTGACCAGTTTCATTGATGGTGGATTTGTACCCCTCTGCACACTTGCAGTCGGCGTATTCTACAACCTCATCCGACAGGTCTTATTCTTGGAAGAATATTGTAGCAGAATTATTTCTTTTTTGTATATCTCCAAGTCACCTCTGAAACTAAGTTAAAATTACTAAATTACTAAAGCAGGCTGTCTGCTTCAGTCTGGGATCGAAACCCGACCAAATTTTCATCAATCAAACATCTTAACACAGCGCCATCTAGACACCAACTCTTTAGAATTGAAATTTTACCGTTATAAACATACTAGGTAACTAGGGAGTGCTCTGTCCGTTTTAAGGAGAGCTATGTATTTTTTGCCTAATTAGCGGACGCCAGATATATATATATATATATATATATATATTCAATTTCCAGATATCTCAACCCACCATTTTGAGATCTCACACACACACACACACACACACACACACACATATATATATATGTGTGTGTGTGTGTGTGTGTGTGTGTGTGTGAGAGCTCAAAATGGTGGGTTGAGATATGTGGAAATTGAATATATATATATATATATATATATATATATATATATGTGTGAGACCTCAAAATATCAAACGAAGAGACGCTATATACAAACTAGAAAGTAAGCTTACAACAGCTGCGATAAAAATATTTGGATGTATATATATTCATGTAAATTCGGGTGTATCTATATGAGTAAGTATTCTTATAAGCTTAGCGTATATTTATGTATATATATGTACACGGATATATATATATATATATATAGTATTAGGATGGTAGCTACACAAGTTTGATCTGCAAATTTAAAAAGATAAGATTTAAAGGATTTCTTTATGGAAATGAAAGAATTGTTTTTCAAAAGGGATATATTGAAAATGGTATGAAATAGCGTCTAAAAAAACCCTATAGAAGAATAGATTCATGATATATAAAATAAGCAAAAAGGATTAAACACTGTTGATATATATATATATATATATATATATATATATATATATATATATATATAATAGTAATGTATTATGGATGATTTGGACTCATAAATTAAAGTTTCATGGTTATGCAATCCTCAGATGAGTCAAATGGTTGTGATCTTAAAAACCAGTACTTTTTTTAGCGTTTATATAAACGTGAAGCGTTATATATATATATATTATATATATATATATATATATATATATATATATTGCTGGAGTAATTCGCCGATTTGTGTTGGAGTTTCGGACCCCATTACTTTTAGGCACCCCTTTTTGATCTCGATTAAGAAAGGACATTTTTTTCATTTGCAACGTCAATATCCGGTTGTTTGTTAGGGTTAGGGGTCAGGGGTTAGGGTTAGAGTTAGGTTTAAAACAACCGGATATTGACGGTGTAAATAAAAAAGATGTCCTTTCTTAATGGAGATCAAAAAGGGGTGCCTAAAGGTCATATGGCCCGGAGTTTCTTCTTTAAGTAGCATGCAATATGTTGTGCTGAGTTGCAATGATACCTGTGGGGAAAAAAATATGGAAAACAGATGGCTCATGTGATCTAGTATCGAACGGATAGGTCTTCTTTCTTTTTTTGTTTAATAGCATACCAACCTTCGTGGGCTATTTAATGCTAAAGTCATTCTTTCTGAAGAACAGTCGTGGTACTATTTAACACATAGCAAGGGTATTAATCCGAAAGTGAACGTAATAGCGGGACTGGGGTTCGATCTCGCTTAATACGATATCACAGTCAGTACGGTAGCCACTACACTACTGGTATCCCCCCGCCATTTAAACTATCCTAAATGAGTTCAGCGTTCCAGCCTCGGTTTGAATTTGATTCCACGATTTCGATTCCCTTGTTTTTAACCACTAGGCTACCACAAACCCCCTATAACTTTCAAAAGTTTTAAATTTCTAAAAAAGGAAAAAAAATGAAAGAAAAAAAAATGAAGGAAAAAAAAAAAGAAACGTGATTTAAGTTTTGATCTTTGTTGCTGTTAAACACGTTTCTATCTTGTCAGAGCGCGCATGCGCACGTGTTAAGGAATGGATTTCTTTGCTTATTTGTATTTTAATGTGTCTCTCATGCGCATGTGTACACATTAGTTTATTTTTACCTTGTTCGCTTGTTGATAAGAAGCAAGTATGTTATCGCACATTGAGAAAGTGTTGTTCCCGTGCCAACATCTACAGTACTAAAAAAAGTATTAAAAAAAACGAAAAACGTGTAGAATGAATGTATTGATCACTACAAGAGATAATAATATACAAAAATGGCCCAGAAATAAATCAATAAAACTAAAAACTAGTTGCAGTCTCTTGCAGACTATATCGACCGGTAAATTTTTGCATTTTCGTAGTAGTCACCTTCAGATATGTTTTTTTTTATCTTCCTTCGCTTCCATTTCTTTGTTCTGTACAATTTCCCGCTTCGTACCCTTCCCATCCCAATTCTTTTTTCTTTTCTTTTTTTATCTTAGCTTCCATTTTGGATCCAAAAAGTCTTCTTTTATTTTGGACTATTTCATTCTTTTCTATTTTCTTCGGTTTTTTTTCTTTCATGGATCGTTTTTCTATTTTGGAAGATACATTTAATTACTAGAAAGGCTATCCGATAGCGCCCGGGTGAAGGGAATAACATCACATCGAACAGTATTGCAAGAAACGTGTTCTATAATATATTACTTCTAAAACAATTGATTAATTAGTTATTTATTTCTTTTACTTGTTTGTTCGGTGTTTGGGCTTTGGAGTGTTCTTGTTTTTTTGTTTTTTTTGTTTTTTTTTTGGGGGGGGTTTGTTTTTTGTTGTTTGTTGTTGTTTTTTTACTTAGAAGTGCATCTTAGCAAAATCCATATCGAAACAAAATTTCATGTCGTTATTAAACAGAATATTTTCAACGGTAAATTTTCATTGTATATCCTGTGATACCTTAACTTACGAGTTTAATCGTACCGCTCGTAAATCTCATTTTCTCGTATATCAAATCAATTTTTCCATATTGAAATTGACTGAAATGCCATTAATCCGTTCCAGCCCCCTACCCCACCCCACCCCCCAAAAAATTAGAAATAATATACCCTAATTTTTGTTACGTTTTATTTAAAAAGTAGAATAACACTGTATTGTAGAAAAACTTAATAAATAGACTGTAATAAATTATGTGCTAAATAAGTTTTGAAGTTTATTTTCCTCTAAATATTTTCTTTAGCGAAACAAATTTGGAAACTTAAATGTTTTAGTGAACTTATCAACATAAGCGTATTTAAAATTCACTTGAGCACTTGTAAATCTAAGTATCACTGTTTATATATATATATATATATATATATATATATATATATATATATATATATATATATATATATATAAAGGTTTTATAATTTACTTGAAGCATTGTGTTTATATTGGTTTGGTGGTTGGATTGGAAGGCTATCACAATGCAAGTATGAAGAAAAATAAGGTAATTATGCTGTTGTTTGTTAACCTGGCTATCCATTTGATTCTGTCATGCCTTCCAAACTGTGTCTGTGTGTGTCTGTGTGTGGTGGGTGTTTGCTTATGTGTGTGCTTATGTGTTTATGTGTGTGTGCCAGTTCAACAGTTTCTGATTATCATTCCAAATCTGGCTAACCCTCTAAGCCTAAACTTTTTTGTTTATTAACATGACCCTATATATATATATATATATATATATATATATATAGAGAGAGAGAGAGAGAGAGAGAGAGAGAGAGATGAGAGGTATCCAAAACTTGGTAGTAAGGGATGATTCTATATGCGATTTCTAAGATACACTGTATTATTATTGTATGATCCAGTATGTATAAATACAGTGAATCTTTAAATCACTACAGAGAGCTCAATGTATAATAAACTTTTTAGATTATATACATAGCAATATTTATCTTAGAAAGGAAGGAAAAACTCAACACCGTAATTCAATAATAAATTTATTATTTCGACCAAAATTGGGGCCTTTATAAATCTAAGTTGATTTAATATAGCTATATTAAATCAACTTAGATTCATATAGGCCTCAATTTTGGTCGATATAGATTTATTATGGAATTACGGTGTTGAGTTTTTCCTTCCTTTCTAAGATATATATATATATATATATATATATATATATATATATATATATATATATATATATATTCTAAAGTATTGTAAGAAATCCTATAATTATATGTGTTTCTGGTGTTATGATTATCGTCGTAAGATTTAGATACGGAGAACAAAGTTCAAATCCTGGACAAGGCTAATACCCACAGAAAAGGTATGAATCCAATCCTTCTCCTTTTAATTGTCGGTAAATAGTGCACCAAACTAAGGTCTTTAACTGGGGCATAGCAACAATTATTTATTTTTTGTTAACTGTTTCTATGTAATAATGATAGTAATTCACGAGCCATTAGAAAGTTTGTATAATTATTCATATATAATACAAATATTTTGTCAACATGAACATGGATTCTAGGAGCTAAAATATCAATGTTCTAAGAGATATTGTGTTTAGCCAACCACCTCATCAGGTATAGGATGTGTGCTAAGGTCGTTAGTATGGGTAATCCAGCAAGGATCAAACTCGCTATTTACTAATAATTGATCTGCGAGACTAAATTGCTAACTTCATGATGAATCAGTATATTAAAATCATTATCTTAAATATATGTATTTGAGCCGTAAATGGGACCCTGACTGGGCCAGAGTTGGCATGAAAACATTAGTTATGAAGAGAGATCCAGAAATGGGACGTCACAACCGGAAGTAGTTTAGTGTGATATCCTGGACACACATGCAATTAAATGTGACTATCTGTGTATCCTTCTTCATACGTGATCGGCATATAAAGAATTCGACAGAATGATCCAGATTCTAAATCATCGCCACACAGTAGCGGTGAGCGGATGCGAAGCGTATATTTGATCAGAGGCAGCCAACTTGGTGTGGAATGGGGAATATCGCACGTTTGGAATTGAAAATTCTTTTTTTTTATTGGTGACGCTATAATCTCACTACGTAGTGACATCCCATGGCCGGTTCGCTCACTTGATTGGTCTTATCATTCCTTCCTCTGGGGCCTCTTGAAGGCGTACGGATTTTTTTTTAAATAAGCAGGAAACAAGTGACTAACTGAAATATTTTATTCGTCAAGAAATCGTAGAAATACCAGATGCAAATATTATGAGAGGGCTGCAGGTTTTTTGGTTTGGTTTGGTTTGGTTTGTTTTACGGCATATCAACCTCAGTGGGTCATTTAATGCCGATAAAGTTTTGAAATAAAGACATTCTTAAATGGATACTCAATTTTTTTATAAATACATTTTCTATTTAAACCATAGATGGGACCCTAACAGGTACTACCACTTCGGATCAGAGTGGATCAGGGAGCAATGGTGATGAAGGGGTGCTCCACATTCCCCAAACCTTCAGAACCGGAGCCTCACCATCAGATAGAGTTTAGCGTCATGTAACCACTACCTTCTAGCACCCATATGATAAAAAGGGTTGGCGCTTGCCATAAGGGCAATAGGATTGGGGTAATCATATAGGTCCTAAGGCTTGACGTGACCAGCCGATTGATTGAGGGGGCCTCTCCGACTGCCCGTCTAATCCAAGAAAGAGGCCAAAGTGTATTGCAAGTCATGGACTCCTGAACCACCTGGGTTCTATCCTTAAACATCACGGGTCGCTACCCACGGCCAACATTGTGGGTGTCTTATCCCTCTGCAGAGGTGCATTCTAACGCGCCAGCCGACAGGGCGGGTAGGTTTTGTGGTTTCTTTGTTAAATGACATATTAACACGTTGCCTACTTTTGCTCTAATATCAGTTTCTCCTTACTGACGTTGCCACATTTCCTTTATGTTTGACTGTGAATGGATTCCTATTTTTGTTTTATTTTTGTATAACGTTTGTAAATAAGTTCTAGACATATCATTTTGTCATTGTTTGCACCTTCTTTAAATAGTATATGTAGATACTGCCGTGTTATTATAAAAGTATATATTCTAAATATTGTTTTTAAAAAAGGAAGAGAAATATTTTCTATGATACATATATGTACCAATATGTATATCAGTAATATACATAGTTGCACATATGTTTACTAATACGTGTTAACCGTCATGTGTTATTTGATGCCCAAGACATTTAGAGAACTGTAGTGGTGCGGTTTAACCTATTACTAGACGGGGATGTTGGGATTCGTACGTTACCCAAGAGTATTATCCGAAAGTGTGTGTAAGAGCATGACTGGAATTTGAACTCGGTTACTACGATAGTCCAGCACGTTACATACTACGCCTGGGGGACTCCCCCGCAAGCGCTACAAAATTTTAAGGCCAGGTTTCAGACGTGTATAGTTCTTGAGGGTAAGCTGGGTACAATAGATTTGAGGGCAAGCTGGGTACAATAGATTTGGTGGACCATATGACCTTTATGCACCCCTTTTTGATGACATGTTTTTCATTTACACCGTCAATATCAGGTTGTTTTTACAGATGATTTTTAGATTTTTTTAAATTATAAAACTAACCCCTAACCCTAACCCCTAACCGTAACCCTAACCCCTAACCCTAACTTCTAGCCCTAACCCCTAACAAACAACTGGATATTGACATTAAAACGTAAATACTTGCACCCGAAGGGTGCATATATTTGCTAGTTCACGTAGGTATGTAAACACGCATGCCCATTCCTGTAAATGACACAAACTTCAGTTAAAAGCTATATGTGTATATGTGAAACTTTTTTTTATTTTTAGGTAGGTAGAATATATATTCTAGTCATGCACAGGTTGTGACATGTCTGTGCGTTGTATTTTGTTAGACTTGTTGCGTGCAACTAACCAAAGGTTTTGCAGAATTTAAACCACCAAATAAACCTGGACGTATAAAGAAAAGAAAAAGAAAACACTGATAAAATGGGGTTTGATTTGCTTAAAACGTAACGCGGAATGTTCGGTGAGACAAGGGAAACGCTATTTGAATTAGCAAAAGGAATAAATTGATCAATCTGTTTAAATTCTCTTCACCTTCAAATTCGATTAATAAAAAATTAATCTCCCAGTGGTTATAAGGGTTGGGGAATGATGAAAGAGAAAGTGAGAGATAAAATAGAGACAAAGCGAGACAGATTTACAGACAGAGGGAGGGTTATGGAGAAGGTAGATAGAGAGAGAAAGAGAACGAGAAAGAGAGCTAGGTATAAACTAGAAAGAAAAAATACTGAAGGACAGTCATTGGCCTCTAATATTGTAAATTATAACAAGTAAAACATCTGTGACTGACTTCTGTGCTAATAAGCACTTTTACCTTACACTAAGATCAGTACACACACACACACACACACATATATATATATATATATATATATATATATATTATATATATATATATATATCACGGAACAGTCGTTACGTTGTCAATTTGAAGCCAGTGTGCCAGAATACAGATTACTTATTTAATTCAAATTTGCCATTGATATTAAATAATGCGTTAAACCCAGATAAATTCTCTGTAGATTTAAAACAAATTCTTACACTTAATGTATATAAATACAATAAAGAGAGTCAACTAAATTCATTCTCCGAGGTAGATTCACACGATTATATACGGTGAAGCGATAATAGTTGTTCGACTGAAGAAAAGAAAAGATTATATTTTATCTTCATTGGTAGGAAAACTTAAAGGAAAACCAGTAGTGAATTATTAATGCTTACAAAAAACTCTTTTATTGAGCCTTTTCTTCCTGATAACCAAGTAAACATGATATTCCTGGATAAATCGATGTTTTCTTATATAGATACAATATCACGCAAATAGAATATCGATATATATATATATATATATATATATATATATATATATATATATATATATAATATACCAAGCGTGTTGGTAGATCCTTGCGGAGAAAAAAAACCGGCAGAAAGTTTGATTGTAAAAATATACTACCAAACATCAACCAGGAAGAAAATTTTTTTTTTAAAAAAAGAAAGACCAAGATATTCGTAAAAAAAAATAATCTATTGGTACAGTATTTGGCCAAAAGAAAAACAATTTATATGTATATATATGTATATAAATATATATATATTCATATAACCGCTAGGAGAAGCTAATCTGTAAAAAGTGCTCGATACCTAAGTAGAGCCAAGTAATAAAGATAATCTACTGAGTCAGACGAACCTACTATTAGTTTCGCATAAAGCTCTTCAGGGCTAAAATCTGACAGATTTTTCTGAAAAAAAAATCTGATGATTTTAGCCCTGAAGAGCTTTATGCGAAACTAATAGTAGGTTCGTCTGACTCAGTAGATTATTTTATATATATATATATATATATATAATATATATATAATTTAATGTACCAAGCGTGTTGGTAGATCCTTGCGGAGAGAAAAAACCCAGCAGAAAGTTTGATTGTAAAAATATACTACCAAACATCAACCGGGGAGAAAAAGATTTTTGAAAAAAAGAAAAGACCAAGATAGTCGTACCAACAAAAATAATATATTTGTACAGTATTTGGCCAAAAGAAAAACAATTTATATGTATATATATGTATATAAGATATATATATATATATTCATATAACCGCTAGGAGAAAGCTAATATGTAAAAAGTGCTCGATACCTAAGTATATATATATATATATATATATATATATATATATATATGCGTGTGTGTGTGTACATATATGTATATATATATATATGTGTATATATATATGTATATATATTTGTAAATGTATATGTAGTAACTTACCGGTGGGTATGAGTACGATCGTTGGAAGCGCACAATATCCAGAGGTTAAGATTGAGAAAAAACAAATACAAAGTGCTCAATACAATGTAGAGCAAAAATTTATTTAACAATGAAAAGGAGTAACCTACTCGAGTTTCATCGATTGATTCTTCAGGGTTACTTTAGTTGAATTAATCGAGTTTTCGATTAATCTTAGATGGTACAATACATGCCCGTTGGAATGGGACTTAAAAAAGATAAGTCCCATTCCAACGGGCATGTATTATACCATCTAAGATTAATCGAAAACTCGATTAATTCAACTAAAGTAACCCTGAAGAATCAATCGATGAAACTCGAGTAGGTTACTCCTTTTCATTGTTGAAATAAATATATGTATATATATATATATGTGTGAGTGTGTATATATATATGTATATATATATGTGTGTGTGTATATATATATATATATATATATATATGTATATATATATATATATGTGTGTGTGTGTGTGTGTATGTGTGTGTGTCTGTGCATTCATTTTTCGATGTATTGTTAATATCTTGACGCACATATAATGGTGTGCCAAAAGTCAGATACTGTTTTTTTTTTGAATGAACAAAATTTTTTGAAAAAGTAAAATAACGAAAACGAAATGCAAGAATATAGTAGTTAATTTGTATTATTCGGACTATTGTCCTCATCTTTATTGTTATTTGTACAACGTTTCGCTCGATGTGCCCTCTGATCTTCTTCAAGTATTTGTTGTCGGACACAGGAACTTTCTCTAACTCGGAAACCTTGTCGTAATCGGGAACCTTCACGGAACTTTGAATCCAACCCATTATTCAATCCATGGGGGTACACTGTTCTCATTTCACTAACCATAGCTGGGTACAAGTGAAGCGTTAAGCTGTGTTAATTATTAGTCTATGTTACAATTAATAATTAACACAGCTTAACACTTGTACCCATTTATGGTTAGCGGGATGAGAACAGTATACCCCTTTGTATTGTATAAAGAGTTGGATTCACAGTTCCGTGAAGGCTCCCAATTACGAAAAGAAGGTTCGCGAGTTCGAAAAGAAATACCCGAAGCAGGCTGGAGGGCACATCGTCGGAAACGTTGTACAGATAATGATAAAGATGACAACAGTCCGAATAATCCAAATGATTAAAATTATCAAGCCTCATCACAAAAAGTAAGAGAAATAGTAGTTAATATCTGGAAGAATTTAAAATCAAATTAAATTCTTGGGTAGGCGCGCTTTGCGTAACGGTTATCATAGTAGGAAATAGAATCGATGGTCCGATATGGAATTATACGCGACTAGCTATTGGAAAATTGTTCTTAAAAAAGCAAAAAAATGCAACCGCAAATCTTCTTGCTTATAAAATCAGAAGAATTTATGCAAAGACTTGTGGGTGGAGAGTCCCCGTGATGTAGTGTCTCACCTGCTGGATTGCTACATCATAGTGAGATCGAACTGCAGTTGCGTTATTAAGTTAACATTCGGATTAATGCTCTTTAGAAATGTATGAACCCCTTCAACCACTCAGTTATGGGTTAAATAGAAACACTACTATTCATCTACAAGGATGGATTTAGCATTAAATAACCCACGAAGGTTGATATGCTATTAAACAAATAAAAACAAAATCACAGATCCGTTCTCAACGAGTACCATACAAGAAAAACAAGCTTGGAATCTTCTTTGCTATGTAAATTTAATGGATAAGTTTGGTTTATTTGTTTCACGGCATGTCAACGCCGAATGGGTTATTTAATACCGAAATTTAATTTATTTTTAAATGTTTGATTTTAATCATACCTATATTTCCAACGATCATTTGCATTTTTTAAGTACATTTCTATCTACATATAATGTGTTTGGACACTACTAAGTGGTTTCAAGTATTCCTATCTAAGAGCGCCACACCTACCGTCAGCTCTCTGATGCTTTACCACACAGATCAGATTACCCAAGCTATGCTACTCTTTCTCTGAATTGACGGGAACCGGTATCGCACCCGGAACCTTAAGATTCAGAGGCGGATCCTCTACCGAGTGAACTAAATCAGAGCGTCTTGTATATAGAAGTTTATAATAACTTCTATATACAAGATGCGCTGGGTGAGACAATATTTTGATCGCACGCCCTTCGGCCACATTCAGGCGTCCATTTTTGGCGGGACATACCTTGCATAAGTAATTCCACCAATCTCAATTTCTTAGATTATTAAATTCTCTTCTCAAAATTCGGAGAGAAAATTAAATGTCGAACACGACATGATAACAAAATATCTAACCATCTCTCATATTAGATTTAAAGGCTCCAAAAATACACCACCTGATTTCATTCGAGACAGTAGCCTTGAGGATATAAGCGTTAGTTAAAATGTTGCAGTAACTTAGTGGCCATGAGTCCCCGGGGGTCATGCACTGAGATCCATATTCTCTCCCTTAACAGAAATTCGTAAATAGAATTACCCCAGTGATAAAGTAACAGAATGTTGTTTTAAAAATATACAAAACCGAAAAAGACCTTATATATAATACTAGCAGCGGCTACCCGGCGTCGCCTGGGTAGAGGGGGATTTTTTAAGTTAGTCCCGCATATCCATTATTAATGAATCGTGAGTTGAATCCTTGTGGGATGCCCCATTTAAATCCCTATGTAAAAAAATAGACCTTGCATTGATCCAGCTACTCTGAAAAGAAATGTTAATGTCTACTATCTAAAATATTAAATGAAAAAAAAAATCCATGCTGTTATCATGGGGGGTATTCAATGAAGAGTGACAAAACTAATAAAAAGAGAAAAATATCTTACATGTTACAAGGAGAGATTGGATATATTGGGACTAACTAATTTACTATAAAGAAGAATGAGAGGTGATCTAATCGAAACTTTTAAAATAATTTATAGAATTTCTAATTACGGGGGACACTCTCTTTAAATATTTTTCTTCGAAGAAGTTTCTCTTCTAGAATCTTGATGTCTTGGCAGATGCCAAAAAATAAGTCTATTAACCAATTGGATTTGTTTGCTAATAGAATAACATATTTTTGGAAAAATGCCAAATTAGATAAAAAACAGAAAAAGTGTATAAAACATTTAGATTAATTTGGTTTGGTTTGGTTTGGTTTACGGCATATCAACCCCAGTGGGTCATTTAGTACCGATAAAGTTTTTAAATAAAGTCATTCTTAATGGATACTCAATTTTCTCATAAATACATTTTTCTATTTAACCCATAGATGGGACCCTAACAGGTACTACCACTCTGAGTCAGAGTGGACCAGGGAGCAATGCTGATGAAGGGGTGCTCCACATTCCCCAAACCTCCAGAACTGGAACCTCACCATCAGATAGAGTTTAATGTCATTCCCAGGACATGTAGACTCGCAACCACCGCCTTCTACCACCCCTATGATAAAAAGGATTGGGGCTTGCCATAAGGGCAATAGGTTGGGGAAATCACGTAGTTGCTAGGGCTTGACGTGACCATCCGATTGATCGTGGGGGGGGGGCTCTTCGACCGCCCGTCTAGCCCAAGATTGGGCCAAAGTGGAGTATTGCAAGTCATGGACTACTCAACCACCTGGGTTCTATCCTTAAGCATCACATGTCATCACCCACGACCAATAGGTGGTCCCATTGAGGGGGTCTTACCCCTCTGCAGAGGTGCAGTCGATATATTCTAACACCCCAGGAGATTAATTTGGATAAATTTTAAAATAATGGTAAAGAAAAAAGAATTTAAGAGAACATTTTTGGTAACTATCAGAGGAATTATCTTACAGAAATTGATCTTTACATAGATATTGTATTGATAGTATACATGTTTTGAACACAGATTCTTTTTTAAGGTTGATGTGAGAAGATGAAAAGGAAAAGATGCTCAATGAGACATAACAATCAAATAATAGTAATCATCATCTAATACAAGGGGAATCCCCGTAACATAGTGGTTAAACTGCTCGATTGCAACATCGTAGTAAGGTTAGTTACTCCACTTGCGCCATTACATTCACATTCGGACTACTACCATTGGGAAATGTATGGACTCCCTTATACACCTAGATATGGTCTAAATAATATCGGTAATTTATGAGGAAGTGCTTCCTGGTCCCCTGCCTCCGAAATTGCTGCCCGGTGAATTTTAAAATAACGACCCCAAGCTTTGGCGCCATATCCGTGTTACTTGAAAGAAAACAACCAACTTAGGGCGTTAAATGTATTTTAGGGAGGGGGTCTCTTTTTGTCTTAATTCTTGTTTATTTATAGAAAATTGTCGTAATTCGTGTTTATTTATCGTAATTTGTCGTAATTCTGGTTTATTTACCGTAATTTGTCATAATTCTTGTTTATTTATCGTAATTCTTGTTTATTAATCGTAATAAAAGAAAATCTTAGTATTTGATAGATAGATAGATATGAAGATGGATAGTTTTGAATAGACTGAGATAGATAGATAGATAAACAATAGGTAACACCTATTTTACCCCGTGAAATTTACCTCCCCCCTATATTTAACACAATGAAACTTGCAGAAGCTTGGGGTCGTTATTTTAAAATTCACCGGGTAGCAATTTCGGAGGCAGGGTACCGGGACACACTTCCTCATAAATTACAATAGCAACCAAGACAAGATAAAATTCTGAGAAAATTTTCACAAACTGCTACTCAGCTATTATCGGAAACAAGTGCTCTAATTATTATTGATATCACTGACACTTTCATATTCAATATCTTTCAGCTCTCTAGCAAGATCCAGGTATTTCACAAGCTTTCCGCTTCTCTTTACTTTCATTCGGGGATCTGCGGAAACGGTAAAATCCACTAACCGAAAAACTCCTTTGTTTTCGTTAATTAAAACTAGGAGTGTTCTTCTGGCCTGGATCGTGTGATCTGTTTGTATTATTTTGATAACCACTCATAATATCCACTTGAACATTATTTAAAGAAATCATCTTGCTAAAAGGCAGTTGCAAAAGACAGAGCAAGTTTAAATAACAAACAAACAAAAAGAAGCAATCCCAATAATCTTTCTTAAGAAGTCCATTTAATCCATGTTCTTTAAATATCTGATATTTTACGCAGCCAATAAACACAATGAAGAGCACTTCATCAACATTTGCGCGCTCACGCACCAATCCTCCTTTTATCATATTCAACGGTTGACATCGAGTATATCAGGCACCAAAGCTATTGATTAAAATATGACAACGGATGGGAACATTTACTGACATTCTATCAGCAGTAGGCTCTGATGTCTCGGGCCAACGTATATAATGAAAAGAAAGCGCTCGTTGTGTAATGGTTAGCGTATGAAATGGACACGACGTTATACCCGAATGGTTTGTGTGATAGTAGGTGATAAGAGGCAAGTGGCCATACAGTTAATCGTTTTTTAGGTATTGCTTCCAGGATCTGTTCAAGACAACATGCGGCTGGGAAATCATTCAATCTAGAAATTAGTATTATCTGCGTTATTCGGACTATTGTCCTCATCTTCATTGTTATCTTTACAGCGTTTCAAACGTGTACAATCCTGGCCAAGGGCAGAAGTAACATCGAATAATAATGAACACAGCTTAACGCCTCTACCCCAGCTCTAGTTAGTGGAATGAGAACAGGATACCCCCATGGACTGAATAAAGGGTTAGGTTCAAAGTTTCGTGATGGCTCCCGATTACGACAAGAAGGTTCGCGAGTCCAACAAGAATGTTCCCGAGTCCGAAAAGAAGGTTCTCGAGTCCGACAAGAAATACCTGAAGAAGGCCGGAGAACACATCGACCGTAACGTTGTACAGATAACAATGAAGATGAGGACAATAGTCCGAATAACGCAGATAATACTAATCATCAAGCCTCATCTCAAACATTCAGAGAATTTAGAAATTGTTCGTAATCCATATTGTTCAAGAATTCCAAACATCTAGTGATGTCAGCCTTGTGGATGCGTCTAATACGCGGCTCATAGGTTCTTCTGAATTATTTTTTAATTAAAATAAGTGGCGGGGGGTGGGAGAAAATTATTAACTCATTGTTAAGTTTATATATTTATGTTTACTCTAAAAATTAACAAAAAGAAAATCAAAAAAAAGAAAAAATCAAAAATGAAACAAGAAACGTCGGTTGAAGAATAACAACTGTTCGTGTTATTTTCTCTGACTGCGTTCCATTGCTATAGCAACAAGTGTTTGCGAAGTTGGGACGCTGATTGGCTTTGGCGAATGTTTCATTAATAGGAAAGGATTAGGGTTAAATTAAGTGGATGTATGGGGAAAACATTCAGTAAAGATTGAAGTAAATAGTAAACATTCTAAAAACAAGGATTCGCGTATATATATATATATATATATATATATATATATATATATATATATATATATATATATATATGCAACAGTTCATAATTATTAGGTAAATCTTCCAAACTACGATGCACACAAACAGAAAAAAATATTAGCAAGTACCTATATATATATATATATATATATATATATATATATATATATATATATATATACAAGTTAAGAGTAAGGAAATGAATCCGACGGTATAAGTATAGATAAAAGGATATGAAAACACACAATACTGTTAAAATCAATATGATATAAAATATTTTCATTTTAACAGCATTGTGTGTTTTCATATCCTTTTATCTATCTATCTATCTATCTATGGGAGCTGCACGAGAATGCTGCGAGCGGTCCTCAATAAGTGGTGGAAGCAGCACCCCACAAAAAAGCAACTGTATGGCCACCTGCCCCCCCACCCCCCACCCAATCTCACAAACCATACCAGTGATACGGGTTAGATATGCAGGACATTGCTGGAGAAGCAAGGACGAGTTCGTAAGCGACGTACTACTGTGGAAGCCAGCACATGGGCACGCTAATGTGAGCCGCCCAGCCAGGACCTACATGGACCAACTATGTAAGGATGCTGACTGCTGCGCGGAGAAGCTGCCAGAGTCGATGAATGATAGGGAAGTTTGGCGAGAGATCGTCATGGATATCCGTGCAAATTGTGCGACATGATGATGATGATATATATATATATATATATATATATACAGACAAAACGTGACCCGTTGGTCACCCATTAAGCTCTCTCTAGATGATTAGGGAAAAGAGTTGGATCTGGCAAAATATCATCTGCTTTTCATTTTTAAAAACGAACTAAAATTTATTAAATTGATTACTTAAGGTCAAATTTTTGTCTAAGTCGAAAAGTAGTAACATAATGAGCATCAGTAAAAAAGCAAAATAATATTACACATATAATTTACTTTTGATATATTTAAAACGTTTTTTTCGTCCATTTTGATCAAGATGCCTGCCAAGAGGCTACTTAAAATCCGTTTTTACAAAATAAATTGTAACTTTTGCAATTGAAAAAATTCACACTGGATTGTCCAATTGAACACATATCCTAATAGATAAAGACAATTCTAAATGCCAGTTATCTCTAGACTGCAGGTTCAATCCTGGTCAGGGACAGCAGTAACATAGAATAATAATTAACACAGCTTAACACCAGTACCCCAGCTATGGTTAGTGGAATGAGAACAGGATACCCCCGTGAACCTAATAAAGGGTTGGGTTCAAAGTTCCATGATGGCTCCCAATTACAAGATGGTTCCCGAGTCCGACAAGAAATACCTGAAGAAGGCCGAGGGCACATCAGCCGAAACTTTGTACAGATAACAATGAAGACGAGAACAATAGTCTGAATAATACAAATAATGGTAATCTTTGCGGAGTTCCGTCCTGGCTTCCTGCATCCGAAGCGGTATCACTTGAAAAAAAAAAAAAAAAAAAAAACAACTTAGGGCATTGTATACGGGTGACTCAGAAAAAACAGAGCCCAAATTATTTATTTATTTTCCATTAAACTAAACTTAAACCCCAACCCCAAATCCTAAACCCTAAACCCTAGTTGTTTTTGTTTTTCACGCCGCTTCCGCTACGGACTTCAATCGTAGCTGGTGTTTTTTTTTTTTTTTTTTTTTCGGCAGTCACCGGCAAGCATGTTTTGAGGCAAGAGGCCATGACGGAACTCCGCAAAGATTACAATTATTTGTATTATTCAGACTGTAATATCGGAGTGGTATATATTTGATTGATACTATTTTCTGCATAAAATAAAAAGACTAAAGACAGAGTTTATTTTTTAAAGCATACGTAATTAAAAACAACCTTAATCCCCTAAAACCGTAACCCAATTCGCAAAATGTTAATTCATAGACTGTAGTTAAACTGTCATTGGGTACCAGCAAAAAATTTTCCGTTTTAATTTTCCAACCTAAGTCAGAAGTCAGTCCTACATTCTATGAATTAACATTTTGCGAATTGGGTTACGGTTTTAGGGGATTAAGGTTGTTTTTAATTACGTATTGCTTTAAAAAATAAACAACAACAAAACACAAATTACTATACATTTAATTAACCATTGAAATTAATTATTGAATCTATTATTGAAACAGTTGTTTGTGTTAATATAGCATAATTTCAATTAAACTTAAAAAATATTTTTCAACATTAAATGTATAGTAATTTGTGTTTTTTGTTTATTTTTTTAAGCAATACGTAATTAAAAACAACCTTAATGCCCTAAAACCGTAACCAAATTCGCAAAATTTTAATTCATAGACTGCAGTTAAACTGTGATTTGGTACCAGCAATAAACTTTCTGTTTTAATTTTACCGACCTAAATCAAAAGTCAGTCTAGTTTGTTTTAGTTTTAACTAAAACAAACTTTTAAGCCCGAAGAAAACTACCCCCACGGTAGTCAATGTTTGCTCATTTGAATTCCATAATATTTAAATATATAACTATTTTTTTTACCCAACATGAAATATTTTTTAAAGTAAGTTTAATACTCTATGAATTAATAATTAAAGTAATTTTAAAAATCTATTTTAAAGCATGATTTCAATTTCGTAAAATTTACGCTCAACTAAAATTGAAATCATGCCGTAAAAAGATTCTTTTGTTTTGTTTCTCTGTGGTCTGAGTTAGGTAGATTCGCCCCTCCCTTTCTCCAGACCAAGGTGCTTGCCTGTAAAAAATCAGCAGGTACTCCTACTCTGTATAACTCGACTACTCACAATAACTCTCCCCATCACCTTAACTCTATATAGAGGGAGAGTGCAAGAGAGCCAGGTCTGATTTAGACAGGGATTGGTCGGTCGTTGACTTAATTGCTAATTACGCCTAATTAAAACCAATTAAACTGAATTTTTTTCATACACTTTGTAGTGCTAACACCAAGGAATATCTAAGTATAAATATTGTGTCCATAACATAAATAGAAAAAAATCCTTTTGCTGGAGAAGGTTGATAAACTCAGCTTTAGTATAATAATAGATAGATATATAATATTCGAGTGGCGTTTCAACATTTTCGTTGGAATAGTATTATTTCAGTAAATGATCAAAGAGTGCTCAATACTTCCTAAAACCTAGAGCTTTAATAATAACTGTGAAAAATATGGAATGATAATTGCGAAAAATTATGGTTAGAAGTATTTTTAGTTTAAACAAATTATACGCGCGAGAGCCACTGCCAGCAGCTTACGGTAGAATAACAGTGGTGGGAGAGCCGCTGTGAGCGGTTTAAAGTTGGCAAAGAGTTAAACACAACGTTAGGCTGCCTTAAGGGACACTAGCTCCACCGCGGCAAATTTTACCTGGTAGAAGGATTGAATTCAGAGTTTTCCTTCTCATCGATAGGTTGTCTTTACCAACGACAGAGAGTCTGGCCTTCGGGTCGGGGGTCCGGTGAGCTTCGGCCACTGGGCCGCTTGAGTCATAATAATAGCGTCGATCCAAGGGGGCCATCCCCCCAGGCAACACCTGCCCCCTCGATTTAAAGGGGCAGGGCTGGGTTTATTGTTCGGTGCCTGAGGCGCCCACCTTGAGGGAGAATGCCGACGGGATACACGCAATTTTTCACCCGCGATCTCATGAACTTCGGTTTGTGGGTGGATCCCACGTTAATAGAGCCTTTGTGCCTGACCTGGCATGAGTGGGGTACCAGGAAAATACAAACGATAGAGAGTCCTGTCTACCGTATTATTTAACTAGAGAGAGAATAAACGAATGCGTGCCTTTCCCAACAACACCAGCGCGCAGTGAGACATAAAATGTCATGTCCAGAATTTGTAATTGTCTCATCGAGTCCAGTTTTTACGACAATAACCATTAGGCCGCAGTCGCATAGAATATAAGAATAAATAAAAATGCTACGAATACTATCGGTGCGTAAAAAGAGTAACAGCAAAAATGGCGCCGATAGGATTGGAGTAATTGGTGTGTTTAATTGTCGGCAATAACAATTGCACTTGGGAATTATTTGTCTGCCCTGATAATCAGACTGAGGGGGTTTATACCTTCCCCAAGGCTTATTAGCCCGAAAGTGAAAGGAATTACACGACTGGAGTTCGATAAAATAGTAGGGCAGATTGGGCTCTTTAACCTTGGATTGGTAACCAGTCTAGGAGAAGGAAAACTCTGAATTCAAACCTGTTAAAACATCGCTTAAGAAATTGACCATATGTAACATCCTGCCCGTGGTTGGTAAATATATATACCCGGTGTATTCTAAGCCGCACCGATATTGGCAAATTTAAATATTCTAAATGTATTTATGAACTGGGTAAAGGGGACGGGAAAGTTTTCTTTGATGAAAAACTAAAGCCGTCTAACCCCTACCTTGCACCCCATCCCGGGTAACTCGTTTGTAAGAAAATATTGAAATGTATATCTAATCACACTTCTCTGAAAATGAAATTATTCAGTTAAATGATACATTCAACTATCATCACTATCACCTTGAAATAATGGATAAAGAAAAAAAGAAAATACCAACAAAAAAAAGCTGGTGTATTTACAACAGGGTCATATACCAAAGTTAGACACAAGGCCAGATATTCTCTCGTGATATTGTCAATCTAACTTTCCTCTTGAAAAAAAAACAAAAACAAAAAAAAAAAACAAAGCTATTTTCTGTCAGTTTGCGGAGAACTCATATCCCTGAACTGTTACGAGTCGGTTGTGCACAATGTATCGGAACGTTTTTATGGAAATATTGCATCCCTGGGATAAGATTTTACTGCGTCATTAAAGATTTTGGACCATATGACCTTTAGGCCCCCTTTTTGATCTCGATTAAGAAAGGACATGTTTTTCATTTACACTATCAATTGTTTTAACAGACGATTTTTAGAATTTTTTAAAATTATAAAACTAACCCTTAACCCTAACCCTAACCCCTAACCTCTAACCCTAACAAACAACCGGATATTGACGGTGTAAATGAAAAACATGTCCTTTCTTAATCGAGATCAAAAAGGAGTGCCTAAAGGTAATATGGTCCAAGATTTTTATGCGACAGGAAAGTTCAACATCTACTGCAATATTACAAATGTCCGTTTCTGACGTTATTAGACACACGTTAGTTGGTTATTACTTTTTGGTCGATCACCTTACGCGTTCAGTAACTCTACATGAACTCTTCGTAACCTTTTTCTATTCGTTCGTTTTATTCGTTGAATAAAATATCCCGTTGTTGATTAAATACACATAACAACTTGAAAGCCAATAAAGTGGTGAAGCCCGACATTTTGAAACTTGCAACCTTATGAATACAGTTAAAGGTTTGGAATAAATGAACGAGAAAATAGGATGTAAAAAGCAATTTGGTGGAGAGTTTATATATATTAAGAGAAAGACTAAACCATTGGGGGGGGGATAACATCACATATAACATATTTACATATTAGCTGAAAAGCCACCCAATCGTGCGGCAATGAGATAGCTACTCGAACATTTATTTCCAAGTAATGAAAATTGTTATTGTACAAAAAAAATCGCTTAAAATCCTGTAAGAATCGCTGAAAAAAATCGCAGTAATTAAAATTTGGTAATCAAAAATTGTAGGATTGCGGATCCGTATTCGGCCCAGAATGTTTTTAATTTGCTTACGGAGTCGGCCTGATACCAAAATGGTATAACATGTTTGTAAAACTAAAAAAAAAATGTGACACACTGACACATTGACATTCGCACTTATTAGAAATTATATAAACGATACTTATCTATCTATCTTTCTATCTACCTATCTATCCCTGTGTTTTCACTGTTTTTCTGTCTGTCTGTATCTCTCTATATATATATATATGTATAACGCGTAGGAAGCGTGTGGTGTAATGGTTAAAGTCATGGGAAATGGACTCGTCGCCCCGAGTTCAAATCCTGGACGTGGTAATTGCATTTCATTTAGCGCTAATACCCTTGGGAATAGTATGAATCCTACACTCCCCCCAGCTATGGGTAAATAGTAGGGCAGACTGGGCTCTTTAACCTTGGTTCATGCAACCGGTCTAGGAGAAGGAAAACTGAATTCAAACCTGTCAAACTCCGCTTTAGAAATTGACCTTGTGTCGGATCCTGCTCGTGCTGAAGGGGTGGTAAATATGTATATATATATGTGTGTGTGTGTGTGTGTCAGGTTTCACTTTCTTTTATTCTTTTTTTTTATCTTTTTAATTTTACATATTGGTGTTCTTTCTTTCTTTCTTTCGTTCGTTTTTCTTTCTTTTTCTTTCTTTCATTCATTCGTTTATTCTTTGTTTCCTTCTTTCATTTCTCAAGTAAATGAGAACCCCTCACATATTCCGGGTGGAACACCCAAAATTACCCATAATTCGTCTCCTGTAACCGAATCGACACGAAACCAATTTCACTACCATTGCTATGCAAATTTAATAGTACATTATTGCCGAAAACCTTATTTCTGTAGTGGAAAAAAATGTTTTTCTTCCTAAAATAAAATCTATTCAAAAATAATTATAATGATTTAATAATTTCCAAAAATGGAATTGATTAACAATTAATGCAGTTAATAATAAAATACTAACGATTATTATCAAGAAACAATTATGATATTATAACAATAATTATGTGATTATTACGAAAATAAATTACATTTTGGGGGCGTCTCGTAGTGTGTAGGGCTAGTGTGCTGTACTATGAGATCGTATTAAGCGAGTTCGAACTCCAGTCGAATTATTGCATTCACTTTCGGACTAATACCCTTGAGAAAGGTATGAAACTCCTTATAAGGTTTGAATTAATACAGTTCTAGATGACAATCATCTGAAGGTTGATGGTTCAATCCTGTCTTTAGGCGAATATAACATAGAATACTTAACATAGCTTAACACTTGTACTCAGTCATGGTTAATAGAATGAGAATAATCTACCCCAATGGATTAAATAAAGGTTCGATTACGACATGAAGGCTTCTGAGTTCGACAAGAAACACCTGGAAAAGACCGGAGGGCACATCATCCGTAACGTTGCATATATAACAAAGATGAGGACAACAGTCTGAAAGATCTAAATAATACAAATTAAAGAGTGTTATATAAATCTTTCTATTATCCTTCTTCTGATTTTTCATCATTTTAGCAATGTAACATTTACAACATTTCGGCCGATATGCCCTCCGGCCTTCTTCAGGTATTCTTGTCGGACTCGGGAACCTTCTCGGACTCGGGAACCTTCAATAGGACACATAGCTTAGTGTATAAAGTAGTTAGGTTAAGACAGTTCTAAGTGACAGTTATCTCTGGATTCCAGGTTCAATCCTGAGCGGCGGCAGTAATATAGAAAAATAATTAACACGACTCCTACCCCAGCTATGGTTAGCGGAATGAGAACAGGATACCCCCGTGGACTGAATAAAGGGTTAGGTTCAAAGTTCAGTGATGGCTCCCGATTACGACAAGAAGGTTCCCAACTACGATAGGAAAGTTCCCGAGTTCGAAAAGAAGGTTCCCGAGTCCGACAGAAATACCTGAAGAAGGCCGGAGGGCAAATCGGCCGAAACGTTGTACAGAACAATGAAGATGAGGATAATAGTCCGAATAACGCAGATAATACTAATCATCAAGCCTCATCTCAAACATTCAGAGAATTTCATTCTTATTTCTTTATTTTTTATTTTATTGTTCGTTATTCCTTTCTTTATTTCGTTCTTTATTTCTTTTTCATTTCTTTTTCTTTCTTTCTTTATTCATTTCATTCGTTCATTCGTGTATCCTTTCTTTCGTTCGTTCATTCGATCTTTCGTTCACTCTTTATTTATTTCTCTTTCTTTCTTTTGTACATGTTCATTTCATTTTTTTCTTACTCTTTCGTCAGATAGTTCTCTCTTTCTTTCTTTCTTTCTTCTTTCTTTCTTTCTTTATTTATTTATTTATTTATTATTTCATTCGTTCATTCGTATCCTTTCTTTCGTTCGTTCATTCGATCTTTCATTCACTCTTTATTTATTCACATGGTCTCTTTCTTTCTTTTGTACATGTTCATTTCATTTTTTTCTTTCGTCAGATAGTTCTCCCTTTCTTTCTTTCTTTCTTTCTTTCTTTCTTTATTTATTTATTTATTCATTCATTCATTTATTCATTTATTTACGAACTCTTTCTTTTTCACATGTGTTTTTTTTTCCTTATTTCCTCATTTCTTTCTTGGATTTGTTCTTTAAAGAATGAAGTAAATTATGAAGACACATAAACAGAAAGAACAAATGAAAGAAAGAAAGAAAATAAGAAAGGACTTTTTCTCTTTCTTTCATTTTTTCTTTCTGTCTGTGCGCCTTCATCATTTATTTGATTATTTAACGTCATCTTTATTTTATCTTTCGCTTTCAAATATTTGTTTAAGATAACCAAATCCGGCATAATGCATATTACTGGGAAAGTTATTAGTTATTAGACAATTACACTGGCAACGGAGAACAAGAGAAAAATATGTAATCTGAAACATACTTATTAGATAAATACTTAAGTATAAAAAACGGGACATTCTGTTATATACAGAGTGTCCCAGAAGTCGCGCACCATATAATTTTTTTTTCGAGATTTTATTGGATATGTGTGAGAAATTAACAATACAAAAAAGAGTTAAATTGTTTTTATGTTTGGAAGAGATGGGGCTACATACCGCTCTGTAGCTGAAGAATTCAACCGCACTCATCCCGAGCGAGAAAAACCATTGAACCACTGTCTGCCGTTTGATAAAACGTTTCCAAGAAACTGGCTCAGTTGTTGACCGCGAGAGATGTGGTCGACGAAAGAGTGCAACTGATGAAACAACATCAACTATGGTTTTGGCGAATGTTACTAGAATCCCCGTGAAATCAGTAAGGAAAATAAGCCAGGAGCTTACGATTAACAAATCATCAGTACATCGTATTCTTAAGACACAGAAATTTCATCCGTACAAAGTGTATCTTGTAAAAGCTCTATATAAAGAGAATTGATGTATGTATCAATGGAGAGGGTGAACAATTTGAGCATCTATTATGATTATGAGGAATAAAATTGATATTCATATGTCTTTTCATACATGGCGCACGACTTCTGGGACACCCTGTGTATATATATATATATATATATATATATATATATATGAGAAATAAATACAACAGCGATGTGTTTATGATATGGCTTTTTTTAGCCGACAATTTTTGGGAGGATATGTGCTTAATTGAAGTCGTACCTAATTTTGAAAGTTAATTAATTAATAATTAATTAATTAGGCGGGCATACATATTTAAATGTAAGGCTAAACAAATCGAGAAAAATCAATCTCTGTATGTACATTTCGGCCTATTAGGCCTCATCAGCAGAGCTATAGATAGGAAGACCGCCTTGTGCATGATTTGAAACCCGACTGTCACGCTGACAGGCGAGCATCGAAACCTCTACACCAACCGGACTTTCTTTAGATTTTTCGTTTTGTTTAGAAGTAGGTTTATATTCCTCTTATAGTGACTTCTTCTACACGACAGTATGAGAAGTAAATACAACAGCGATGTGTTTATGATATAGCACACAGTAAGAATCGAACTCACTAACAAATGTCTGCAAATCTACCTAACTAATCATTACACTACGCGAGACACTAACTTATTTACTAATCTTAGATGTGGGACAAGCCTAGAAGTGGGATTGCCCAAGGGAGAATCGAACTCAATGACAATGGACCGCTAGCCTAGCTTTTTAACCATTAAACCACGTGACATGCCCTTTCGAAGTAGATAAATAAAAAAGTAAAGTCGTCGGGGCGGCCTAATATCGGTATCAGTCTATCCCCTTTTCACTAGCGCTGGACCAAGGAGATTATTTTAGCGTATGAGGTGGAGCGCCACACCTACTATCAGTTCCTTACTTTACCGCACAGTGCTACGCTGAGTTGGCGGCGGCCGGTATCGAACTAGGAACCTTGTGGTTTCTAGCCGAACGCTCTACCGACTGAGCTAACCCGGTCCTTAAAAGAGAGTAGATAAATAAACATACACAATTAACATTACGAATATGTACCGCTAATACAAACACTTTAGATAATAAGGCTATAATTTTTTTTTAAATTAAAAATAAATAAAAAAATAAAAAAACAAGAGAGCAAATTTTTGCTTGAATCTTCCATTCCACAATTATCATCTCTTTTATTTTATCTGTTTATTATTTTACCGTTTTGAGGAGCCAGGAACTGATATCTGGGTCTGTTCATTTTCCTTTCTCCTCTCGCCACCCAACTTCCGTTCTCCCATATAAGTCCTCGACCTTGACCTTGCTTCTTTCTTCTTTTTTTTCTTTTTTTCATTTTGCAGCTGAGAGCTGCTTTTTATAACTGCCATTATGTTTATAGTCTGACGCCAAGGAACGAGAATAAATCACGTCAAGCCCACAAAGCATCTAATCAAAAAACAAATATCTAATTCCCCCCCGCCAACAATGGCACTTTTTTTTTCGGTTTCTAGAAGGGAAGCGACTTTGGGTAACTTAACGTCGGGCTAAGAGATGGGGGTCAGAGTTTGGAAGAGACCTACATTAACTTACCCAAAGTCGCTTCACTTCTAGCCTGTTAAACTGCGCTTAAGAAATTGACTTGTGTCGTATCCTACTCGTCCGGAGGGTTTGGTATACATATATATATATATATATATATATATATATATATATGAGAGTAAGTAAACAAACAATGTGTTTATTTGATATGGCTTTTAGCCGACAATTTTTTGGAGGATATGTGCTTAATTGAAGTTATACATTATTTCGAAAATTAATTAGTTAATAATTAATGAATTCAGGCGGGCATATATGTTCAAATGTAAGGCTAAACAAATCGAGAAAATTTCAATCCCTGAATGTACATTTCAACCTATTAGGTCTCATCAGCAAGGTTATAGACATGGGAGACTGCTTCGTGTTTGACTTGAAACCTCGAATGTGTGTGTGTGTGTGCGTGTGTGTGACAAAACAAGCGCAATTCTCAGTTTAATAGTTTCGCGATCGTTAGAAGTTAATGAAAGTTTCAACAACTACTACTACGACTTTCTCTCTCTTGTATTGACTTCAAATGTATTACATAACTCATAAATGAAGTTTTTGTTGCCATACTATAAATATAACAAACATAACATTCCTTATATATATATATATATATATATATATATATATATATATATATATATATATATATACATAAGAAAGAAGGAAAACATTGAATTAAAATAACAGTTCGAATACCCATCAGCAAAACGGTAAAAAAAACATACGTGATTATTTACAATACTATCACAACTTGAAATTTGATGCACCTATATATATATATATATATATATATATATATATATATATATATAAAGATACTAATATATTAATGAAATATATATATGTATAAAGATACTAACACAAAATAAAATACGATAGGAACATGAAAAGTGCTTGAGCCCACCAAGATCCATGAACTGTACATGTTTTTTTTTATATATATTCATACCGTAGTTTAATACTCTTAGCCCTTTTTTTTTCAATTCTTAAAAATCCTTTCCTCTGAAACAAAAAATCATCAAGTTAAAAATAAAGATCATTACTCAGTTTGGCTGAGAACTTCTCAAGGCCACTAGTAAAATGACATATATACATATATTACATATATGTAAAAATGGAATTGGAATTGAATCCGACGATATGAGGAAGAATGAATAAAGAAAAGAAAGTACAGAATGGATAATAAAAGATGAATTTAATCAATATCACTTACACATGTGTTTCGGTCAGTTTATCTTTGTGTACACGATTCAAACTATTGTTATCATTAAATAAACAAATGAAATGAAATAATAATAATAGAAAAATGTTAAAATATTCTGTACACAGAGAAAATTCGACCTTCATCAGAGTGAAATTTTATTTTGAATGAAAAAATTCGTTGGAGAAAAACGGAGAATTTTTTAAAAAATGTTCGAAGATAATTTTTTAAAAATTCACTTTCAGGACGCTGAACAATGTAGTCGTTAGCTAATCTATATATATATATATATATATATATATATATTATATATATATATATATATATATATATATATATATGCAGGGACTTCATAAAGTCGTGCACCAGTTTTAAACTTCAAAATTCAAAAACTTACGTTGTACAATTGATAGACACATTTATAAAATAACGCTTAGTGACATATAGTTTTTCGCCTAAACCAAGTGCTCTATTTCAAACGGAATGCACAATTAGAAAAATTAACACTTGGTTATCTAATTTAGATATACGCAATCTATATACGGTATTACAGCGAGGGAGTATATCCCATTTTCACTAGCGCTATACAAAGGAGATTGTTTTTGCGTTTTAGATGGAGGGCCACACATACCATCAGCTCCTCACTTTACCGTACAGATCCCTGTGGTATTCATACGTTGAGTTGGCGAGGGCCTGTAACTAGCTACGAACTTTGAGGTTTTTAGCCAAACGATCTCTGACTATATATATATATATATATATATATATATATATATATATATGAAGTGATCAAACGATGTGTTTGAAAATGGCGAAGGCCGACAACTTTTAGGGAGACTATGTGCTTAATTAAAGTCATACCTAATTTTTTAATTAATTAATTATAATTAAATGAATTAGGCGTGCATATCGGTTTAAATGTAAAGCGTAAACAACTCGAGAAAAAGTCAATCTCTGTATGTACATTTCAGCCCATTAGGCCTCATCAGCAGAGCCACAGACAGGGCAGTGCTTTGTGCGTGACTCGAACCCCACCTGTCAAGCCGACAGCTGGACACTCCAACCACCACACCAGCTGGCCTCCCCAGAATCTCTCGTTATTTTAAACCTATATGTATATCGCACTTTATGGGTGACTTAAGGCACGACAGCATGAAGTGTTATATGCACCATATTATATATACTATATATATATATATATATATATATATATATATATATATATATATGTTGATATTTATTCTAATATAACTTGGTTATCTATTTGTCTACACCCGGTCGTTTCTTCGCATCTGAAGTTGGGCCGTACACAGCAAAGCTCAACAAATATCGGCAGAGAACGAGGAAGATGTTGTTTATGTCTTTAACATCGAAAGGGTTGTTGTTTTTATTTTTTGTTTTGTTGATGTTTTTATTCTTCTTCTTCTTCTTCTTCTTCTTCTTCTTCTTCTTCTTCTTCTTCTTCTTCTTCTAACTGTGCATTCTATTTGAGATAGAGCACAGAGCAGCGCATTGAATTTCTTTTTTTGTCCCTGCAACTGTCTCGGAGCGGAGAACGTGACTAGCATCTTATAACGAAGCTGAGCAAAATATAGCACCTGCTATGATCCATTTCGATTTACTGGGTCATGTACTGTTGAGGCGATTGATTAAGTACGCAGAGAAGAATCGTCCGTCACAACAACGGTCCAACAAGAATGGCTTGTTTATCCATATTCATGCGAGGAGAAGGGTGGGAAAGCAGACAGAATTTTCTTTGTCTTGATTTTTTTTTTCATTTCTTTAATGGCAATAATGGCGATATTTTAAAAATATTTCAGTAACCTCGGAGATATTTCCTGTCCTTGAATAGAGACAGAAGATAATTCCAGAGGGAAAAGTATAAACAATAAAACTTTTAAAAATCTATCACGAATAAAACTATAATAGAAAAAAATAACGTTATTTACCTTTGAGAAGGGACATGTTGCTTCAAACAATATATAAGAGAATCAGAATGGTTATTATTTTTTTAGAATGAATAATAATAGGTATAGAATTAGATTTCTAAAGTATAGTAAACTACTCCCGATCGAACAAAATACATGAATAAAAGACAGCGACATTAACAGTGACGTTAAATACATTATAATAGAAAAAAATTGGAGAGAAAAAATACATCAATTTAAAAAAAACGTGAAAATAACTGGATAATATTGATATTTCGAAACTCAAAATAACTTAAACAGAAGTTTACCCCCTCCCCACAAAAAATATATTTTCATACTGTTGTGGGGATTATCTTCCCTTTGCCAGGAAGAGTTATCTTCCTGTGGTGTTGCTGTTTGTTCCCACTAGGGGACCTCTGGTATTTAACCGCCTAGTTTAAACTTCTCTTCCTCTTTTAGCTAGATCTCCGGAACGAGCACATGGTTTAGACTACTATCTACCACATTCTCGGTGGGGATTCGCCCCCCTCGTCACTGTAAGTGATTTATACAGCATGGACTAGCCTTAGTCTCACGTCTGTAACTTTTATGTATGTATGTTTATGTACACTTTTCTATTCTATCTTCTATTGTTTATGTATCTTGTTTATTCATGTGCTGTATTATATAAAATGTTTTGTTTCAGAAATGTGTCGGAGTTGTATGTTCAATTATGACTTTAACCTTACATTGTTATATCCCGAGATGTAGGAATAACAAATTGATTATAAAAATAGTGAAATATGTTTAACATATAACAATATTGTTTTATTTATTCTCACTGACAGGGAATACAGTAGAATGGTTTTGAATAGAATTCAACGGTGTGTATCATGTGTGTGGTCACACATGGGCCCAAGTCCTTGTCTGCCTAAATGTCAGTCCTTGGCTCCTTCCTTGTCAGAGAGTATATCCGGTTTGATCGTTAGGGGGAGATAACTCTCCCTAGAGAAGGGTAAGACATCCTCGAAATATTAATTAGTATCCTTGAGATGTAAAGAAGGATTTTGAAATCCAAGTAGGTCAGAAGTATTTTTCTCTCATGACTATCGGCGCTAGTTAAAGTCATCGGTTAGAAGAGAAGAATCATTTTTTCAATGATCTTAGCACTTGGGCAGTTGAATAGGAAATATCTCGCGTTTGTGAACAGAAGCTGGAAGGTAGATTCTATGGGGAAGAATTTATGGCGCAGTTTTGTAAGTTCCAGATTGCATTTGACAGTGTGGGGGGGGGGGCGAGCCAGCGAGAGAGAGAGAGAGAGAGGGGAGGAGAGGGAGAGAGAAGATGGCCACATTGTATCCCCCTCTGACCTCTGTCCACTCTAGATAGGGTATTTAATGGTTCCCGACGTGGGGCGTACGCCCTGCGGGGTGTAGTTTGATTTTTACGTGGGGACATTGAGACTAACGAGGTCTGGGTCCAATTCTGCGATTTATTTTAGTTTTCCATCATGTAAAACACAATTATGTAGCTTATGTGTCAGATTTTATTTTGAGTAGATATTTTTGTGTACTGTGTTATTAGATAGGTGCCCCTATTTCATTGTACACAAATATTCCAATAAATTTATTGAAATATCCATATAGAAATTTTCTTTCTATCATTTTCAGTATTTTCTTTTTTATTTCCTTTTTCCTTTTCATAGATGACTTGTTCTTTTGAAGCGTGTATTGGCGTTTTAAGCTTCTTTAGTTCAAAGGGAGTTCACTTTTTAAATAATAAGAATTATGTATAACCACGTGGGGGAACATCAGAATTTCAGAGGTGATCGGTGGGGCATGGAAAAAAAGGTTGGGAACCCTGTACTAGGGTTGTTGACTTGAGTTGAAAAGCCAAATCCTGCACTCGACCCGACATTGATCTAAGTGAAATTAAAAGTGATTATGAAAGATGACAATGCAACAGTATTATAGACTTTTTGGTCTTTGTGAACCTGATCCGTGGCTTCATACGTTTCGACGAACACCATCAGCCATGTTCTTTTTTTTGGGGGGGGGGAGTCGGTTGACTGATGCGACCTTATGAACTGCGGCCTGTGATGTGTCACAGCTGTGACTTGACGAAAAATAATCATCATCAGATTGCGCTTACAACACGGATTCCCATAACTCTCTCTCTCTCTCTCTCTCTCTCTCTCTCTCTCTCTCTCTCTCTCTCTCTCTCACACACACACATACACCATCCGTCTCTATCAGTGATCGCCCCTGGTAGCATCCAGAATCCACACAGAACTGATTGATATAGGTGTTTGCTGGCTGGCCGACACTGGTGTGTCCATGTGTGAGTGTCCACAGAAGAACGTCATGCATCCAGCAATGTCCAGCAATGACTTGTTCGTCTTACTTCAATGATTTGTATAATAGGAGGTAAGTGGCCATACAGATACTTTTTTTTGTTGGGTGCTGTCTCCAAGATTTGTTCAGGACTCCATGCAGCATCGTTGTGTAATTACCATCTAGCCTTTTTACTCTAACCTTTTCGTTAAAGCCCAAGTGGTGCATCCATACAGTAGCACTGACACGGCTACAGCTCGGAAGAAAATCTCATTTTATTTTAACAGAGAGATACGCCGAAAAGGGAAATCAAAATTAGTTTTGAGGGGACAAATGAATTACACTAGTCATAAGCTAGTTGGTTGGTTGGTTGGTTGGTACGATTTTACGACATGTCAAATCTTGCTGGGTTATTTTATGCCGAAGAGGTTTTGTTTTATTCATTAATTTTGGGTATTCAATTTTTTTTTTCGAACTCATTTCTAAACACATTTTTAAAAACTCAGTTTTTATCTATTTAATCCATAGATGAGAGACTAACAGGCACAACCACTCCGGGTCAGAATAGACCTGGAAATAATGGCGATGAAGAGGTACTTTCAGAGCTTCAGAATTGGAACTTCACCACTAGATGCACTTTCACGTCATACACAGAACACTAAGTCCCTCAACCTCCGCCTTCAAGCACATATATGATAAAAAGGGTTGGAGGTTTGCCATAACGGCAATACGGTCGGGTAGGTCATGATGACCAGCCGATTGATCAGAGGGACCTCTTCGACCACCCGTCTAGCCCAAGCAAGGGCCAGAGTTGTTCAAATTATGAACTGGTCAGCGACCAGAATTCCACCCTTAAGTATCACGGGTCGATACTCACCGTAAACAGACATCTTTTCAATTTTTGTAGTGGACACTAGGTAGCCTGGTCAGGTTGTTATGGAGGATGAGCTGTCGCCCAAGCAACAGATCCTCACTCTCCACACAGCCTTTGTGATCCAAAGGAAAGATAAGAACCAATGCGGTTTGGAAACGGCAGTGCCGCAGGAGTTGCTGGGAAGTATTCAGCACCACCCACCTTAGGGACTCCATTTCCGGATTTGTTTTCAGGGTTTACTCCCTTAGCCTTTCCTTGGGTTAAGGTAGAGGAGCCGCAAGGCAACGGTGTTTTATAAGACATTTCATTGTCCTAGATGAGTTGCTGGCCAATGCTAAAGAGTCCCATATAGCCAGTTTTGTGATTTTTGGAGTGGTAAGTACACTAATCTTTCTACTTCAGAGTGGTCGGCCATTGCATCCCGGGAACTCATCCGATCTTTGCTAACAGACTGCATACGTATATCTATAAGCTCGCACATTTATGCGTATATATGTTGGGATTTTATTCCTCTGCAGAAGTAGAGAGCGTATTCTACTGCCCCAGTCGACAAGTGCATATTATTGGTAAGGAGAATATAGGAGAACAATCTACCATAAAAAAAAGTATTCAAGAACCAACAATTCTTGTCATTTGACTTCTACTGAACGCAAATGACCTCAAAGGTCAACTTCACGTGACCTATATCACAAGTGAAGTTCAAGTATAAGGCTATGGCAAAAACCAGGTCAATGGGCCGTGTCGTTTAGAGCGCGAAAGTGATACGGACAATGATAGACACAGTAGACTCTTATTAATGTAGATAAGGGTTTCTTAAACTTTTTTTTTACCAAGTTACTTTTAAGCACCCAAGGGCGACCTGGATTCAGAAGGACATGTTTCGCTTTGCACCGTCAACATCCGGTTGTTTGTTAACGGTTAGGATTAGGGTCAGGGTTAGGGTTAATAGTTAGTTTTATGATTTTAAAAATGCGTCTAAAAATCGTCTGGTAACAAACAACCGGATGTTGACGGTGCAAAGCGAAACATGTCCCTCTGGATCCAGGTCGCCCCGGAGAGCTTAAAGGTAACTTGGTCATTTTTTAACTTGAGGGACCCCTGTCACCAAATTTAATTTCCATTCACCATCAAATAAATTGAACATTGAATTACAAAACAATAAATTTTCCAATGTTTTATGCAATTTACATAAGAAAAAAAATCAGTAAACACTAAATGTCAACGCACATTTGATTTATGGATTATTTTTTTATGGGAATGGGGGGGGGTATAGCACTACATGAGACGTCAGTACAACGAACTTAGCTAATTTCTTAGCTTTCCGGTCAAGCCGGGGGTCCAGTGAGCTTCGGCCGCTGGACCTCCTGAGTAAATTAATAGCGTTGATCCCAGGGGGCCATCCCCTCAGGCAACATCTGCCCCCTCGATTTAAAGTGGCAGGGCTGGGTTTATTGCCCAGTGCCTGGGACGCTATCCTTGAGGGGGAATGTCGACAGGATCAACGCATTTTTTGCACCCGTCACACCATTTCACACATTTTTCCAATGTAGGCATCGAAATAGAAAATATTAGGTAAACGGGCCAAAAAATGGCTCGTTTATTAAAACTGTGTTACCCTTACTGCGCATTTACCCGGACTATATGAAAAGCGAGCAAAATTATAAGGGCGGAAAAAAAATAATGTTTACAACCGGGACCATGAACTATCACTTGTGAACTTATTTTTATAATTTAAGATACTTGAGATATTTTTCAATTTCAACTTTTTTTTATTTAATTATTTTTATGCCTTTTATGTCTGGAATGTTAGACGTAATTAAGCGATAATATTATGTAATCATTTACATCACCATCTTGAAGAATTTCCAATAAAGTTAATTAGTTATTTTTAATTAAATGCGAATAATTATTTTAATGGAAAAATTTGGAATTTATTTTTAAAATTTCAGGTTTGTAAATTTGAATGCTGTGCTTCTACACCAAACAGGTAAAATCTGCATCAAATAAACCAAATCTGATTTTATATATATATATATATATATATATATATATATATATATATATATATATATATGAGGAAAAGGGGGTTGGAATGAATCCGACAGAATGAGGTAAAATATCCACCGAAATATACTACGCATTTTTGTCTGTGTTTTGTTCTTTCATTCCTTATATTTTACCTCATATATGAGGCCTAATGGGCTGAAATGTACATACAGATGACTTTTTCTCGATTTGTTTACGCTTTACATTTAAACCGATAAGCACGCCTAATTCATTTTTATAATTAATTAATTAACATAATTAGGTATGACTTTAATTATAATCTAATTCGCCATTTATTGATAAATGGTTTAGGTAATGACCGTTTAGCATTAGCCGTGATTACACACCGCCAGCTCACCAATAGCCGCATTGTCGAAAATTCCCGATCCCGGCTAGAGGTAGCTGTTAAAAAGTGGAGCCGCACTGATGAGAAGTAAACTTCGAAACACGTTCTGTAGATGACTGATATATATATATATATATATATATATATATATATGATTAAAATTAATTCTATAAGCATTTTAATCTCTATACAAAAAAGGCAGAGCAATATCAAAATGTGTGTCTGTGTGATAAGTGTGTATGTGCATATATATGTGTGTGTGTGTGTGTGTGTGTGTGTGTATTTGTGTGTGTCCGTATGTATATGTATATATGTGTGTGTGTGTGACTATATACTTGCAAAACGGAAATTTTAACCATTAATTCTTGCATGGTAATATAGCCGTAGATTTGCCCATCAATGAAGTTCAAAGTTCATTCGCTACCGAGAGCCGAGTTATGGGTAATTTTGTTTGTACAATTTGGATTTTTTTTTTTCATGCCCACTACTACAATTATCTCCCTTGTCTTTCCTTTAGAAATTACATTGAGAGTCTAATCACTTCTACATGAGAAAATATTTCTATTTCTCCAAAAGATATGTCCCCAGGGAATTTAAATCGTTTAAAAGATCCAGAAAACCGACACCAACCCGGCAGAAAATCTGCCAGTAAACGTAAAACAAAATATGCATTAAACTAAAACATTTTTTTTCATTTAAAATTTTTTAAGTTTCTATTTAGAAAAAAAAGTTGTATGAATATATATTTTTAACTTTCTTAACCTCACTTTATTTCAGTCATTTACTAGCAGCGGCTACCCGATATCGCCTGGCTACAGGTTTTTATTTTAGTTAGTTCCGCCGATCCATTATTACTGAATCCTGAGTTGAATCCTCGTGGGATGCTCCATTTAAATCCCTATGTAAAAAATAGACCTTGCATTGATCCAGCTACTCGAAAAGAAATATTAATGTCTACTATCTAAAAAATAAAGGGAAAAAAAACTCCATGCTGTTAAATTTAGAATTAATTTTTTAATTAATTTTCAATATAAATAAATCAAATCATTTCTTATTTTCTGCAAAACCACAACACTGGTGATATATATATATATATATATATATATATATATATATATATATATATATATATATATATATCCAGGGTTTGCCCTTTATATATGTATAGATTTACTTATTTTATTCATTTTCTAAAATAAAATTTTCTGCGTGGGAAAATATTTATATTTACAATTTGTTTATTTAGTAACGTGACGAAACTATTTCGATATAGACTTTTTCTCTTCTGATTTAATACATGAAACCATATATGAATGCAAGCTATGATTAGTATAAAAGTCGTCGAGGTAACCTAACATCGGTATAAGCCAGACAGTGAGGGAGTCTATCCCTTTTCACTAGCGCTAGACCAAGGAGATTGTTTTTGCGTCTGAGTTGCAGCGCCACACCTACCACCAGCTCCTCACTTTACCGCACAGATCCCCGTGCTACTCATACGCTGAGTTGGCAAGGGCCGGTATCGAATCCAGAACCTAATGGTTTCTAGCTAAGCCGACTGAGCTAAGCCGACCCTTTATAGTATAGACAAATGAAAATATGATTTTTTTTTAAATGATTGCAATGGAATACTGAAAATATAAATGGTTATGATTATAATGAAATTTATTTACAAATTAATCACATTTTAGCAGATCAAGATATGGTTTTATTGGTCAGCCTACCCAGTTATGTCCATGAGTAGGTGTCCACAGGAGGAGTTCGTCCTTGGGTTCGTCCTTGGTCGGTCCTCCTGTCTTGTTTGTCTTACTAAGCCGTAGTAAGTGAACGGAAAATGGAGCACAATCGGAGAAACAGCACCATATAAGAAAGCAGGTGAGGAAGCGCGTGGTGTAATGGTTAAAGTCATAGGAAATGGACTCGTCGCCCCGAGTTCAAATCCTGGACGTGGTAATTGCATTTCACTTAGCGCTAATACCCTTGGAAAAGGTATGAATTCGACTCTCCCCCCAGCTATGGGTAAATAGTAGAGCAGACTAGGCTCTTTAACCTTGGTTAGGCAAGAGGTCTACGAGAAGGAAAACTCTGAATTTAAACCTGTTAAACTCCGCTTTAGAAATTGACCTTGTGTCACATCCTGCTCGTGCGGGGGTTGGTATATATATATATATATATAAGAAAGCAGGTGTATACCCAATTACCCCCTGTCATACAAACCAAAGACAAACAAACCATACTGAACACTGCTGGAGAAGTAAGGATTAACACATTGGTGAGATTTTCCTGTGACACCTGCACATAGGTACGCCAGTGTGGGTCGTCCAGCAAGGCCTACATTGATCAGCTCTGTGCGAATTCTGAATGCTGCACAGAGGACCTCCCAGTAAGAACGGTTAACGAGAGATTGTCATCTACATCCATGCTGCTAGCACGACATGATAATGATAATGATGATGATGATGATTAAAATTTATTGTGTTGAACTAAATCTAGTACACAAGTATTTTTCTATGCTTCTAAAATCTTGTACCAACATTATTTCTTTCCTCCAGAAATATTTTTCAGATGCGATTTTTTTTTAAATGTGTAAATCAATTAACTATTAGGATAAAATCGCTACCTTTGTTAAGTAGTATAGTAATTACATAAACTTGCTTGAGACAGAAAGAAGCGCAATAGTTGATTGCCGGCGATAATTGAAGGTTTTGGCTTCAGGTGTCCGTCCCTACACCCACTCACACAGCACCTGTCCACTCATCTAAAAGGGCTAGGATCAGGTTTATCGCCTGATTTATGCTTAAGGCATCTCTTAATTAGGGAATTCCAATGGAGATCAGGCAATCATTAGCACTTCTCTTCCGGGCGCGTGAGGCCCTCTGGGTAAAAATTTGAACCTATGTCACATCCTTCTTCTCATGGCAGAGATGTTAGATAACTACCCTGGCGGGAAAAAAACGGTTGTTGACGACAGTTTTATATAATACCTGGATATACCCGGATATACAAAATAGAAACAAGTGCCGTCTTCCTAGCTGTGACCGTTTCAGTGCTACAATACGGCTGCACCACTTGGTCGTAACCGAAAACGAAATATGGAATAAACTAAAATATTTTTTTTATTTAAAATTTTTTAAGTTTCTATTTAGAAAAAAAAAGTTGTAGAAATATATTTTTTAAGTCTCTTAACCTCACTTTATTTCAGTTATTTACTAGTAGTGGCTAGACTTTTTTTTTATTTTAGTTAGTCCCGCCGATCCATTATTACAGAATCTAGAGTTGAATCCTCGTGGGATGCCCATTTAAATCCCTATGTAAAAAATAGACCTTGTATTGATCCAGCTACTCTGAAAAGAAATATTAATGTCTACTATCTAGAATATTAAATGGAAAAAATCCATCCTGTTATCATTTAAATTTTATTTTTTAATTATTTTCACGAATATGAATCAAATCTCTATTATTTTTCGTCGTTTCACTGCTACAATACGGCTGCACCACTTGGTCGTAACCGAATGGTATGAGAAAAACTAGATAGATGGTTTTATTTTTTTTACTTATGGTCTTATTTTATTTACTTTTACTCAATATTTTTTTTACTTTTATTTTTTATTTTATTTACTAATAAATCAATAAATATGATGATCTTATTTATGATACAAACTGTCTTAATTTTTAAATCTTACCCTCTTAGGCAATATCTTCCAAAAATTAATTTTACACCGGAGGGTGACTTTTTGCTAGTCTATACTGATAAAGATTGATCTTACGATTAGAAATTGTCTAATGATTAAACAAAGTTCAAATCAAGTCGTATGAGCATTAGTCGGATGACCTGTGATTATCAACCAATAAGAATACGGTTTGTAGCCTTAATAAAGTAGTTCCTCTGTGCATATTTACACGATGTTTTATCGACGTAAACAAGCCATACACTATTCTCTGTATTACTCCGCGTATAAAATACAAATATACTAGGTATTTTTTAATGAAAATAAAATATCAAATAATATCTCAGTGTATTTCGGGTCAGTGAGTTTTATATATTATGTTCGGCTTCATAGACCCAGCCCACTTTTTCATATTATAAGTAATCTAAGTAAATGCGAAATATTAGTCGACCGTAAAGTGTTGGAACTGAAAGAATAACTTCGCATTTCCCAAAGTCGATTTTTAAGCTGATCTGAATGAAGAAAAATCCCCGCAATACTTTGGCTTCAAACTCGTAACTAAATCTAGACCACTGACGTCATTGCAATATTGAATTTCACTTTAATATAACACATCAACTCGATGCTACATTCCACTCTCCTAAAGACGCTAAAGTCTATGTACAATATTTACAGCCTATAAGTCGCACTTCCTTTTATATTTTTCTTTCTTTTTTTAAATCTAGCTCTCTCTATAACTTTGTTTCTTTTTTACTCGTCCCCAAAAATATTTTTGTCCTCTTATTATGTTTCAGTGCTGATGACTGTCCACCCGTCCGTCTTGATAAGACTTTGCCATGTTCGGTCCGATTTAAACCAAATATTCAGGAATTATTAAAGACATTGTGGGTAAAGACGTAGACTCTACTCGGATATCCGACTCCATTTTTTTTTTCGTTGTTGTTTTTTTTTAGGTGAGATCTTTCTCTCACCTTCAATATTATTGCCTCCACCTCCCTGTAAAGAGATGGACGTCTCTCAGCTCTTACCCACTGTCTTGGTAATCGGTACTAGAACCAGATGTCTCACTCCTTTCTTATATAAATTTAGACCCCATCTAGCACGAGTTGTCTTCAAAATGAAAACTTTTTTCTTATCAGTCACCCGGTCTAAAGAAAACATGGAAAAAACATTCCCCAAAATATAAACAGGTGCAATATATATATTAGCAGCGGCTACCCGGCGTCGCCTGGGTAGAGGGTGATTTTTTAAAGTTAATCCCGCAGATCCATTATTACTGAATCGTGAGTTGAATCCTCGTGGTATGCCCCATTTAAATCCCATTGTAAAAAAATAGACCTTGCATTGATCCACCTACTCTGAAAAGAAATGTTAATGTCTACTATCTAAAATATTACATGAAAAAAAATCCATGCTGTTATCATTTAAATTTTATTATCTTCACGAATACAAATCAAATCTCTATTATGTTTGCTCAAAAACCAATGTGCATATATATATATATATATATATATATATATATATATATATATATATATATATATATATATATATACCTTCGATTAGGTCATTTGCAGCGATGTGCAGTATTACGAATCTATTATCGGGGTCTATAATGAATTTTTTGGCCTTGATTGCGTCATCCGTGATTGCATCAGATTTTTATCACGCCCAGAAACTATCGTCTCGACAGTCGATTAGTTGTTCTACGGCCATTGTCTGCGATAGTCGTTACTCCAAAGAAGTGTAAGAAAATTGTAACTCTGCACGAACACATTGACAAACCGTAGAGAGATTGCTGATATTATAATAAAAATGGAATTATTCGTTTTGCTTCAATTAATTTGCACAATGGTGTATGTTGAATATCTGTACACACATCTTCGTTTGAATCTTACATCTCAAAATTTGAAAATTTGAAAGATTTCATTTTTTTTATCACACCTCTGATGTATATCATTTAATGCGGACATTTTTTTCTGCCTTGCCGTTAAGTTGTTATGGTTACACGCAGCGTTAAGCCGTCTCTATTCAAAATTTCGATAAAACATCGACACTGTTTACAGTTTTGGTCGTCAATAAAGCAACATGATTTTATTGTCATGTTTACAAAAAAAACGGTGGAAGATATCATTGTTTGACTTCAAACAAACACTTGTTTTGATCCACGCAGAATTCCATGTTTTGCCAGAATCTCCTGCAATATTCTGATCACTGAACAACGTTGCTATGAATTTATAGCAATAAACATCCCCATTCATATCCAACAGACTCATTCAAGCGAAATTTCCATTTCCATGGAATTATTCTTTTGAAACGAGCGTAACGGTTATCATTACACAAAATGGAACCGGCGACCCGAGTTCAAATCCTAAAAAGGTTGTTTGCATTTCACATCGCGCTAATGTCCTTGAGAAATACATGAATCCAACTATTCTCCTCAAGCTAATAGTAGGGCAGACTGAAATTTTAAGTCTTATTGTGGCAATAGATGTAGGAGAAGGAAAACTGAATTCAAACCAGCAGTACTCTGGTACTAAATGCACATTCAAACTTGATTAAATTTCAATAAATCTAAATGTTTTTTTAGATACGCTTGTCCTATTAAACAGCGCTGTGCGGTGTTGTCAGTTATGTAATAACTGGTTCATTGGAGCGGGTCAGGTCTTTAAGCATAATACCCCTCGCCAGTTAGAGCCCACTAGAACCGATCAAACCCCAGTGCATCACCGATCATGTTCAACGCTAGCAGATAAACTGGCTTTAAATAGAGTTCTACTAACGCAGACCTCAGCTTCTGTACATCTAATGCGGAGACAATCAGCGTTCAGAGTGGGTGTTATAAACTGGCCCACAATATTTTTTTACTTACCTTTAGGTCCAGCCATGCCAATAGATTATAAAAAAAACTATTATAATTCATTGGCGTGGCAGGACTTAACGGTAAGTAGAAAATTCCTTTTTTAACCTACTAAAAAAATTACGATAGATGTAGCTAAGCGCGTTAAATATGTATAAAACCACACTGACTAAAATAAGTAAACCGTACATAATTATCTCAGATTAAAATTCACTGTCCAATAATTAAACAGAAAAAATATTATGATGAATGCAACACGACGCATAAAATATGTTTAAAATTATATTGACTAAAATAAATATACCGTACATATCTATACATAAATATACCGTCACCCGTTGATGTGGTCGGATTAAAATATACTGACCAATATTTAAAAGAAAATTTAAACTGTAATATCAATAATAATTTTGAACTATGCTAGCAGTCCCTGTATACATTTCACGAAATACCAACATATCAATGGAGCGAAATTAAACTGTAAATAGCTATAAAAATCCCCTTTTGTATCCAACACGCTCAGTAAAACGAGACTTCCATTAGGGGAACCACCTCTGGAATTATTCTTTTGAAATAGCATAACGGTTGCCATCTGTTATATTTTTTACATATGAATTACGGAGCACTGAATGAAAATGCAATATCAGGATGTTGAAAATCAAAAAGGTTTTATTTAACACAAGTTACAGAAATTCGGACAATGCCTACTAACTACAATAACTACTACTACTATTACACAGGCAACAAAAATAAGATGAAAGACAAACTAATAAAAAGTCTAATAATGACAATCTTACGTCTGGGAAATTCAGACAACTCAGGATATGTACGTCTATGTCAATTACTAGTCAGACAACAAAAATAAGGTGGAAGAAATACAAGTCAAATTAGTGAAATATATCACTAATTAGGATTGAGTCTATTCTAGCAGTAACTACCTCAAGCGGAGTTTAACAGGTTTGAATTCAGAGTTTTCCCTCTCCTGGACTGGTTGCCTAACCAAGTTTAAAGAACCCGGTCTGTCCTACTGTTTACCCATAGCTAGAGGGAGAATAGTTGGATTCATACCTTTCCCAAGGGTATTAGCGCTAAATGAACTGTAGCTTCGTCCAGGATTTGAACTCTGGTCGACGAGTCCATTTCCTACGTCTCTAACCATTATACAAACGCCTCTAACTGATTCAAACATTATTAATGACTATTCTCCATCTAAAGAATTAGGACAAGTTACTTTTTTCGTATTAAGGTTAAGAAAATATTAAACAGCTACGTTAGAGAGAGAGCTGTCTGAAGTGGGGTGTAGTTCTATTCAGTGAAGTCTCATACATTCACAAGAAATAGTGAAAGGGTACAAGCTTCATTGCCTAATTTAAATTTAGGTAAACATTGACCTTTTAAAAGTGTCGATACTTTCCAAATTTCTCTTTTTCCTTTTTATTTTTATTTTTTCGTGTGCATCCCTAATCTACCGGAAGGCTTCAATGGACCTTTGAGCGACAGTGACGTCAGACGTCGGCTGTGTGTAACCGAGGCAATACCACCCTGACAGCAACCCCACACAAAATGTCTCATTAAAACTATTTCTGTGACGTTGGCGTTTCCTTGGCACCCTAACGCCTTTGGAGAGCGAAATGTGTAACTCGATTACTTGAAAGTCGCATTTTGCAACAGTTCTTATGGATTTTGAGTTATACCATATGGTCATCACTTTAAAAACGGACAGCAAAAGAGGCGTCGTACGTCTGACGATTGGTGGTAAATATAAATTAATTCAACTCCTTACCGATACTTAGCCCACGCTAAAACTTATATAAAACAACTGACGGAAGCGTGTGGTGTAACGGTTAAAGTCATGCGAAATGGACTCGTCACTCCGAGTTCAAATCCTGAACGCGGTAACTGCATTTTCACTTAGCGCTAATACCCTTGGAAAAGGTATGAATCCAATTCTCCCTCCAGCTATGGGTAAATAGTAGGACAGACCGGATTTTTTAACCATGGCTAGGCAACCGGTCTAGGAGAAGGTGAACTCTGAATTTAAACCTGTTGAACTCCGCTTAAGAAATTGACCTTGTGTCACATCCTGCTAGTGCGGAGGGGTTGGTATATATATATATATATATATATATATATATATATATATATATATATATAAACTTACATACACGCTGGACTATTGTTGATTATATGTGTCCATATTCTACTACTACTACTACTACTACAACTCATTGTGAGTTTTCACGCCAGTATGAGCTGGTGGCCTTCACCGGGCCTGTTCGGTTCTCCCGGGCTCTTTTCTCAATATTCAAGCCGATATCAACAATGCAGTTGTCTAGATGATCCAGTCTTTTTCCCTGGGGTCTCCACATTCCACAGTCTTTTTAGGATTCTTCCTGTTGTACCGGCCGTTCCTACAGTGGAGAATATACACCGTTCTCACTATAAATATGAGACACCGAGTGAAAAGTACTGTTACCGTTTAACGGCAAGCTGGCCGTTCCTGTACCATTATTGTAAATACACTTGTCTTATTTTACCCTACCTCGACTTGACTTCTTTTTTACTGTTGGATTAACATCACAACACTTCCTAAGATCGGTATTCTTATTTCCTGAATGTTTCGTAACTTTTTCAGCTCTCTGGCAAGATCGTGGTATTTATCTAGTTTTTCATTTCCCTACACGCACACACACAGGACTCTTGTTGATATGTCTTTTGGTTCTTGTACTTGTTCATTTTTTCTTCTATTCATTATGAGTTTTCATTCCAGTACAAACTGGTGACCTTCACCGAGTTCAAGTGACAGCAAGCCACCTCGGTTCTCCAGGACTCTTCTCAATGTTCTCGCCGATTTCAGCATTTTTCTCAGTTCACCTACCTCGGTAGCAATATCTCATCTATTGAAATCTGAAATCTTGCAATACATTGATACTGTCTCGTCCTAAGCCACCTTGATTACTGTAACGATCACTGAATTAAACTGTTAATCAATTATACTTTATTATAATACACTAGTAAAATGAAAAGACACCCTCCGGGTGATGTAAAAATAATTTTTTGAAAGATATTGCCTGAGGGGATGGGAGCTGAAAATTCAATGTCATAGAGTGTGTACCATAAGTATATAAAATCGTCAAATTTATTAAAGAAGTACAAAAAAGAAAGAAAGAAAGAAAGACATTTGAAATGGAAACAGTTCCGATAACTTTAAATATTATATTAGAATAAAACAATCTATATATAAATATATAACGCCGGGCATCTATTTATTGAAACAATGAGGATTGTCTAACGTTGCATTCTCACATTTTTAATATATTTATTCTATGTTATGACGTTGGATTATGCGTTAGGTGATGTGACGTAAGCAGTGACGCAGATTTTGTTACAGACAAAAACCAAAGAAGATCTATGAGGAATAACTCCGACGAATTTACAAATTCAATGAATTTCCATAACGATCATTCTGTTTATTAAGGCCTCTTGCATTAAAGAAAACACTGTTGATATTGCTTTGCAATCCCTTTCAAAAAGTAGTTTTATGAGTAAATGACGAATGCATGTACAAATTTTCGTTGAAAGATTTTCACAATAAGCACATCGAGCGATAAGTACTGCTATCCAATGGAGAGCAATATGAGAGTATAGTTAAATTTAGCCGGATACTATATAACTCAGGCTATATCGGGAACATACAGCTAGTATTATATATATATATATATATATATATATATATATATATATATATATATATGTGTGTGTGTGTGTGTGTGTAAATGTATAAGTAGTAACTTACCGGTGGGTATAAGTACGATCGTTGGAAGCGCACAGTATCCAGGGGCTAAGATTGAGAAAAAACAAATACAAAGTGCTCAATACAATGTAGAGCAAAAATTTATTTTAACAATGGAAATGAGTAACCTACTCGAGTTTCATTGATTGATTCTTCAGGGTTACTTTAGTTAAATTAATCGAGTTTTCGATTAATCTTAGATGGTATAATACATGCCCGTTGGAATGGGACTTATCTTTAGTAGAGGAACGGTTATATATATATATATATATATATATATATATAATATACCAAGCGTGTTGGTAGATCCTTGCGGAGAGAAAAAACCCGGCAGAGAGTTTGATTGTAAAAATATACTACCAAACATCAACCAGGAAGAAAAATTTTTGAAAAAAAGAAAAGAAGATATTCGTACCAACAAAAAATAATCTATTGGTATAGTATTTGGCCAAAAGAAAAACAATTTATATGCATATATATGTATATAAGTATATATATATTCATATAACCGCTAGGAGAAGCTAATTTGTAAAAAGTGCTCGATACCTAAGTAGAGCCAAGTAATAAGGATATCTACTGAGTCAGACGAACCTACTGTTAGTTTCGCATAAAGCTCTTCAGGGCTAAAATCTTATATATATATATATATATATATATATATATATATATATATATATGGAAATACGGTGAGGAAATTAATCCGACAATATGAGAAGAAATTATTTTAAAAATATAACAAACACAGGATGTTAGGATTAAGGGAAACAATTTTATGTGTCAATACTTAAGCATTTCGGTTATTATACCATCTTTAGGACGCTGTTAAGTAATGTTTATGTGAGGGACAAAATGAAAGATGTTAAGTGTATAGTGAATGTGTGAATATGATGGTATTAACCGTTAATTTTTATATGTGCGTTTATTTACGATAGCCAATGACGTGATCAATGCATGTGCAAAAATGGAAGGTGAAGATTATAAGATGACGCATGCATATATATGTATGGGTGATGTCAGCAAGGCTATATTGATGGTACAATTTGAGTTAACCTCGTCGATCAGTTCAATACACTGTGTCTCGACCCTTTAATTTCTAGAGAACTTAATAAAAAGTAAGTGAAGAGATTGGTTAGGACAAAGGGAGCTCTGGAAAGATCCATGCTGGCAATATCGTTGCGTGAGCATATCTGAAACAAGTTAATTCGAGAGCGGATTTTAGGACGTGACTGAACGCAGAAGATCCGCTGGGTCGGACTGATTGTTAGATTCGTAGACAACAGGAGGCAATCTGGGCAGTTGTTAGATGGTATCCGGGAGACCAGAAAAAACCGCACGAAAGAGCTCATCGTCAGTGGGAAAAGGAAACTTCCAGGCGAGTCGAGCCAATATGGAGAAGAGTACAAAATCAATTGTGGAATGGAAGCGCCTTTTACCCAGCAATGTGGAAAAATCAATAAGCCGGGCAATTAGGATATATATATATATATATATATATATATATATATATATATATAAGTTAAAGAGAAAGGAAATGAATCCGACAGTATGAGTATGAGCAAGATGGAATGAAACAACACACAATGCTGTTAAAGAGAAAACCATTTATAACATATTCATAGCTGATATTGATCAATATTTCGATTTTACAAAAATCATCTTCAGAGCCAGTTACTCCGTGTTGTTGGCGATCGGAGATAAAAGTTGAATGAAGTTCAAAACAAAAAACAACAACACGGAGTAACTGGCTCTGAAGATGATTTTTGTAAAAATCGAAATATTGATCAGTATCAGCTATGAATATGATATAAATTGTTTTCTCTTTAACAGCATTGTGTGTTGTTTTCATTCCATCTTGCTCATACTCATATATATATATATATATATATATATCTGTTGTGTGTGTGTGTGTGCGTGGTGTGTGTGTGTGTGTGTGTGTGTTCCCAAAATCCGGTAGAGCTCTCTAGAGAAGACTTTAATTGAACTGTCACGGCTTATTGTAGGGCATTAGTCATCTGTTGTATACAAACTTGAGTTCTCTGGGGTTTGTAAAAACATATATCTACAGAAGTTTGTTTCAGTTAAATGTTCGCCTCTTACTGACAGTTACCAACGGCCGAGACGGTAAGGAGTCGGACTGACGAAATTCAGTCGGGTTTTGCTCCCGGCTAGAAGTAGCGGTTAAGTCTAGCCACACTGATGAGACATAAACGTCGAAACACTGTGTCTGTGGTTGACTATATATATATATATATATATATATATATATATATTCTTACAATAAGTGAGAAAAATCAATAAACCATCATTTCACTTAGCGCTGATACCCTTGGGAAAGGTAGGAATCCTACTCTCCCTCCAGTTATGGATAAATAGTAGGGCAGACCGGGCTCTTTAACCTTGGTTATGCAACTGGTCTAGGAGAAGGAAAACTCTGAATTCAAACCTGTTGAACTCCGCTTAAGAAATTGACCTTGTGTTGCATCCTGCTTGTGCGGAGGGGATGGTATATATATATATATATATATATATATATATATATATATATATATTATTATTATTATTATTATTATTATTATATTTTTTGCTTGAAGGCAATTACAATGCGTATATCGTATAAAATTCGATATTTATAGAAAATAATCATAACAAACTAACTCGACAAAGAATTATGTGTTGCTAGAACATCTTCTGGACTACCGGTTTCGATTTCTGTCGGAGGGAAATCGTGAGTATACATCGCTGATGAGACTTAATAAAGTTGAAACAGTCTGTACGATGTTCTAGCATCGCATAATTCTTTGTCGAATTGGCTTGTCATGATTATTTTCCATAATTATCGAATTTTATACGATATACGCATTGTAATTGCCTTCAAGCAAAAATATAAATAATAATATATACTTTATCCAACAATGATTCTAAAAACAAACATCCACAAATCTTATATATATATATATATATATATATATATATATATATATATATATATAATTTGCACATGTTCAAATTCAGATTGAAATATCAAGCAGTTTGTGTCGATGAAGGACACAGGAGTGTGAGAAAATTACGTACGCAAACTCACATACATGCATTAAACTCTTATATGTCAACTGGCTCACAGCTAAATATACTTGTTTGGATATTACATACCATATGGAACATATGTAGGTTTCCTATATTAATGTCTTTCGCATCTTTTCTTGACAGACACCAAATCCACGTAAAAACGATAGACGAGATCAACTTGAAAAGCCTACGCGAACGTAGCCAAATATAAAAATACCGACTAAGCCGGCTAGGCTTTTTTTTTTAGATTTCAGCATTTCAGATATGGACTCCCTTTTACTTCGGAGACAAAGATAACGTTACTCCATGTCGTTGATTAGTTATGGACTTTATGATGGCTAATTAGTCCAATTCTGGACTTCCAGATACGGTCACACAAATTGCAAGGGAAATGTTCTTCTGCATTCTATGGCGTCTTTGTATTGCATAATCTATGCGGTTGCATATAGATTATTGTCAACCCCCTGTATTTCTGAAGGGATGGCCCTTTTTCATATCACGGGCGGGACTTTCCATGGAATATTACAGAAAGCCCGTGAAGTACGTGAAGTCACGTGGGACCAAGTTAACCTGTCAGTACCTGCTTGGACGTCCGATGAGAAGCATGGGCTCATTATGCACACGCGCGTTGTGTTCGCTAGAAGAAGAATTTTAGTTAAGTAAATAAAAGTTTAAAGAAATGAGATGGTGTTTTTGTTTGATGAATGTCTTGGCAAAAAGACTGACCAAGAAGAAGGAATACATCAAAGATGAACAGCCAGCAGAAATCTGAAATAGAATTCAACATAGAGAGGAAGAATAGAAACAACTAGAGATCACCAAATGGCCAAAGAAGTAAGTAATGCATATGCATCTCTCTGTCTGCCTGTGTCTATCTTCTCCCCCCTCTCCAGTATGTAACAGTTGAAGACGTCGTTGTTCTCCAGTCCTATTGAGTTTGATATTGAGCCGCTCAGTTCTTGTGCGGCACGTGTTTCGCCAACCTTGTCTGTTGGGGACGAGGTCTTCTAGACTTGAAGGTGTAATGGAGCGTTTCTTCAAAGTAGTCTTAATATGGTCTTTGAACCGCTTTCGTGGTTTTGCTCCTGGCTAGAAGTAGCGGTTAAGTCAAGCCACACTGATGAGACATAAACGTCGAAACACTGTGTCTGTGGATGACTATATATATATATATATATATATATATATATATATATATATATATATATTCTTACAATAAGTGAGAAACTCAATAAACCATCAATTCACTTAGCGCTAATACCCTTGGATAAAGGTAGGAATCCTACTCTCCCACCAGCTATGGATAAATAGTAGGACAGACCGGGCTCTTTAACCTTGGTTATGCAACCGGTCTAGGAGCAGGAAAACTCTGAATTCAAACCTGTTTAAATCCGCTTAAGAAATTGACATTGTGTTGCATCCTACTTGTGCGGAGGGGTTGGTTTATATATATATATATATATAATATATATATATATATATATATTTGGACATGTTCAAATTCAGATTAAAATATCAAGCAGTTTGTGCTGATGAAGGACACAGGAGTGTGAGAAAATTACGTCGTTGTTCTCCAGTCCTATTGAGTTAGATATTGAGCCGCTCGTTCTTGTGCGGCACGTGTTTCGCCAACATTGTCTGTTGGGGGCCAGGTCTTCTAGACTTGAAGGTGCAATGGAGTATTTCTTCAAAGTGGTCTTAATATGATCTTTGAACCGCTTTCGTGGACTTCCTGCAGAGTGCCTTCAACAAGTTTACCATAAAGTATTTTACGGGGGAGTCTGTCTGCAGGCATGCGGATGGTGTGACCCAACCATAACAGTATCGACTCCTTCACATGGACACTGTTGGCTGACCAACAAACAATTACATTTGTCAGGTCTGTGCGGGCACTACATATCGTCTAGTAGACTTGCGAATATATAGCGGGTTAGCTCAGTCGGTAGAGCGTTCGGCTAGAAACCATAAGTTTCCTAGTTCGATACCGGTCCCCGCCAACTCAGCGTATGAGTAGCACAGGGATCTGTGCGGTAAAGTAAGGAGCTGATGGTAGGTGTGGCGCTCCACCTCATATGCTAAAACAATCTCCTTGGTCTAGCGCTATTGAAAAGGGGATAGACTCCCTCGCTGACTGGCTGATGCCGACTTTAGGCCGCCCCGTATATATATATATATATATATATATATATATATATATATATATATATAACAGGTTTTTGGTACAGCGAAATTTATATATAATTTTGAAAAGTATCATACTTTATCAGCAATTTAAACGATTTAAAAAAAGAACAGAGAGCGAAAGACGATAGAAACTTAAGGGCCCTTTCGACCGGTGCTTTTTCAAAAGGAACAACCGATGGACCGTTTAAAAGTCAAATTGTATATATTGGGTAAGAAGAGGGGGATAAGATTATGTAAATGTTGGCGCAACAAGAAAGAGAATATATATATATATATATATATATATATATATATATTGAAGAAATTGATACAATAGAAACCTACTCGAGTTTCATCGTTAGAACCATCAGGGTTAAATCCACTGAATTAATCTTAAATTTAAACGTAAAATCTTATTCAATGAACATACGTGTGATCAGCTGCGATTAATCGGTAACTCGATTAATTCGTTCGATTAATTCAGTGGATTTAACCCTGATGATTCTAACGATGAAACTCGAGTAGGTTTCTAGTGTATCCATTTCTTCAATAAATTTGCTCTACTTTGTATTGAGCACTTTGTATTTGTTTTATCACGGACTTAACCCATGGATCCTGTGCACCTCCAACGATCGTGCCCATATTCACCGGTAAGCCACCCTTTATATATATATATATATATATATATATATATATATATATATTGACGGCTTTTTTATAAGTTGTCTATCAAACATCAATTACCATCAAAACTCTGACTTTGGTTATGATAGTATGAGGCGTATTGTATAACATCTACAAATCTCCTCTGAAATCTGAGCCCCCCCCCCTCCGTAAAGCAGCCAGTACGCATGCGCTGTAACTATACGAGCTTCCTGGCTCGTTTCCAATCAATATTTCTGTTTGATGACTTTTGAATATGATGTTGCAGTAAAGATTACCATCTGCATCCACTACTGATTAACTTTCATCATTCAAGGTCATAATATTTTTTTTTAAACTAGCGAACAGTCAGACGCTGAGTTCTCCTGGGCCAATCAATTCATTTCACGGCGGGAAAGGAAGAGGTGCGCATGCTCAGATATCCGCCGTACGCCTTTTCTAGCACAGATTATAATGGCAAAAAGAAAAGTAGAAGCAATACAGGAGAAAAAGAGAAAAAAGTTGTTTTTTTTATCTATTAATAAAAACTGTGAGCGTTAACGTGTTTCTTTTTCTTTTTTCTTTTCTTGAATGGTAAAATACTAAGTGGTATTTGCGATTATCAGTTATGTTTCGAGAGAGAGAGAGAGAGAGAGAGAGAGAGAGAGAGAGAGAGAGAGAGAGAGAGAGATTGCTATTGTCTAAGTTAGATAAATCAAAGATAACTCAAGCGGTGAAAGTACCACTTGTGTTTTACGTTCTTTAGAAAGGTTTGATATTACAAGTCTTTTATAGATCATTTGTTTGAAAAAAGCTGACGGATAGCATTTAAAATCGGATTGTGGGTAGAAGAAAAAAAGGGGATGTGAAAGAAAGAAAGAAAGAAGGAAAGAAAGAAGCGAATGTGAAAGAAGAAAGAAAGAAAGAAAGAGAGAAAAAGAAGAAGAAGCGGAAAGAAAGAAAGAAAGAAAGAAAGAAAGAAAGAAAGAAAGAAGAAAGAAAAAGAAAGAAAGAAGAAGAGAAGAAAGAAAGAAGAAAGGAAGAAAGAAAGAAAGAAAGAAAGAAAGAAAGAAGAAGGAAAGAAAGAAAGAAAGAAAGAAAAGAAAAAAGAAGAAAGAAGAAAGAAAGAAGCGGATGTGAAAGAAAGAAAGAAGAAAGAAAGAAAGAAAGAAAGAAAGAAAGAAAGAAAGAAAGAAAAAAGAAAGAAAGAAAGAAAGAAAGAAAGAAAGAAAGAAAGAAAGAACGAAAGAAAGAAAGAAGGATGTGAAAGAAAGAAAGAAAGAAAGTGAAGAAAGAAGAAAGAAAGAAAGAAAGAAAGAAAGAAAGAAAGAAAGAAAGAAGCGGATGTGAAAGAAAGAAAGAAAAAGAAAAGAAAGAAAAGAAAGAAGAAAGAAAGAAGAAGAAGAAAGAAAGAAAGAAAGAAAGAAAGAAAGAAGCGGATGAAAGAAAGAAGAAAGAAAGAAAGAAAGAAAGAAAGAAGCGGAGAAAGAAAGAAAGAAAGAAGAAAGAGAAGAAAGAAAGAAAGCGGAAAGTGAAAGAAAGAAAGAAAGAAAGAAAGAAAGAAGAAAGAAAGAAGTGAAAGAAAGAAAAGAAAGAAAGAAGAAGAAAGAAGAAAAAAAAGAAGAAAAAGAAGAAAGAAAGAAGAGATGTGAAAGAAAGAAAGAAAGAAAGAAAGAAGAAGAAGTGGATGTGAAAGAAAGAAAGAGAAAGAAAGAAAGAAAGAAAGAAAGCGGAAGAAAGAAAGAAAAAAAGGAAAGAAAGAAAGAAAGAAGAAAGAAGGATGTGAAAGAAAGAAAGAAAGAAAGAAAGAAAGAAAGAAAGAGAAGAAAGAAGAAGAAAGAAAGAAAGAAAGAAAGAAGCGGATGTGAAAGAAAGAAAGAAAGAAAGAAAGAAAGAAGAAAGAAAGAAAAAGAAAGAAAGAAAAAGAAAGAAGAAAAAGAAAGAAGAAAGAAAGAAAGAAAGAAAGAAAAAAGAAAAAAAAAAGCAAATGTAAAACAAATAATATCCTCTGTGGATGTGAAAGAAAAGGAGGAAAAAAGAAAGAAAGAATATCCAAAGAAGTGGATGTGAAAGAAAGAAAAGAATGAAAAAAAAAGAAAGAATTGAGGGAATGAAGAAAGTTTAAAGAACTAAATGTAACCAAATGTAAAAGAAAGAAAATCCACAGAAGCGGATTTAAAGAAAGAGGGAAAGGATAAAAGAAAGAAAGAAGAAAGAAAAAGAAAAAGGAAAGAAAGAAAGAAGAAAGAAAGAAGGAAAGAAAGGAAGGAAATAGCTTCCTATCTTAACAATCTTTATATTATTTTGTCCATCCAACTGGCAGATTTTTTTAACCTAATAATATTTGCTCGATCCTTGGAGCGGTAATCTAGTCTACTTTCCTGTGTAGCACTTTTATTAAAAGGCCAATGAACTGAATAGACATTTATTGAAATTCCTCGTTCATTTTAACTCAATAAATGATTAGCAAATACAAAATGGTTGAATCGATGATTGAAAAATGGTTGCTAATCAAAATTCATTTGTAAGGCAAAAAAAAAAAAAATGAAAATAAACGAAGCCCTTCAAAGTTCAGTGGTACCTCGACTTACGAGTTTAATTCGTTACGCTCGTAACTGAAATTCCTCGTAAATCAAATCAACTTTCACCATTGAAATAAACTAGAATGCCATTAATCCACTACATTCCTCGTCCTCAAAAATACGTTACGTTTTTATACGTTTTATTTTCTTAAGAAAAATATCACTATTGAATAAAAACATGTTTGATATACGCCAGACTTAGCGCAGTGTGGCGTCGTCAGTTATGTTATTGGCTGGTTTCATAGGGGGGTTTCGGGTCTTCCAACATAATAGCCCTCTCAGCCAGCCAGACCCCGTTGGGACGATCAAATTCCAACACGCCACCCTTTTGCAACGCCAACAGAAAAGTGTTTAAAATACGTCAACGCGATCCTCGATCTCTTTATATCCGATTGGCCAATTCCACAGCCAATTATCGATAAGGATAGTTGTTATAAACAGGATCGCACGACTCAGACATTTTCTTTTTAATAAATGCATTGGCATAGCCGGGATGATAATAATTAATTAGATACAATGTAATTAATTATGTGGCTGTCTGTTTATTTTTTTATACATTATATTTTTCTTTGGCCTAATAAATTTGGAAACTTAAATATTTTAGTGAACTTATTAACAAGCGTACCTGAAGCTCAAATTTTATCTTTATCGAATATCCTGACTTTCTCCCTACCGGGAGGTCCAGTGAGCTTCGGCCGTTGGATCAGGTGTTGATAATTAATAGCGTCGATCTCAGAGTGCTATGCCCCCAGGCAATACCTGCCCCCTTGATTTAAAGGGGCTGGGCTGGGTTTATTGCCCAGCGCCTGAGGCGCCCCCCTTCGAGGGAGATTGCCGACGGGATCGACGCATTTTTTGTGCCTACCACCCATGAGCTTCGGCTTGTGGGTGGGCCCACATAAAAATGTCCTTGTGTCACGTCCTCATAAGTGGGATGAGAGGCTAATATCCTGGTACCTCAAATTTTAATTCCCAACACGAAGCAAACAATCGACCGAGTAAGAGCTCGTAACTCGGAAACGTCGTAAGTTAGAGCATTCGTAAATCAAGGTATCTGTGTCAGCTTATAAAAAGCCATTTCCTTAAATCGGTGAACCGTCACCGAAGAGCGGCCATACAATTATAAATGAAACAATGACTGCCAGCAATTATTTTTTAAGCACTGGCTGACGTACTTGTCTAGGCTGGGTAATAGACGAAGACTTAGATCCTAGACGCAACCGGAAAAGCAGACACATCTAACAAAAATACTTACTACATAGATAAGTCCCCGTAGTGTAGTGGCTAATGTGCTGTCCTGTGACATGTAGTGAGCGAGTTCAAACTCCATTCGCGAAATTACGTTCACTTTCAGACTAAATACTAACGTGAAAGATAATTAATCTATTCCTCCTCCCCGGTGTGGGTTAAATAGTGCCACTACTGTTCTTCTAAAAGGATGGCTTTGGCATTAAATAACCCACGAAGATTGATATACCATTAAGCAAAGAAACTAAATCATCAAGTTTTTTTTTTTTAATCTCTGACTTTTTTGCTTTGAATTATGTTTTAAGATATTTTTCATAGCGCTATTTTCCGTTCAGTATTGTGGAATAAATTGCCTCCCCTGCAGGAATAAAATCTTTTAAAATTTCATTAATCGTACCCTCCTTCTGTTCCAGCGGCCCAGCGTCCAATTGTGTTCTAATGGTTAGTAAACTAGTCTCACAGATCAATTACAAGTGAATAGCGAGTTTGATAATCCTTTTTGCATGACCCATAATTGCAGCCTTGTATCACATCCTACCCGTGGCGAACAGACTTGATAAATACCTACCCTTAGAAAAGGTATGAATATTCTCATCCCCCAGCTATGGGCTTGAATAGTACCATTACTGTTCTTTTTTGACGTTAAATAACCTATGAAGATTAATTTGCAAAGAAACCAAACACCCCCACCCACCCCAAAAAAATCACCCACAGTCTCATTACTTTCTCGACCGAACACGTAAATATCGTAAATGACCAAAACAGTTCAAGCTGTGTGAGCTGGAAGTGTCGTTGTAATTAGTGTTGATACGTAATGGGCCGGGTTAGCTCAGTCGGTAGAGCGTTCGGCTAGAAACCACAAGGTTCCCAGTTCGATACCGGTCCTCGCCAACTCAGCGTATGAGTAGCACAGGGGTCTGTGCGGTAAAGTAAGGAGCTGGCAGTAGGTATGGCGCTCCACCTCATACGCTAAAATAATCTCCTTAGTCTAGCGCTAGTGAAAAGGGGATAGACTCCCTCGCTGATTGGCTGATACCGACTTTAGGCCGCCCCGACGACTATACTTACTTACGTTGTGCATTGCTTCACTGTGTGTGATTTGAAAGCCACACAGATGAACGTATAAAGTAAAAGCAAAGTCGTCGGGGTGGCCTAAAGTCGGTATCAGCCAATCAGCGAGGGGGTCTATCCCCTTTTCACTAGCGCTTGACCAAGGAGATTGTTTTTTCGTCTGAGGTGGAGCGCCACACCTACCATCAGCTCCTTACTTTACCACACAGATCTCTGTGCTACTCATACGCCGAGTTGGCGAGGGCCGGTATCGAACTAGGAACCTTGTGGTTTCTACGTTTGATTGGTCGTTTTTACGGCATATCAACCCTCTTTCGTGTTATTTAATATCGAATAAAGTCATTTGTTATAAAACAATGGATTCAGGTTGTTTACAGAAGCTGCTGTTGCTTCGGTGGTCCTCCAATTAAGTATTGAACAGGCTAAACGATGTTTAACTCCGTTGATCTCGCCGGAACCGGCGCTTTCAGTGTGACTTGACCGTAATTAGTCTAATTAGGGTCATTATACTGGGCTGGTTGGTTGGTTGGTTGGTTGGATTTTATGGCATTACAAAATTTGGGTTATTTTATTCCGAAATGTTTATTTTATTGATTCTTGGTGGGTATTCAAATTTCTTTTTACATTCATTTTTAAACACATTTTGAAACTCATTTTGATCTATTTAACCCATAGACGGGACCCTAACAGGTACTACCACTTCAGATCAGAGTGGACCTGGGAGTAATGACAGCTATCTAGAATTGGAAACTCACCACTAGATGCAGTTTGACATCACACCTAAGACCCGTAGCTTTTAGCATATATATGATAAAAAGGGTCGGGTGTTGCTATATGAACAATACGGTCTAAATAATCATACACGTGCTAGGGATTGACGTGACCATCCGATTGATCGAAGTGGGCCTCTCTGTTTGCCCTTCTATCCTTAGTACGGGTCAAAGGGGTGTGTTGCATGTCATGAACTGCTAAATCACAAAGATTCCGTCCTTAAGCACCACGGTCTACATTCTATAGTTGGCCTCATTGGATGGAAGTCTTATCACTATGCACAAGTGCATTCGGCGTATTTTACAGCCTAATCTGACAGATCAGAAGAATTGTAATAAGCAGTATCTAACAGTAGCGCTCGGAGAGTATCAGGCGAGCTCGGTATCTCATAGTTTTAGTGTGGTTCGTCACCTATACGAACTTGGCAAAAACATCCGGTTCTGCCGAACAGTGTCCCACATTGCCCAAAATATTGCAAAACTTTTGACTCATCCTCGAATATATACTAGGATGAATCCAAAATTAATGCTATTGTATCATACATCAAAATCAAGCTGGTCCTCTATGGATCACATCCATAGTCACTGTTTCTCTCAATAGCAATATTCCACCTTCCAATGAGAGCATGTATCCCTGTCCAGTAAAATTATGTTGACTGTTCTTTGAGCCACTTCTTCACTACAGATTTCACTTCCTCGTTACTGGAATAATGTTTGCCTCTCAAACCATCTTTCATGGGTCCGAAGAGATGATAATCTTAAAAGCGCTAAATCTAGGGAGTATGGAGGATGCGGTAAAGTTTTCCAAGCGAATGAGGCGATTTTCTCCCTAGTCCTTGATGCTTGTGTGTGGTCGAGCATTGTCACGCCGAAGGAGGACCTTGCCGATCGGCAAGTTTGGTTTTACTCGTCAGATCCTTGCTCTGAGCCTCGTTAGGGTCTCAATGTAGGCCTTAGTTTTATGAAAAACTTCTCATAAAATCTATATATAATGGAGATTGTTTGCATTTCTGTCTGAAGCCGAAACTACGTCACTGCTTACGTCACAGATTCCTCATTAATCTAAAGTATTTACCAATGAGAACCTAATTTATAATCAATTTGAGTTATACTTAATACTAAGTAAACAAATTGCTTTATATATAGTAGAAAGTTGTGTTTGTAATAACCGATAGTCTAGACGATTTTTAACGAATCTTTCAATAAATGCATGTTTAGTTATATACATAAAAATAAAGAAAATAGCATTAGTTTTTGACTCGTAAAACCATTAGTCTTATTTCTTTCTAGATAGAGCTCGTAAATATCGAACACAAATGTAAAATAAATGTTTTCTTTATGACGTGGCTTTAAGTGTTTAAAATTGGTCGAAAAGTAAATGAGAATTGTCATGGTAAACAATTCTTTTTCGAGTAAATTATTGTCGGAAACAGACTTGTCAAAAACACAAGATTCAATGGTTTTAATTTTTTTTTTATTGATTGCCCCAAAGCCGACACTACATTATTACTCCATTTCTCCCATTGCCGTTAACTTTGCATTTCATATATAAAGAATTTAATAGACTCTTCAATTGGCATTATTTTACTTTCGAATGGAGACAATTGTCTGAAATTGGCGTCTCATTGTTATAAGAAATTGGAAACAGAAATTCACAACCACAGGCAATTTATTTC
>CM042147.1:36506123-36558623 GCA_023376005.1 Doryteuthis pealeii | reverse complement strand
TCACTTATCCATTAGTAGTCCTTCCAAATGCAATCTTGCTACAGGATTTAAGAGTGCATTCTGGGAAAATCTAATTAATTAAGAGTTTGATTTGTATAAAGATATTGTAATAATATTGTATATGTTCTGTGCAAAGATTTTTTTAATTTTTTTATTAATCCATTGAAAATGATTTTACTATAAAAATGCATAGGGATTGATTTTACTATAAAAATGCATTAAAAATGATTTTATTATAAGAATGCATTAAAATTGAAAACCTTTGGGAAAATTTGAAAAAAATGTATGTTAAAATCGAATGAAAACATGTCCAAATCGACCATTTTTTCTATGTATTAGTGTTTATTAAAAAATCAAAAACTTGTGTATAAGCACTTATTACTAATAAAATAATATTGAAAATGATGTCTATCGCATGCTAATATACTGTCAGACAATTTTTGATAAGTATCAAGTTTGAAACTTTTAGGATTTCTTTAAAATCATGTATTATAAAATCTAATGTAAACACGTATAAATTAACCACTTTTCGCTATGTATTAGCGTTTACTTAAAAAAAAAGGCAAGATACTTCCGTGCAAGATAATTTAATTTGTATTGATTTATATTAGCAATACAAATAAATTATAAATAACTAAATTCTGTCTGCAAAAACTGCTTTAATTCTTAAGCAATGAAAATAATCCCCTCCCTCTCTTGAATTCATTTGTATAGTAAAATAATTTTCAATGCATTGCTATCGTAAAACTATTTTCAATGCATCTTTATAGTAACCAAAATATGCACATGCTGCATAGTAAAATCGATAATAATGCATTTTTATTAAAATCTTAATTGGATTTTTTCTGTCAGAAACTTTTCAATTAATTTCTGAAGATCGATAATCCATTTATTTCTTCTGATTTTTAATGTCACGTAGATTAAACATTCAATGATCAACTATTTGTGGCTGTCAAGTTATAAAATTTAAAAATCCTATTTTATTAAAGAAAAAGAAAAATACTATATATATATATATATATATATATATATATATATATATATATATATATATATATATATATATAATGTTAAGCGTTCTATTGGACGTCCACTATTACGCTATAAGGACAAGTTGAAGAAAAATTTGAAAACGCCTCAATATCAACCTGAGTGCTTGGGAAAATCTAGCATCAAATCGGAAAGAATGGCGTAAGACATGTTTCACTAGATTAAAGATCTTTGAAGAAAATAGATTGAAACATCGAGATCAGCTCCGCCTAACTATAAAACTAAAACATCTGACTCCTGCTTTATGAAATTCCATCTTTCAGTGTGGCTTCATAGCTCGCAGCAAGGCTGGGCTGCTATCACACTCAAGGAAACACAAAATGTCTTCTTGATAGCATGCACAGCACGGGAGGAAACAAATCACGCACCGGTGACTCTCATCTAACGTTCACGATAGGAGAGTTCTCCATATATATATATATATATATATATATATATATATATATATATATGTGTGTGTGTGTGTGTGTGTGTGTGTGTGTTTCCAAAGACAGAATATAAGTTAAAAGAAAGGAAATGAATCCGACGGTATGAGTATAGATAAAAGGATATGAAAACAACACAATATGCTGTAAAGTGAAAACATTTTATAACATATTCATAGCTAATATTGGACAATATTTTGTTTTTATAAAAATCATCTTCAGAGATTGTTTATACTCCGTACTATCAACAGCACTATTAGCACTCCGTACTATTAACAGCACAATCATTTCAACAAAACATTTCATTTTCTATAAGAAAAAGTATCGAATTTTATGCGATACATGCGTTGTAAGTGCCTTCAAGTAAAATTATATATATATATATATATATATATATATATATATATATATATATATATATAAAGCAAATAAAAGTAACCACATATTTATATATTAATTCCTCAGGGCAAACATCATAAAGTTTAAATTTCACATAAGCCTTTAGATAAAAAAAAACAACAATGTTTTATATTATTAACATTTTGATAGCCACTCCTATTCTGCCTCTAAACGATTCGTGTTCAACTAGTATTAAAATCCTTCCATGTCCCCTGAATGCTAAATTACGTCACACGTGCATCATTCTGTCGAATCCATTTAACAGGTGAGACAGGACGAAACAATCCAGTGTTCTATTCAGTTTAATTGATGCTTGCTCCTCAGGGATTATCCCTATTTTGTAAGTGTCTGAATCGGGAATTTTTGGGCTTGTATTTAGATATTTACCAAACTCCTCTGCACGAGCAGGATGCGACACAAGGTCAATTTCTTAGGAGGAGTTTAACAGGTTTAAATTCAGAGTTTTACTTCTCCTAGACTGGTTACCTAGCCATGGTTAAAGAGCCCAGTCTGCCCTACTATTTACCCATAGCTGGAGGGAGAGTAGGATTCATATATTTCTCAAGGGTATTAGCGCAAAGTGAAATGCAATTACCACATCCAGGATTTGAACTCGGGGCGACGAGTCCATTTCCCATGACTTTAACCATTACACCACGCGCTTCCTTGGAGCTTGTATATAAGCAGTGATGTACGAAAAGACCCAGCAAAGCGTAAAGGACACTGGAAGGTCAAGTCTTGGGAAATGGTCCTTAATCTTTGTAATTCCACCTTAGGAATTTCAGTTGGAATGTTGAAAAGGGATGATTAGTAACCCTTGACTAGTTTTTCTTTCATTGTATCTTTATTGTTTCCTATTGCAAACATCAGGTAGATTTGAAATTCCACTGCCGTCAGACAAGCAGCAATTAGAAGGAATATAAAGAAAGAAGACACTGATTAATAATGCCCATGATTCACCCAAGAATTTCGGGTAACTTCAGATTATTACCTCCTTTAACAGTTACAAATAGTACAGGTATGAATTTAACTATTCTCCCTCCAGCTATGGATAAAATAATTGTACAGACTGGGCTCTTTAACTTCGGTACAGCTGTTACACACTGGACCCGTCAAAGAACACAAACACTTGTATTTAGGAAAATGTAAGATGAGATGTTTATTCTCTCGGTTGTGTACAGCTGAGAGTCGTTGGCAGGGCTACGCAAACGTGGAGCCTTCGGGAGTTCTTTTCAAGTGATCTCGAACCTGATCGTTGTCTGTCTAATCGATCTCTACGGGCTTCTTTTATTGTAGTCTGACCCCCGGTGTCACGCCTCTTTGTTCGTGACACCTACGCAGTTTTTCTGTAGACACGCCTCTTCGCCCACGCAGGCTGTTTTCATTGGCGATGGGCTACGCCTACAGATTTCCGCACCTAAATCATGTCGAATGTTCACCTGCATTTCCAGGTACAAAAGGTCAGGTCAGGGCCACATCCTGTTTTCGTTTCCAGGCTGCACCTGACCCCCATGCACTTCTTGGTCAGCCTGGTCCTTGGGTGCACTGATCAGACAATATATTACACAGCAACTGGTCTAGGGGAAGGGGAAATTTGAATTCAAACCTCTTAAACTCAGCTTAAAAATTGACCTTGGTCGCAAACTACTCGTGCAGGGGGGGGGTGATAAATACATAAAAGTTACAAATAAGTTTATGGAGGTGCATGGTGTGACGGTTCTTGTCTTAGGAAATGGGGTATGCGATCCAAATTCAACACGCGTTTCGCTACACGCTAATACTGATTTGAATTCAGAGTTTTTCTTTCTATTATTGTTACATAATTGATGGGTTACCTATCAACTATGTACTGTACTGTGGCAAATTCTAAAATAACGGTTTCATGGAAAAGTACAGAAAGTTGATTGACAAGATTTTAATGGATCTGCGACTATATTGTTAAACATTACACTACGATGGGACACCTCAGTTAGTCAATCAGGATAGCTAGTTATCCAACTCGTTCGTCACTCCGTCCTGTCGGTGGGGCGTTAGAATACACCGACTGCACCTCTGCAGAGGGGTAAGACTCCCCCAATGGGGCCACCTGTTGGCCGTAGGTGGCGACCCGTGATGTTTATGGATAGAGCCCAGGTGGATGAGCAGTTCATGACATGCAATATTCCACTTTGGTCCTATCTTGGGCTAGACGGGCGGTCGGAGAGGCTCCCTCCGATCAATCGGCTTGTCATGTCGAGTCCTAGCACCTATATGATTTCCCTAACCCTATTGCCCTTATGGCAAGCCCCGATCCCTTTTTATCATATGGGTGCTAGAAGGCGGTGGCTGCGGGTCTACATGTCCTGGGAATGACGTTAAACTCTATCTGATGGTGAGGTTCCAGTTTTGGGGGTTTGGGGAATGTGGAGTACCCCTTCATCACCATTGCTCCCTGGTCCACTCTGACCCGGAGTGGTAGTACCTGTTAGGGTCCTATCTATGGATTAAATAGAAAAATGTATTTATAAAAAAACTGTATTATCCATTAAGAATTGATTCATTTCAAAACTTTATCGGCATTAAATGACCCACTGAGGTTGATATGCCGTAAAACAAAACAAACCAAACCAAACCAATCGTTCGTCACTGGTAGGATGTGATACAAGGTCGCAAAAATGGAGAATGTCGTGAGGATAGAACGCGCTATTCAGTATTTATGGATCTGCGAGACTTGCCTGGTACCCATCACTCCATGATGGGACGCCTCGGGCAGGTTATGGGTTTTATGATGCCCTGTATTGTATTTAATGGCTATTTCAGTGATTGCCTTAAATTGGTTTTAATTGTCGAAATCCGAAAATAGCCATCAAGACATCATTTGAATAAAAGGAAAATCCTATTTTCAGCTTTGTGTGCCACATAATCACACGTCACTGATCTTTTCCCGCCTTCTTTATTTTAACGCGGTAAACGGATAGCCCGGATGACGTCAGAAACGTCGGTTTTGTTCCGATAGTTTTCGACGCCAACTTCAGTGGTGACAACAACGTGTGTTTGTGTGTTGGCGTGTACGGACCCACAGCTTATCAACCGTATACGTGCGCGATTGTGTCTGCTTTCGGGGAACCGAACAAGGATTTGAATTTATAGGGCATCTAATTTAGGCAACTGTCTTAATCTGTCTCAGTTCAGAGCTGGGGGTGGGAGGTTCTTTCGCCGTTTCAGTTTCATACATACGCTTATGCGCACTCAATCACACACGTGTATTAAGTATGACATTAAATTGCATTTGATGGCGAGGCTCCAGTCATGGAGATCTGGGGAATGTGGAGTGTCTCTTCATTACTTCCAGGCCCACTCTGAGTGTTAGTCTCTGTTAGAGCTCCATCTATGGAAAAATCTATGTTGAAAAATTATTCGTATTCGATAGGATAATGGGGGTCTCTAAATAAAGAACTAAACAATATGAATGTTCCATGAATGTAACTAATTTCTAGCATTAAATAACCCAATGCTTCTTAAAATGGCTGAAAAATAAATCAATCTATATATATCATACACACACACACAAACACACACACATACACACACACACGCATGCGCGCGTATATACACGCACAAAGATATACGTGCGCCTAAATTCACATATAATAACACACACACACACACACACACACACACACAAAGAAGCACCTGCATGCACACACAAGCGTACTCATGAATAGAGTAGTGAGCTAAATATACGATTAAAACCTAATAAAGATTTGTTAACTACAAGAAACTCAAGTTGAACTGGTTTTCGACCATTCGGATTTAATAGTATATATATATTATATATATATATAGGAGTATAGATAAAAGGATATGAAAACACCACAAAATGCAGTTAACACACCACAACACACACACACACACACACATACATATATATATATAGATAATTGGACCAATGAGTTATGAGAGCGAAATCGTGAGAACACGAACAATAACAACGGTGCAGCCAAAGGAAGATGTGTTTAGTATTGTCAAGCAACAACTGAGAGGACTCCACAATCAGAAGACGACTGCATCAACATTTGCAGCTCCAAGATGCACATATTATATATATATATATATATATATATATATATAATATATATATATATTATATATTACTGCTGTAATAGACCTCTTAAAAGATTCAGTGTAAGGAGAAAAATAAGAAACAAATATTTTTTCTTCTTTTTATACTATAGAAGGGGGGTAAAGGGAGAGTAAAAACGAGTTGTCAGCTGACATGTTTCGATCCTCACTCAACAGAGCTAAATATCGAGGATAATAAAAATAAAATATTATGTAAATGGGACAAAAAAAAGGAAAAAAAAGAATAAGACAATTTCTCTTTTTCTTCTTCTTTTCCTTTTTTCTTCCTCCTTTATATATATATATATATATATATATATATATATATATATACGTGTGTGTGTGTGTGTGTGTGTGTGTGTGTGTGTGTGTGTGGATGAAATGAAAAATAGAGGAAAGAAAATGCTGAATGGATAAATCAGAATTTATTTTATTTTACTGACACGTGTTTCGGCCACATGTACTCTATCTATTATAATTTTAAATACAATTTTTTTTTAAATGTAGTTTTCTATTATTGTTATTTTATCTTGTATTTTAAATAATAATATATAGAGTATATGTGCACATAGATAAACTTCAGGCCGAAACACGTGTCAGTAAAATAAAATAAGATAAATTCTAATTTATCATTTAGCATTTTCTTTCCTCTATTTTTCATTTCAACATACCGTCGCATTCGCTTCCATTTTCAACTTACACACACACACACACACACACACACACACATATATATATATATATATATATATATATATATATATATATATATATATATATATATATAGTTTAAGCAGGTATCATTGAAGACCACGGAATATTTCTTCTTTATGATCTTTATTTGTATTCTTTCAAGTTGTTTTTTTGTAAACTGAGTTCTAGATGGTAGAGAAATTGTCCCACTCTTTGTATCCAAGCACTTTCGACAATTTCGCCGGTCCGCATTGGAAGATTGTAGGTTGCATTGTGTCAGATTAATTTTCTCATTTGAATTTATTCATTTATTGTTAATTTAAATTAAAATCCATCTAGATCCCCAATTACGAAAAACCACTAGAAGACTAGAACGAATATAAATAAAAGTCATAAAGAAGAAATATTCCGTGGTCTTCAATAATAATTGCTTAAACATTAACTTGCTGCCAAAATACACGACATTATATGTACTAGCAAATATATGCACCCTCCGGGTGCAAGTATTTAAGTTTTAATGTAATAAAATATTATATTAAATTAGAAAGTCTAACAGAACTAAATAAGAATGCAGATAAAAAGATTTGAAACAGAGGGAAATATAATAAAAGATTTGAAACAGAGGGAGTATAATAAAAATGGAACAACTGAAACTTACTCTTCCATCACTCTCGTCTTTCATTGTTATTTTTTTCTAATTTAAGTATTTAGTTATAAGAGGAAGTAAAGAATAAAATGAGTTATTTCATCTTGTTAATGATTTCATTTAAGATTCATTGAAGAGATTTTTGCTTATATTCATTAAAATAAAATCAAACAGTTAGAAATCAATAATACTAAGCACATATTTATTAAATTCGATTTTTTAATATTAATATGCAAATTAGCCTTCCCGTTCACACTGTAAACCGCTATTTTGTTGTATATATAAATATAATTGCATGTGGTCAGTATGTAGACATAGTTAACAGTATTAATAATGTATGACAATTTTATTAATAATTGAGGTTAAATAAAAATAAAATCATGGAGAATGTGATGTCTATAACTAAGAGAATTGTGACTTGAGTAGGAATATAGTTTCGGTTACAGACAGAAAAACACACAATCTCCATTATAATAAGATATATAAAGCGTAAATGCAATGCTCTCCTATAAAATGGGATGGAGCACTCTATGACAGCTTTTACATACATACAGATGTGTGTATTAAAACAGTTAAAATCCCCTTCACATTCTGTGGCTGATGATAGCCAAGAGGGTAAGCTGTCCGACTGCTGCTGAAACGATCGGATTTCTAACCCAGCTGTAGGTAGCTCACAGAATGTCTAGCCACACTGAAGAGACTTGATAAGTCGAAACACGTGTCTGTGGATGACTATATATATATATATATATATATATTAAGAAATTAGAGAAAAAAAGTGTTCCAAAAATAAGATGAATTTATTTATCGATGCTTAAACGTTTCGGTTTCTTTAAACCTTCATCAGGATGTATTATGCGGTGAAGAAATTTATGGATTTTATAGATGACAGGAGATTTAAAAAATCTTTATAATTTTTTGTTGTTGTTGTTGTGTAACTGTATTTAAAGAAACTGAAACGTTTAAGCGTCTATAATAAATTCATCTTATTTTTGGAACACTTGTTTTTTCAAATTTCTTAATATTGTCGGATTTATTTCCATATTTACTCCCATATATATATATATATATATATATATATATATATATATATATATATACCTCTGTACGAGTGTTTGTTATTTAGCTAGCAGATTTTCCTGTAGGCATATATAATTAAAGGTAACAGACAAGGATTTGGAGTTGAGTTCTTTATTAGCCTTCATATGTTGGCGAGCGAAATGTCGCAATTGTGGTTGAAGGATATTTAATAATTGTCCGAAATATGTGATGTTGTAACCCGAATACATGTCCTTTCAACCCCCGCTATCATTGATGACGATGGGAGTACGAACACGCCGTAATTCCTTGTCTGCCATCTTTAATGAAATAGGCTCAGAAGAATATATATATATATATATATATATATATATATATATATCACAGATTTTTGCCAATCCACGAAGCAAACAAATATATTTACTTCTGGATTAATTAAAATCGATTTAAAAAGTACTCAATAAAAAGAGCTAAATATACGTTTTAAAAGCGAATATTCCGACTGCAGTTTCACGCAGTAGCAAATCTTCAGGGAATTTCAAATATATATATATATATATATATATATGTATATATAAATACTACTGAGTAAAAGTTTGGGACCACTCTGAATTATTTCTCTAAGTTCATAATAAAGACTAATTTTGTACATTTGGATAAGTAGATTTACCAATTGTGTATAAATGTGTATAAACCCCTAGATAAAATGTAAACTGTGTTCGTATTATCTAAAATCAAAGGAAGCTCGTAAATCATGATTTCGCCCTCTCAGTTTCCATATCTTTCATCATTAAATTAGTTAAATAACATCCAATCTAATCAATAATCAATTAAAATATATAAATTCTGAATGATTCTTTAAAAGATCAACTAGTTTATCTACATTAACTTCAATATATTGTTAATAGTTTCTTGATTATGTAATACTAGCAGTGGCTATCCGGTGTCAGCGGTGTAGAGGGAGATTTTTTAAGCTAGTCCCGCAGATCCATTATAAATCAAGTCTTCATTATTTTTACTCAAAAACAAACCCCTGGTGATATTTAATGTTGTATATGTATTTACTTTGTCGTTAATTGTTTTATTTTCTAAGTTTCCTCCGGACATACACATAGACACAACTGCCCTTTATATATGTACTAGAAGTGGCTACCCGGTGTCGCCCGGGTAGAGGGGGGGGGGGTAAAAGTTAGTCTCGCAGATCCATTATTACTGAATTGTGAGTTGGATCCCCGCGGGATGACCCATTAAAATCCCTACGTAAAAAAAGACCTTGTATATCAAGGGTATTAGCGCTAAGTGAAATGTAATTACGACATCCAGGATTTGAACTCGGGGCGATGAGTCCATTTCCCATGACTTTAACCATTACACCACGCGCTTTTAACATTTATATATGTATGTGTGAGAGTGTGTGTGTGTGTATGTGCATGTGTGTATGTGTATGTGCGTGTGTGTGTGCGCGCACGTGTGTGTGGTGTGTGTGACACCGTATATGAAATTAATAAAGCGCTAATCCTATGTTTTAAAATGATCTCAACCCCGTTAAGCTGTGACGATCTGTGGAACATTATACGTGGAAAGGAAATTTTACTCGATTCTCGACTCTCATAAACATATCCGTTCATTTCAACTGCTTAATCTACACCCAACGTATCCCTCTCCTTATTTTGGTCTCATCTACTAAATTTAGTCATTGCATGTAGACAACCTTGAAGTTTGGCGCTCTTTCATCACTGGAGGTAAATTCCGTTGTAGAACATTGAGTATACAAGTAACAAATTACATTCATTAATGGTTGCCTGATGAATCTAACCATCAATCATCATTAAACTAGCAGATCGATATCGACGATGACGTCACAATTTCCTCATATTTCGTAGATAGAGAAAATGAAGGAAAGACCCTGCGGAAAGAAAAAAATCAAGTAGTACAGATGTTCGACAGACCAACATTGGCTTAGAGAGTTGAACTGATGTCGCTCAAAAAAGTCAGAGATTAACAATAGTTGCACAATTTGTAATAACTTCCCGTGTTGCAGTCTCTAGCAGGTGTCTTCTTGCCTTCACTGGTCCCGCAAAAGTGTTTTGTGTTAAAATTTATGAGGTAGCATAAAATTGTTGAAAGACCCTGTTAGCGAGAATTCAAGGGGGCCATTGGCTTTCAGATCAGGGAGTGGGAAAATACCAGGACGATTATAGCTCTCTGACCCCTGAGGCGCCAAATCTTGCGCGTCACGTGATTAGTTAGTTAGAGAATCAGTTTCAACTTGACGTTGGAGCAGAGAGCATCTGCCTCTCTCTACTTGAGGTTGAATCTCACCCGTGCGGCGAATAAGAATGGGCTAGACTAAAAAAAAATCTTGATCAAGGAAAAAATATCTTGTGGTTTAATTAATCTCAATGACTAAAGTAGCCGAAAAAGAAGAAGTAGTTAGAAAACTAGACAAGATCGACCAGAAGCAGTAAAGAAGAAATGAAGCAAGTAATTCTCAAGACTCTCTCTCTCTCTCTCTCTCTCTCTCTCTCTCTCTCTCTCTCTCTCTCTCTCTCTCTCTCTCTCTCTATTATGTTGGAGTTTTTTTGTATATAAGGTGTGCTCCAATACCCACTCTGAATTTATAGACTAGCCAAGGTCACGTGGTTTACTCCTTACGTGGCTGATTCACTACTTAAACACTGATACTTGCCACAGCTCAATTGCAATCATTGAGGAGGAATTTACGACCATTGATGAAGGAACTGAGGACTCTTTACCAGAAGAACTAAAGGATTCATTATCAGAGGACTACAAAGGATTCAATTCCACTGGACAGGTGCTCTTGCTTAAAGCCTACAAGATGGCTCAAAAGAATGTAGCAGATTATATACCCGTCGATGTTGGGAATACAACATTTGTTCCTATATATGTAACGTGACTTGGACAGGAAGATCCTGGCGGACCAAATCCCTCTCCAGGTCTTCAACCGGTTTGAATTTAGAGTTTTCCTTCTTTTTATCAATATCGTGTTAGTATAGCATTTATTCTAAAACTAACAACAACAAATGAACGAATTAAAACTTCCTTCAATTCTAACGGTTTATTTAACAAAAACAATTACTAAGAAGAGAGTGTTCTTATTATTTTCAAAAAGTGACAAAGAGAGAAAGGGAAAATATTTTTAGTGATAGTGTTCCTGTGATTTTAGAGAGGGAAAGAGAGAAAGAGTATTTTAAGTGGAAAAAGTTTTCTTATGGTCTGAGAGAAAGTGGAGGTCTGAGATTGTTCCCAATGTCTTTGAGAGACAGAGAGAGAAATAAAAAATGATTTTGAATAGGAATGTTCATATTGGAAATAAAGGGAAATTATTTTTAGTGATAGCGTTCCTGTGGTTTTAGAGAGACACCGAGACGGAAAGAGAGAATGAGATTTTAAGTGGGAAATTATTCATATGCGGTCCGAAAGAGCGGGAAACAGAGAGAGAGAGAGAGGGGGAGAGAGAGGGGGATAGCGAAAGCGTTTTATGCGAGAGAGTGTTACTACCTATATTCTCGAAGAGTCAGAGACAACGAGTGGGAGAGAGAGAGAGAGAGGAGGGAGAAGAGAGAGAGAGATGAGGAGGATAGAGATACAATGTATTTCTATGCGAGAGTTTTCCCAATCTCTTAGAGACAGAGAGAGAGAAAAATAGTTTTGAATATGAGAGGCGGGAGAGAAAAGCAAAGGTAAACGTCTGAAAAGTGTTCATATCAGAGAGAGAAAGAGAGAGAGAAAGTGAGAGAGAGAGAGAGAGAGAGAAAAAGAAAGTGGGAGAGAGGGAGAGAAAGTAGAGAGAAGTGAGAGAGAGAGAAGTGAGAAAGTGAGAGAGAGAAAGTGAGAGGGGAGAGTGAGAGAGAGAAAGTGAGAGAGAGAGAAAGTGAGAAAGTGAGTGAGAGAGAGACAGTGAGAGAGAGAAAGTGAGAGAAGAGAGAGAGAGAAAGTGAAAGAGAGAGAAAGAGAGAGAGAGAGTGAGAGAGAGAAAGTGAGAGAGAGAGAGAAAGAGAGAGAGAGAAAAGAGAGAAAGAGAGAGAGAGAAAGTGAGAGAGAGAGAGAGAAAGAGAGAGAGAAAAATGAGAGAGAGAGAGAAAGTGAGAGAGAGAGAGACAGTGAGAGAGAGAAAGTGAGAGAGAGTGAAAGTGAGAAAGTGAGTGAGAGAGAGAAAGTGAGAGAGAGAGACAGTGAGAGAGAGAAAGTGAGAGAAAGTGAAAGTGAGAGAGAGAGAGAGAGAAAGTGAAAGAGAGAAAGTGAGAGAAAGAGAGAGAGAGAGTGAGAGAGAGAAAGTGAGAGAGAGAGAAAAGTGAGAGAGAGAGAGAGACAGTGAGAGAGAGAAAGTGAGAGAGAGAGAGAAAGTGAAAGAGAGAGAAAGTGGGAGAGAGAGAGAGAGAGAGAAAAGTGAGAGAGAGAAAAGAGAGAGAGAGAGAAAGTGAAAGAGAGGAAAGTGAGAGAAAGAGAGAAAGAGAGAGAAAGTCAGAGAGAGAGAGAAGTCAGAGAGAGAAAGTGAGAGAGAGAAAGTGAGAGAGAGAGAGAGAGAGAGAGAGGTAGACAGACACAGACGAAGGGACAGAGAGAGAAATAGAAAGTATTTCGAGTGTACGAGCATTTCTAAGCTCTTAGTAATACGCGTATACATATACGTACGCGTATGCACAATACAAACACGCATATATGTCAATGCTTTTAAACTCATTGATGCGAACTATTTCTCGTTGCGGAAGGAGAAAATTATGAACGCCTTGAATACAGCGTTCTTGTAAATAAATATCCAATACTTTTTCACTCAAGTGATTATCAGAACGTTCATGCATCACTTGCTGTTATTATAGCGAGATATCACAGGTAGGATGTATTAAGTAAATCCGTCAAATCTTTCATTCGCTGTAATCATTATCTACACGAGGACTCCTCCTCCGAAAGTAATGCCTCCTATCCATTTCCATGGGAACTACAATATGTACGGCGAAAAGAATATCATTGCTGGATAGAGCAAGTTGATTTATTGGTTGGTTGAATTTTAAGGTATAAAAATACTTGTTGGGTTATTTTATGCCGAAGTCATTTTTTATTCATTCTTGTTGGGGTTTTTTTTTCAAACTCATTTTTTAACTCATTTTAAAAATCACTCTTTATTTTTATTTAACCAACAGATGGTACACTAACAGGTACTACCACTACGAGTCAGAGTGGACACAGGTGTACACAGGTGTAAAAGGACACTCCACATTCCCCAGTGTTCCAGAATTGGAACTTCACCACTAGATGCAATTTAACGTCATAACCAGAACACTAAGACCATCAGACACCGCCTTCTAGCACATATATGATGGCTGGGTTTGCCATAAGGGTAATAAGCTCGGGACAATCATATAGTGACTAGGGTTTGACGTAAACAGACGATTGTAGGGGCATCTCACACCGCCCGTCTCGTCTAAGTAATGACTAAAGTGTAGTGCTGCATGAATGGACCGCTCAGCCACCAGGATTCCGCCTTTGAACATCACGGTTCACCACACACGGCCTACAGATGACCCATTGGGGGGGATTTTACCCCTCTGCATAGGTGCAATCAGTATATTCTACAGCCTCAGCGGACATAGCGGTATATTTCCGTGGAAACTAAAAAGGTTACATCGAGAATAATATCATCGTTGGATAGAGAAAGTTTTGAGCTACAGTGAAACTAATAGTCGCAACACATGTTTTTGTATTTTCAAGAAAAAAACTACAGCATACCATATTTACGCATTTACCTAACCTTCCCGGTCGGGCAGGATGTGACACAAGGTCAATTTATAAGCATCGTTTAACAGATTCGAAAAACAGTGTTTTCCTTTTCCACGCCAATGTCAAATAGCCTAGTCTGCCTTACTATTTACTATTGAAAATGCATGTATCCAACTATTCTCCCTCCAGCTATGGGTAAAAATATGACAATGCTCTTTATCGTAGGTAAAGCAACTAGTCTAGAAGAAAGAAATTCCGAATTCAAACTTATTGAACTCCCTAAAGAAATTGATCTTGTGTCATCTCCTGACCTTGTATCAAATGTTGTGCAAACAGATGATTATAATTAAATAGGAATAGTTGGTTTATACAATATAATATTTGAAGAAATTATTATTAGATCGGAGAATATTTAATATCATAACTGTACAAACAATGTTATAAAAGTTAAAAATAGATACAATGAACATTGAAAATGGATTATATCAGTTACAGTGGAATCCAAGGAAAATCCAAAATAACTGCGGAGAAATTGATCAGAAAAAGCATTTTATATATATATATATATATATATATATATATATATATATATATAATATATATATGTATGTGTGTGTGTGTGTGTGTGTGTGTGTGTGCGTGTGTGTGTGAGGAAAAAGTGGAAGGGAATTTGACAGTATGTAATATTATGTAAAAATTTGTAAAACCTAAGTTTTTATAAACGAGTAATGTTTATTTCGCATACGCTGCAGTGTTTCGATCTGTTTCAATAGATCTTAAACAGGGCTTTCGTTAGTTGGAGAGAAAAAAATAAAAGTATGATAAAAAATAAGAGACCCTTTTGTTTTGTGATCAACATTTCAAATAGACCGACCGACCACAAAACAAAAGGTCTCGAAGATTTCTAATTTTCTATCATACTTTTATTTTTTCTCCATACTAACGAAAGCCCTGATGAAGATGTATTGAAACAGATCGAAACACTGCAACGTAGGCGAAATAAACATTACTTGTTTATAAACTTGTGTTTTTCAATTTTTTCATAATATATTCATATATATATATATATATATATATATATATATATATATATATATATATATATTAGAGAAAAATAGAAATAAATCCGCCGGTATGTAAGTATAAGATACGAAAAAAAACAATATTCAGAGGATGTATTTTTTTCTATATGATAATGTGCCAACTTTTTTTTTTAATAAACCCTCTTCAGGGCAGATATGATAAATTGCGTGGGAAGCGTAGACATTTTTTAACCTACTACATATTCATATTTTTAGTTTCAGAATTTTTATAGTGTAGAGTTTGATTAACAGAAAGGTATTCTTAACGCTCAATAACTTTACATACATGTTTTGTTCTAAACGAATGATACCAGAATTTTGATTTCCAACGATAATTGATACGACGCCACGTTCTTCAGGGGTAGCGTGTATTTATTCTTAAGGTAATAGTTCGGGATATGAATAAGTTTAAACGTAGTTGCCATAATCTTATTTTAAATCAGATCAAGGCAATTGTAGGGGATACAATCAGTGTATTCTGAGCCCCGTCAACAGGGCGCCAAAAAGATCAAGGTTCAATTTAACTAATCTCACTAAAGTAAGGGCTCAGTTAATTATTATGCTAACATTGTAAATCAAAACCTAGGCTATCTTTTTTAATTTAGATTTTTCGTGACTAATTAGAAAAAAATCAGCGGATATAGCTCAAACTAATCTTGAGTTATCCGATAACAGACAAAGAAAAAAAAAACATTTAATAGATTATGAATCAAGGCTGTTTGCTGTCTTGAACAAATCCTGGAAGCTGCACCCCACAAAAAGCAGCTGTACGGTCCCTTACCTCCTATCACACAAACCATCTAAACAAGACATGCTGGACACTGCTAGAGAATTAAGGATGAACCCATAAGTGACGTTCTCCAGCAGACACATTTAATAGATTATAATTCAAGGGTGCGTGCTGTCTTGAACAAACCTGGAAGCTGCACCCCACAAAAAGCAGCTGTACGACCGCTTACCTCCTATCACACAAACCATCCAAACAAGTCATGCTGGACACTCATACGCTGAGTTGACGAGGGCTAGTATCGAACCAGGTACCTTGAGGTTCCCAACCGGACACTCTACCGACTGAGCTAAACCGGCCCTCAATACTCATTGATAAAATCATGCAATTCCTGGGGAAGTTGTAAGTGGTGATGTATTTTCGATTACAATCTCAATTATAATAAAATTATTATTATTATTATTTCACTCCATTTGAGTTTTTCACACCTGCCGTAGCCGGTGGTTCACTGGGGCAGAGTGACAGCAAGTCTCCTCAGGTCTCCAGGACTCTTCTGAGTATTCCAGCCGATCTCAACAATGCTGTAGTCTAGATGGTCTCGATTCTTCCTCTGATTGCCAATTCATCCAGACTCTTTTCCAGACCCCCTGGGAATCGTTCCAAGGGTCCCAACCACAATTGGTACGACCTTCACCCTCATGTTCCATTATTATTATTATTATTTTTACTCTTATCGAGTTTTTCATATCAGCGTTAATTGATTGTATTTCACTGGAGTCTGAGTGACCACAAGTCTCCTCAGGTCTCCAGGACTCTTCTGAGTATTCTAGCCGATTGCAGCTGTGCAGTAGTCTGAATTGTCTCAATTCTTTCTCTGATTTCCAGATCCACCAGTCTTTTTTCCAAGTTTATTAGGACCGTTCCAAGTGCACCAACTACAATTGGTATCACTTTCATTCTCATGTTACACAGCTTTTTCAATTCTCTGGCAAGGTCCAGGTATTTATCCATCTTTTCATTTTCCTTCAGATTATTATTATTATTATTATTATTATTATTAGTATTGATGATGATGATGATGATGATGATGATGGTGGTGGTGCTGCTGCTGATGATGATGATGATTCTTTTTTTTTCTTTCATCTTATATTTGTTCCTCGAATAGTAGTGATAGACTTAATAGTTGTAATTAGTCGGAATGATCTTAGTTGAAGCATTGTTATCATTAACTCTTGACTTGCCCACCCCCACCCAGCCTCTGTTATTTTTGTGGCCTTTTATCACTTGGAGTTTCACATCCGACCACACTTAACCAGACAGTGTATCAGAATATAAGAAATAAGATTCCAATGAGATTTAAACGACGCGCATCCTGATTCTTAGGAGTCTGACTAACTGAAATATCGCCTTACTAATTAGTCTATGAACAAGTAGATGACAGATATAGACATATACCTTCAGTCTTCCTCATCCGATTTTACTTATATACTACATTGTTATATTTAATCTTTTTCTTTTTCACTGTATCGTTTTGTTTTGTTTTTTTAGGTTTTTTTTTTTTGGTTTTTTTTTTAGTTGTTCAGAATAAGTTGCGATAAAAAGCAACAGAAATGAAGATGTATGCACAACTAATCGTAGCGGACATATCAGATATTTTAGGAAAAATTAAAAATACTAGTACAAAATAAAAAACGCACTCCGGGCGATGTAAAAATAGATTTTTGAAACATATTGCCTGAGGGGTGGGAGTAAAAAATTCAATGTCAGTGAGTTTGTGCCCTAAGTAATTAAAATCATCAAATTCATTAAAGGATTAAAAAATAAAACAATTTGAAATGTAAACTTTAAATATGTATTAAAATAAAACAAACTATATAGATATATAATACCAGTCATGTATTTATTAAAACATGTTTTAAAAAACAATGAGGACGGTCTAATGTTGCATGTCAAATTTTGAGTGTATTTATTCTATGTTATGACGATTTTGGGTAATGTGACGTAAGCAGTGACGTAATTTTTGTTACAGACAAAAACCGGAAGCGAATCTCCATTGTTAATAGATGATTAGAGGCATTTGAGAAAAGACAATAAAATAAAGACATCTTGTTGGTGTGGGATTATTTTAATTCTGGATTAATTCTAGTAGCAAAAATGTATTAACGGTAAAAGATAACCAAATGGAATGGTTTCTGTTTTCAATGAAAAGAATCGCCGATGTTTGTTAAATCATTCTATAAATCTGGGTAACAGATAAAAAGTAGACTTATTGATAGCACATAAACACAACCGCACAGACAAACACACACACATATATATATATATATATATATATATATATATAGAGAGAGAGAGAGAGAGAGAGAGAGAGAGAGAGAGAGATACCTAGGTATATATTTATTAGTTAGATTCTCCTTCGCGTGTAGATGACGGTCCAGTGGTTAAAACATCAGTCATTTTTAACCACTGGACCGTCATCCATGAATAGGTCTGGTTTTGATCCTAGTTGGCGGTAGCCTGCGCAGTCTAGCCACACTGAGGAGATGTGATACGTGTCTGTGGATGACATTATATATATATACACACACGCTGAGATATGAAAGTTGGTTAAATCGAACAATGGACCTAAATTCCACCATCGTATGTCACCCGCCGAAATAAATACACCAAAAATCAAAGAATTAACCGAATTTAATGAAATTTTCAGTGTTGATATATGAATGAATAATAAATATAACGCACAAGTTATTTTATTCAAAAACCTTTACGTTTTTTCTGGACAGTTATCTTTGGACTACGTATCTTTGAAGCGTAACACAGATTCTCACAGATACGTGGTATAAAGTTAACTGACATGAAAAAATGTAAAAGTTTTTAAATTGAATAACTGGTGCATTATATCTTCTATTCAGTAATATATTAATACTGAAAATTTGATTAAATTCGATTAATTCCCTGATTTTTGGTATTTTTTTTCTTTCGTCGGGGTGACATACGATGGTGGAATTTAGGTCGGTTAAGTTCGATTTAACCTGAACGTTTTTATTCGAATTTTTTAAATGTCTGTGTTGTTGCTGTGGTTTGTGTGGATGTATTTCCAATGTAGGTGCCGTTTTAGCTACACCCACCATCAGCTCCTAACTTTACCGCCCAGATACCCGTGCTACTCATACGCTGAGTTGGCGAGGGGCGGTGTCGAACCAGGAACCTTGCTGTTCCTAGTTGGACGCTCTACCAACTGTGAACATAAAATCTATCCATTTATCTGTATAAAGAATTACAATTATATTTTCATTACTTCGATTGACAGTTCTTTTTTTTGCAGCTATGTTTCCTTATAGTTAGGTATGGCCAACTGTTTGTTGAGTTCTGCAAAAACTGTATTTTAGCTGTAGACTGATTTGCATATCTAGGCTTCAGCTGGTATTTGTTTTTAAAATGCCAATTGCAAGATCATTCCATAGTTCTTTCCATAAAATTGGGTTATTACATCATGTAATATAGACTGACACATATTTTTCGCTGTTTGGCTTGGAGAAATGTAATCTAGGCTTTAGCTATAGTTTATAAAGCTGAAATGTTCAGCTATTAAATAAAAAAATGTTTTAATTGTGTTAATCACATAATTTTGGCTAGGGGCTGTGGGAATGGCAATTGCTTTATTTTTTAAGTGCATTGTTCTAATAAAAAACATTTTGCTACGATACGCAGTTCTCCATAGATTACAATGACATACGTATATAAAAACAGAATCTGATGTTATCACCGTTATATTAAATATTTGAAGGATTAAACAATGAAGTTCATAGTAATATTTCATGAAGCCAGAGTGTTCGGCTATTAACTCAAAACATGTTTTTGCGTCTTATCTTGTACTAGAACCGGCCACCCGGCATCGACAGGGTGGAGGGTTTTTTTTTAGTCCCGCGATCCATTATTACTTAATCGTGAGTTGGATCCTCGTCGGATGCCCCATTTTATTCCCTATGTTAAAAAAAAAAAGACTTTGCATTGATCCAGTCACTCTGAAAATAAACGTTAATGTCTACTATTCAAAATATAAATGCAAAAAAATATGCCATTCTGTTATATTTAAATTTTATTTTTTAATCCTTTTCACAAATATAAATCAAATCTTTATTATTTATACTCAAAAACCAAGCCCTGGTGATATTTAATGTGCATATATTTTACTTTGTTGTTAATGGTTTTATTTTAGAAGTTTCCTCCGGACATACACATACACACAACTACCCTTTATATATGTACTACAAGCGGCTACCCGGCGTCGATTTTTACCTGGGGTATCAATAATGAAAAATGGCAAGAATTTATCTCGGATGGTTTGTGAGATGGGGGCAGGTGGCCATACAGCTGCTTCCTTGTGGGTAAAATACCATATCCAGCCAGGTTCCAGGCTAAGTCTTTAAAATGATATACATTTATATATTAACTTTTAAGCGTATGTATTGCTTTTAATTCTCCAGCTTTGAAAAATTTGAAATAGAATTTGCCAACGATTTATTGAGAGAATTTTATCTCTCGTTGAAATTCGTGCAATTGCTATGCATTTGTTTATCCATTGAAATTTACACGGATAAAGTGTAATGTTTGTTCAAGAAAGCATGAAAGGTTCTATCTATCTGAGTGATAAGATATACCTGCACTTTCCTCAACGAGGACGTAATAATGGAGTCATTTTCGAGATGAAGTTGCAGCAATGATACCCAGTATCATCTTTATCACAATTCTTCAGAAAATCTCAAGTGTTGTTGAAGTGTACATAGCGCTTTATTGCTTCGGCGATCAGAACACCGTTTTACCAGCCTCGGGAAAAATCCACATGCTCGAAAAATTATTACTTGTAATTCATCGCACGATATTGCTAATAAATACAGGGTACGATGGGTAAATTTTCACCCCTTTGAATTATTGATTTACACAAGCTTTGTGTGTATTGTAACTCGAGTATCAGAGCTAAAAGAGAAATAATAGGAAAACGAGTCTTAAAGATAGGGTAAAAGGTTTACTAAGCAAAGATACAAGGTGAATACAAGCAATTGCTAGGTTGAATTTACAAGCTCCGTGAGATCTTGTTGTTTGTCTTCTCCGAGGTTTCTTAAAAAATAATTGATAAGAAAAACAGACCATTTCATTCTCACTATAAAGTTTGCTTCAGCTTTTGTCTACTGTGCAACAAATTGAGTCAGTTGGACATTGTGAGGAAAGCAGCACCATGACGCAAATTTCCTCAAGAAATTTGGAAACGGCATGCTATACTGTTTAGCATTCACGTCGGAAGCTCCAATACGAAGTGTTTGAGTGTTTGGATGTAAATCTAAGGAGAATGCAGAGGATTCGAAAAGAGTGGGATGTATCAAATGGTGATTAAGAAGGTACAGCAGCTCAAAGGTCTCTCTCTGATCGTTCTCATAAGAAAAAGAACTCCGGAATTTGTTGCTGATATCCACGATTGACAACAATCTCAGAAAAGGGCATGGCAGTGTCTGAGTTTCTTATCAGGCAATATATATGTGTGTGTGCGCGCGCCATGCGTGTGTGCATATGTGTGTGTGTGTGTCTGTGTGTATGTCTGAGTGAAAGAGAGAGAGAGACAGACAGACAGACAGAGAAAGAATATATGTGTGAGTAGAATTTTTTTTTTCGGAGAAAGAAAAATAATTTTGAGTATCGGAGTGTATGTGGACAGAGAGGGGGTGATAAACAAATTTGAGAGAGGTGCAAACTGAGAAAGAGTTTTCTGTATGAAAGAGTACGTGAGAGGCAAGAGAATGGAAAATAATTTTGAGTATCGGAGTTGTGTGTAGAGAAAGAGCAAGAGAGAGACAAAGAGAGAGTAGAGAGAGCGGGAGAGAGAAGGAGAGAGAGAGGAAGAGAGAGAGAAAGGGATAAACAAAAATTTGAGAGCGGGAATTTAGTGAAGGGCAAACAGTGCAATAGTTTTCTGTGTGAGGGAGTATGTTTGCTAATAGGGAGAGATAGAAAATAAAGAAAATAATTTCGAGTATCGGAGTGAGTGTGGACGGAGCAAGAAAGAGAGAGAGAGAGAGAGAGAGAGAGAGAGAGAGAGAGAGAGAGAAAGAGAGAGAGAAATATATAGAGAGAGACGGGAGCGAGAGGAATAGTGTGTGTGTGAGAGAGACGGGTGAGAGAAATAGTGCGAGAGAGAGAGGGGGTAGAGAGAGACAGGAGAGAGAGAGAGTGAGAAGGGGAGAGAAATAGTGAGAGAGAGAGACGGGAGAGAGAGAGAGAGATGGGTGAGAGAGAGAGAGAAATAGTGTGAGAGAGACGGATGAGAGAAATAGCACGAGAGAGAGAGCAGAAATAGTGAGAAAGAGAGGCAGAGACATGTGTGTGAGAGAGAGGAGAGAGAGAGAGACTGGGAGACGGAAGAGAGAGAGATGGGTGAGAGAGAGAGAGACAGAGATGGGTGAGAGAGAGATGTGTGAGAGAGAGAGACAGAGATGTGTGAGAGAGAGAGAGATGTGTGAGAGAGACAGAGACAGAGAGTGAGAGAGACATGTGTGTGAGAGGAGAGAGATAGACTGGGAGAGAGAGAGAGAGAGAGAGAGACTGGGAGACGAGAAGAGAGAGAGAGAGAGAGAGAGAGAGAGAGAGATGGGTGAGAGATAGAGAGAGAAAAATAGTGAGAGAGAGACGGGTGAGAGAAATAGCGCGAGAGAGAGCGAGAAATAGTGAGAAAGGGAGACAGAGACGTGTGAGAGAGAGAGAGAGAGAGAGAGAGATAGAGAGAGAGAGAGAGAGAGAAGAGAGAGAGAGAGAGAGAGAGAGAGAGTACATCTGTTCTAAGATAAATGCAGCATGTTAACTATAAAAACAAAATGTACGCCATGAAAAAGAAATAATAAAAAAAACGAAATTAGTTTAAAATTTGCCGGCGGAAAATACAAAAATAGACTTAATGTATTTTCTGTCTTTCTTTTATTTCCTCTATTTTTTCATCCATTTTTTTTTTTTTTTTTTTTTGGTACAATCAATGATGTTTTTAATAATGTAGCCAGATATTTGTTGCACGTATTGCAAAAATCTGAAAGCTTTTGTCTTAAGGAGAAAAAAAAAACAAGTATTAAATAGGCCCATTAAGTTGGAGGTGAGTGATGTAATGGTTAGAGTCGTCGACCCGAGTTCAAATCCTGGTTGAAGCTACAGTTCACATGCTTGTGATTTTTTACGAATAATTTTTTTGAATGTTTCTTAACTTTGAAATACATATGGGGAATAATCGAAATTAATTGCGAAATTCACCCATAAAAGAGAAATAATTGTTTGTACGGAATGTAAAATTTAACGGACAAGAATATTTAAAGAATAAAGCTAATAAAATAGATACATAGAAAAAAATTTGGTTATTTCCTATAAATCTAACATAAAGAAGGGGGAACCACTCTTGACTGATAAATTATTTATTTATTTATTGATCTACTAGGAAAAAAGAAGACGAGGCTATCGTTAGGGTTAGGGTTTAGAGTTAGGGTTAGGGTTCGGGTTTAGGGTTAGTTTAATGAGAAAATAAATAAATAATTTATCAGTCAAGAGTGGTTCCCCTTTGTTCATGTCCGTTGATTTTTACATTCCGTACAAACAATTATTTCTCTTTTATGGGTGAATTTCGCAATTAATTTCGATTATTCCCCATACGTATTTCAAAGTTAAGAAAAAATATTCAAAAAATGTATTCGTAAAAAATCACAATCATGTGAACTGTAGCTTCGACCAGAATTTGAACACGGTTCGACGAGTCCATTTCCTACGATTCTAACCATTACATCACTCACCTCCAACTTAATGGGCCTATTGGATATTATAGGAAATATAGGAAATAACCCAAAAAAATCTTATTAATCTATGTTTTTATAGATGAGATAATTATTTTAAACTTTTTAAATCCCAGGCAAAGGCGTGTAGTTCTGCTAGTATTTAAATAGATTTAACTCCTATTTATGTTTATATCCTCTCTTATTTTTTTTAAGTCGTCGGGGCGGCCTAATGTCTGTATGAGCCATACAGCGAGGGAGTCTATCCCCTTTTCACTAGCGCTAGACCAAGGAGATTGTTTTTTTGCATCTGAGGTGGAGCGCCACACTTGCTATCAGCTCCTTACTTTACCGCACATATCCGCTGAGTTGGCGAGGACCGGTATCGAACTAGAAACCTTGTGGTTTCTAGCCGAACGCTCTACCGACTGAGCTAAACAGGTCCTATATCCTCTCTAGGAGAACATAATTACTTTCCGAATATCCGAATATTTAAATAAATTCAACTTTTTTTTTTCACTTTCTCTCTGATAAAAGGTAATTAGTTTTGGTTGGTTGGGTTTTACGGCACGCCAACCCCTTGGGTTATTTTATGCCGAATACTTCTATTGGTAAAAAAAAAATGTTTAATGCCCACAAAGTTTTGAAATAATTTCATTTTTAATGGATAATACAATTTTGTTTATAAACTCATGTCTTCTATTTAACCCATAGATGGGACCCTAACAGGTACTACCACTACGGGTCAGAGTGGACCAGAGTGATGAAGGGGTGCTCCACATTCCCCAAACCTCCAAAACTGGAACCTACCATCAGATAGAGTTTAACGTCATTCCCAGGACATGTAGACCCTCAGTCACCGCCTTCTAGCACCCATATGATAAAAAGGGTTGGGGTTGCCATAAGGGCAATAGGGTTGGGGCAATCATATAGGTACTAGGGCTTGACGTGACCAGCCGATTGATCGAAAGGGGCCTCTCCGACCGCCTGTCTAGCCTAAGTAAGGGTCTAAGTGGAGTGTTGCATGTCATTGACTGCTCATCCACCAAGACTCCATCCTTAAGCATCACGAGTCGCCACCCACCTGCAGAGGTGCAGTCGGTGCATTCTAACGCCCCAGCCGACAGGGCGGGTAATTAGTTTCCGAACACCCTAACATTTAAATGAATTTAACTTCATTAGATTTTATATCCTCTCTGGTAAAACGTCATTACTTTCTGAACACTCGAACATAATAGTATAACGATGAAGATGGCGACAACAGTTTGACTAAATCAGTGTATAAAAACTTTAAAGTTCACTAGAACTAACTGCATTAGTAGACAAACTTTCTCCATATGAAGCGATTTTTTTTTTCGCCTAAGTGCATATGATGACGTCAACATAATTTGTTGCCTAGTATAAATGAACCAATCATATTAAGATGAAAATCCCAAAGTATTTGTTCATTTAGTGGAAATAGTCGAGTTGCGAATTGTCGAATTGGAGGTCAGAGATTACATCTCAAGTGTCTTTTGTCAAGTATGTAAAAGAGTGCCCGATTTTTAACAAGGATAAACATTCACTTGGTTCGTTTAATTAAAAGTAACACGAACTGTTAGCGGCGTAATGGTTAACAAGCTGGACTAGCAAATCAATAACACCTAAGTTGTGAGTTCGAGCAATGGTTAGAGCTGTAGGAAACGGACTCGTAGACCCGAGTTCAATTCCTGGACGAAGCTGTTTGCATTTCACATGACGCTAATATCCTTGGGAAAAGTATGAATCCAATTCTCCCTCCGGACCAGAGTTTTCCTTCTCCTGGACTAGTTACTTAGCTATGGTTAAAGGGCACAGTCTGCACTAGCTATGGTTAAAGAGCACAGTCTGCACTGTTATTTACACATAGCTGGAGGGAGGGGCCATATGACCATTAGGCACCCCTTTTTGATCTCGATTAAGAAAGGACATGTTTTTCATTTACACCGTCAATATCCGGTTGTTTGTTAGGGGTCATGATTTAGGGTTAGGGGTTAGGGTTAGTTTTATAATTAAAAAGAAATCTAAAAATCGTCTGTTAAACAACCGGATATTGACAGTGTAAATGAAAAAATGTCTTTCTTAATCGAGATCAAAAAGGGGTGCCTGAAGGTCATATGGCCCCTCCCTCCAGCTATGTGTAAATAACGGTGCAGACTGTGCTCTTTAACCATGGCTAGGTAACTAGTCTAGAAAAAGGAAAACTCTGAATTCAAACCTGTTAAACTCCACTTAAGTAATTGACCTTGTGTCACATCCTGCTTGTGCGGAGGCGTTGGTAAATACATGTGTCGCCCACAAGCTATTCTCGGAGTGCCTCCTTTGGTGTAATGATTAAAGAGATAGACTAATAGACGGGGGAGTCTTAGAATACATTGAATGTATCCCCCTGCAGAGGAATAATACACACCTACTGCAAGCTCTGCAGAGAGGTAAGACCACCCCTAATGAGACAACCTGTTGATAATTGATGGTGACCTGCGATGCATAAGGACGGAATCCTTATGGCCGAGCAGTCTATGACTTTCAACACGTTGACCCTTATTTTGGCTAGACAGGCGGTCGGATAGGCCCCTTTGATCAATTGACTGGTCACATCAAGCCTTAGCCCCTGTATGATTGTCCCAACCGTATTATTCAATTGCTCTTATGGCAAACTCTCAACCCTTTTTATTATATAATTGTTAGAAGGCAGTGCCTGAGGGTCTTAGCATTTTGTGTATGACGTTAAACAACATCTAGTGGTGAGGTTCCTTTTCTAGATCTTTGGGAACAGTGTAGTAGACCTTCATTGCCATTACTCTCAGGTTCACACTGACCCGGAGTGGTAATACCTGTCAGGGTAATATCTATAGGTTAGACAAATGAAAAAATGTGTTTAAAGTGTTTTTTAAAAGTTGAAATCCCAACAAGAATGAATAAAATAAAAACGTCTTCGGCATAAAATTGACTAAGCGTTGATATGCTGTAACATCGAACCAACCAACAATTTGTGTCCTATAAGTCAACAAGTGACTGTTGATACAGTAATACAATTACATCATATATATATATATATTTGGGAGAATATGTGCTTAATTGAAGTCGTACCTAATTTTGAAAGTTAATTAATTAATTAATAATTAATTAATTAATTAATTAGGCGGGCATACTTATTAAATATAAGACAAAACAAATCGAGAAAAATCAATCTCTGTATGTACATTTCGGCCTATTAGGCCTCATCAGCAGAGACAGAGATTGATTTTTCTCTATTTGTTTAGCCTTATATTTAATAAGTATGCCCGCCTAATTAATTAATTAATTATTAATTAATTAACTTTCAAAATTAGGTACGACTTCAATTAAGCACATATTCTCCCAAAAATTGTCGGCTAAAAATAGCCATATCATAAACACATCGCTTGTGTATTTACTTCTCATACTGTCGTGTAGAAGTCACTATAAGTGGAATAGGAACCTACTTCTAAACAAAACGAAAAATCTAAGAAAGTCCGGTTGGTGTAGGGGTTAAGATGCTCGACTGTCAGCTTGACAGTCTGGTTTCGAATAACGCAAAGGCGGTCTTCCTATCTATAGCTCTGCTCCGAAATGTACATACAGAGATTGATTTTTCTCGATTTGTTTAGCCTTACATTTAATAGGTATGCCCGCCTAATTAATTAATTATTAATTAATTAACTTTCAAAATTAGGTACGATTTCAATTAAGCACATATTCTCCCAAAAATTGTCGGCTAAAAATAGCCATATCATAAACACATCGCTTGTGTATTTACTTCTCATATATATATATATATATATATATATATATATATATATATATATATATATATATATATATATATATATATATATATATATATATATATATATATATATATATATATATATATACCAACCCCTCCGCACGAGCAGGATGCAACACAATATCAATTTCTTTAAGCGGAGTTTAAAGGTTTAAATTCAGAGTTTTCCTTCTCCGAGACTGGTTACTTAGCCAAGGTTAAAGAGCCCAATCAACCCTACTATGAATCCATAGCTGGAGGAAGAATAATTGGATTCATACCTTTCCTAAAAATATTAGCGCTATATGAATGCAATATTAGCGCTATATGAATGCAAACAGTTTCGTGCAGGATTTGAACTCAGGTCGATGAGTCCTTTTCCGACGTTTTCCATTAACAACTATTAAAATAAAAATATAAAGATAAAACACGTGATCGATAGACGAGGCAAGAAAATGTTAAACATAGAGAAAATCTCTCATCACGTTAACAAGCGTGTAAAATAGTAGATTAATACTCTGGTTTCCTTGAGGACAAACGCTGATCATTAGCAATGGAGGCGCGGGAAAATGAGAGAAATGGAATTCAACCCAAATAGCATAAAACGTCACTGATATGATATTTAGGATGAGGACGCCGTAATTTTAGCTCAAACCTCACTTTCTTTTCTTCTCGCATCTCACTGTCAGTAATTATGTCTGGAAGACCCCCCTCCTGTCTCCGCCGCTCACATACATAGTCATGTACTCAGGATGTATATAGATGCTAGTTGACTTACCCGGCTTTAGGCGGGTGTAGATTTATATTTGATATGTAGAGTTCAATATTTTGGCAAATTCTTTAAAAAAAATAATAATGGAAGTCTTTGTATTATTTAGATTTTTTCGGACTGATTTGTTTTGGTTTTCTTTATCTTTCTCGTCATATATACAACGTTTCGACTGATGTGCTCTCCAGTTTTCTTCTTGTCGAACCCAGAAACATTCTTGTCAAACTCGGAAACCTTCATGTTGTAATCGGGAGCCTTCACGGAACTTTGAACCGAACCCTTGATTTAATCCATTAGGGTAGATATAACAATGGATATAAGGACAACATTCCGAAAAATCTATATAATATAAATTATCAAGTCTCATCTAAAAATTCAGACGAATAATCAAGGCTTATTTGGAATTGAAATTTGCAATACTTATTCAAATCCCTTTTGGGTGCCCTATCATAGTGTAATGGTTAGCAAGCTAGTCTCGCAGATCTATTGCTACTAAATAGCGAGTTCGGTCCTCACTGGATGACCCATACTTGCGACCTTGTCTCACATCCGTGGCGAATGGGTTGGGTAAATATATACTTATTTACTTCTATACTTATTCTAAGTCCCGCTGATTGGACTACCATTATATAGGAATGTTGGCTAATTTCGATGTACTTTTCTCTGAAGTTTCAAAGAACACATTCGTAATACATGAATTAAAATGGAATCGTCGGTAATTTCCTATAACTCCAGCATAAAAAGGGGAACCACTCTGAATGAATTTCATCTGTTAATTAATCTACTCACTATTTTCCCATTAAACTAACCCTAAACCCTAACCCTAAACCTAAACCCTAATCCTAATCCTAACCCTAACCCCGTCTTCTTTTTTCCTAGTAGATCAATAAATAAATAAATAATTTATCAGTCAATCAGAGTGGTTCCCCCTTTTTATGTTGGAGTTATAGGAAATAACCGAATCGTCTTTTATTTATTTCTAAATGCAATGTTTTCAGGATTTTTTTTATTATTTATAATTCTGGATTAACCAAAAAGAGTTTTATTTCAAAACAAAGTGGCAGAAAGTTCCTTATAGGAATTCAGTCGTACCTCGACTTACGAATGAGCCCCAACTTATGAGTTTTCCGTGTTACGAACTGTCAGTCGCTGGATTTTTTGTTTTGTGTTTTGAACTAAAATTTGAAGTGCGAGTAAGCTTTAGATACGCTTATGTTAATAAGTTCACTAAAAACATTTAGTATCCAAACTTATTGCACCAAAGAAAAATATTTTAAAAAACAAACATTAAATCATATTACCGCACATAATTCATTACATTCTACTTCATTATGTTTTATACAAAACAGTACTGTTGTTCTTTTGTTTTAAGTAACAAAAATATGGTGTTTTGTTGGAACTGGAACGGATTAATGGCATTTAAGTTTATTTCAATTGGGCAAACTGAATTGATATACGAGGAAACTAAGAGAGGAGCGGGACGAACTAAACTCGTAAGTCAAGGTACCATATATATATATATATATATATATATATATATATATATATAATGTATGTGTGTGTGTGTGTGTGTGTTACTAATAGTTCCATTACTACGCTCATTTTGTCTCTACATAAAAGCACTTAGTAATATTTTCTCATATTATGCTATATCAATCATCCCCTAAGGAAAGGTATGAACCCTCTACCCCCACTAGTTAAGGGTTAAACGGTAACACTACTGTTCTCCTATAAGGAAAGGTTCGGCATTAAATAACACACAAACAAAGAAACCAAACCAAATCAAACTAAATCTTACTGACAATATATATATAATGTATTATTTTAGATGTCATATCTTATTATAATGGAGATTGTGTGTTTTTCCGTCTGTAACCGAAACTATATTCCTACTCAAGTCACAAATTCCCTTAATTATTTATATCACATTCTCAATGATTTTATTTTTATTTAAACCTCAATTATTAATAAAATTGTTTTATATTATTAATACTGTTAATCATATCTACATACTAAAAATATGCAATTATATTTATATATACAACAAAATAGCGGTTTACAGTGTGAACGGGAAGGCTAATTTGCATATTAGTATTAAAAATGCGATTTTAATAAATATGTGCTTAGTATTATTGATTTCTAACAGTTTGGTTTTATTTTAATGTATATGAGCAAACATTTCTTCAATGAATCTTAAATGAAATCCATTAACAAGAAAAAATAACTGTCATTTTATTCTTCACTTCCTCTTTTAACTAAATACTTGAATTAGAAAAAATAACAATGAAAGACGAGAGTGATGGATGAGTAAGTTTCAGTTGTTCTATTTTTCTGTTTCAAATCTTTTTATCTGCATTCTTATTTAGTTTCATTAGCCTTTCTAATTTAATATAATATATTATTACATTAAAACTTAAATATTGCACCCGGAGGGTGCATATATTTGCTAGTATATATATATATATATATATATATATATATTATATATATATATATATAAATATTTGTAGGATATGTGCTTAATTGAAGTCATACCTAATTTTGAAAATTAATTCGTTAATAATTAATGAATTTAGGCGGACATATATGTTCAAATGTAAGGCTAAACAAATCGAGAAAATGTCAATCCCTGAATGTACATTTCGACCTATTAGGTCTCATCAGCAAGGTTATAGACATGGGAGACTGCTCCGTGTGTGACTCGAAACTTCGACTGTCAAGCTGATGAGACCTAATAGGTCGAAATGTACATTCAGGAATTGACATTTTCTCGATTTGTTTAGCCTTACATTTGAACATATATGTCCGCCTAAATTCATTAATTATTAACTAATTAATTTTCAAAATTAGGTATGACTTCAATTAAACACATATCCTACAAAAATTGTCGGCTTAAAGCCATATAAAAATAAACACATTTGTTTGTTTACTTATATATATATATATATATATATATATATATATATATAGGTTCAAATAAAATGAGTGATATTTATTCAGCCAACGCTGCAGTGTTTCAATCTGTTTAGTAGATCTTCTTCAGGGATTTTGTTGATATAAGGAAAAGGAAAATTTATCACAGAATAATAAGGAGACTGTGAAACACTGCAGCGTTGGCTGAATAAATATCACTCATTTATTTGAACCTGTGTTTTTTCAAAAATGTTTCACTATTTTACATACCGTCGGATTCACTTCCATTTTTCTCTTCATATATATATATATATATATATATATATATATATATATATATATATATCCACACGTGTGTGTGTGTGTGGTGTGTTGCGAATTGATTTCCGTGACTATGCTCAATTTAACTCTACGTAAAAAGCGTTCACATAGTGATATTTTTCTCTGTGCGTTATCTTTTCTGACAATAGATCTAATGTATTATTCTTTTTTGCTTGTCGTTAGATGTCATATCTTCAGCGCATATCAAAACAGAATACTTAGTCTCTGTCATAAGCGAAAAATCAATTTTCTTTCTTTTCAAACAACATCACTTTTCCCTCTCTACCGCTTTCTTTTGCCGCTTTGAATGACACACAAGAAATTTTTTTTCCGCAGATTTTCCTACGCATGCTCACAAACAGCACACATGGACGGGCAAATGCGCGTGCGCACACTCACATGCATATATATATATATATATATATATATATATATATAGAGAGAGAGAGAGAGAGAGAGAGAGAGAGTGAGAGAGAGAGAGAGAGAGAGAGATGGATATATGGATATATATGTGTGCGAATGTGTAGGATATACATGTGTGTAGAGGCGCGTGGCACAATAGTTAGAGTCGTGAGAAATGGACTTGTCAACACGAGTTCAAATCCTAAACAAGGCTGTTTGCATTTCCCATAGCTAAAATCCCTTGTAAAAGGTATGGGTCCATATATTCTCCCTCCAGCTATGGGTAAAATAGTAGGGCAGACTGGGTTCTTTAATCTTGGGTAGGTAACCAGTCTAGGAGAAGGAAAACTCTGAATTCAAAAATTCTGAGGTCAGTTGTTGATTGGGTTTGTGGTATTCCTTGCACACCAATTCTTTCCTATCGACTATGCCAAAAAGAGCGGAATGGTCCAATACAAACCTTCACCACTATAAACAAAACACTGTTGGTTGTTCATTGGATGAGCACCCATGGGTTGAGAGAGATATATATATATATATATATATATAAGTAAATAAACTGCGACAGGTTTTTTAAATAAAACTCTTGTGTCGTAAGGAAGATTTCTTCTCTGGACTTTTGGATTATATATATATATATATATATATATATATATATATATATATATATTCTAAATATTAATATCCATATGAAATACGTCATATCAATGTTAACATTTCCTCTCGGCCTATTCACGTTCTACATGCGTCATCTTATGATCTTCATTTTCCGTTTTTCACATGCAATGATCACGTCATCAGCTTTTGTATATAAACGCACATATAAAAAATAATTGTAAATAACATTATATTCACACATTCACCATACACTTAACATTTTTCATTTTTCTCCCTTACAAAATTTATTTTGCATTGTCCTGATGATGGTTTATCATAAAAGCGAAATACTTAAGTATAGACATATAAATTTTTTCCTTTGATCATAACATCCTGTGTCTGTTATATTTTTGAAAACATTTTCTTCATATATATATACATGTATGTAAACAACTTTTAGCTATTTTCAGCCGACAGTATATTTGGGAGAATATGTGCTTTTTAATTTTAGTCAGACCTAATTTTTGAAAGTTAATTCATTTATGTTTAATTAGGCGGGATTTAAACTACTTAAATGTGAGGCTAAACAAATCGAGAAAAATCAATCTCTGAATATATATTTCGACCTATTAGGTCTCATCAGCAGAGTTATAGATACGAGGACCGCCTAGCGTGTGACTCGAACCCTTTGTACCGAAACGGCACGCCGGTATCTTACCATCACGCCAAACAGAAATCGCAATTTTGTCTCGCTTTGTTTAGGTATTAGTAGCATTCTATGTTCCACTTTGGAGACTTTATCGCACGACGCAAATGTAAACAACTTTTAGCTATTTTCAGCCGACAGTATATTTGGGAGAATATACATGTATATATATGAGAGAAAGAGTGCACGAGCACAGATTGATATAAGTTACTACTTTCTAAAAAAAATCACATATTTAATTTTCTATGAGGCTTTTTTCAGAAACTTTAAAATTCAAAAAAAGAAATTCTGTCTATGTTGTTAAAGTTATTAACTCGTCATTTTGATGTCTTTTCATTCCTCTGAACAATTTACATCTTTTCATCTTTTCACTCATTCTCTCTCCCTCTCTTGCTGGATATATATATATATATATATATATATATATATATCTTATTATAATGGAGATTGTGTGTTTTTCTGTCTGTAACCGAAACTACATTACTACTTAAGTCATAATTCCCTTAAGTTATTGACATCACATTCTCAATGATTTCATTTTTATTTAAACCTCAATGATTAATAAAATTGTTTTACATTATTAATACTGTTAACCATATCTACATACTAATAACATGTAATTATATTTATATATACAACAAAATAGCGGTTTACAGTGTGGACGGGAATTCTAATTTGCATATTGATATTAAAAATGTGATTTTAATAAATATGTGCTTAGTATTATTGATTTCTAACTGTTTGGTTTTATTTTAATGAATATAAGCAAAAATCTCTTCAATGAATCTTAAATGAAATCCATTAACAAGAAAAGATAACTGTCATTTTATTCTTTACTTCCTCTTTTAACTAAATACTTAAATTAGAAAAATAACAATGAAAGACGAGAGTGATAGAAGAGTAAGTTTCAGTTGTTCTATTTTTCTTCTGTTTCAAATCTTTTTAACTGCATTCTTATTTAGTTTCATTAGCCTTTCTAATTTAATATAATATTCTATTACATTAAAATTTAAATACTTGCACCCGGAGGGTGCATATATTTGCTAGTATATATATATATATATATATATATATATATATATATATATATATATGTTGAATTTTTTAAATATAATTGTTTTCCATAAGCAGCTACCCAGGTTTCAGGTTATTTCACCATCATCAGGTTGCTAATAATTCTTCTGGTGTTTATGCGAAGACATTTCTTGCTGTTATGTTTTGGACCGTAAATTACGTCGATTGATTATTGTGGACGCTCTTTATGCTTTGGATTATATTTTTCAATTTTTCAATTTCTGCATTTTTTTAATACTCATAAAGTTATCTCCCTTTAATCCTTTGAAAATTTGTTCTTATTTGGAATCATTTTAATCAACTTCATATGTTAAAAGACGTATGTCTTTTCAAATTTTCTAATGGTAAAGTCCTGTAAATTTCGCAATTTAATTTTTTCAGGGTGGATGGTGAATTTTCTTTATCGAAAATCCATTCTTTTATTGAATAATATCTATCTATCTATCTATCTATCTCTCTCTCTCTCTCTCTATATATATATATATATATATATATATATATATATATATATATATAAAGAGAGAGAGAGAGAGAGAGAGAGAGAGAAAGAAAGAAAGAGAGAGAGAATTTGAAAATTTTGCTTTTTGGAGCATTGTTAAGTAAAGTATATTATTGTTTATATTTTTGAAGGCAATTACAATGCATATATCGTATAAAATTCGATAATTATTGAAAATAATCATGACAAGTAAACTCGGCAAATAACGCGCGTGACATGGAACACCATACAGCTGTTTCAACTTTATTAAGTCTCATCAGCGGTGTATACCTACGATTTCCCTCCGACAGAAATCGAAACCAGGAACCCAGTACGCAGAATCAGAGATTCTACCTCTGGGCTACCAGTCAAAACAGCTGTACGGTGTTCCACGTCGCGCGCGTTATTTGTCTAGTTTACTTGTCATGATTATTTTCAATAATTATCGAATTTTATACGATATACGCATTGTAATTGCCTTCAAAAAATATAAACAATAATATATATATATATATATATATATATATATATATATATATATATATTTACTAGCTGTGAATTCAAACATGTTCAACTTTGCTTAAAAAGTTACCTTATCCAACATCCATGTAGAGGGGTTGGGTATATATATATATATATATATATATATATATATATTACACATTGCTTTTTAACTCTTTGTCTACCAAATTTCCCCCACGACTGTCCAAAATTTTCTTGGTATTATTTTTTTACCTGTATGATTGGATATTTCAAAGTTCACTTCCGAATTCATTCTATTCAAATAAAGTCCTATTTTACTGGAAATAAGTGACATGTGTGAGATCCGCTGCCAATGACTAACAGTAGAATCGCAGAGGTGGAAGAGCGGCCGTGAGCGGTTTAAAGTAGACAAAGAGTCAAACACTCCATATATAACATTATAACATGACTTTATTGACAACCACTTGAGATTACAGTTATCATAATAACAAATCCGGGTACGTAAGGAAAGATTTACGAATTTAGCCCTTTTACAATTCAGCCCGACTTAATGAGACGACATGAGTCTCATTCGTTTGTGAAGACCTTTTAAAATGATCTGGTACTGTCTCAATCACCACACTATTCTCTACACACTGTATATTACACAGCATACAATTCCTAAAGATTGATTTACTGCCATGTCTATAAAAGCCAGACACAGATTAAAAGTTACGAAATGAATAAAAGAACATCTGAGAACTGAACTTTATTACATGAGTATGCACATGTTTATTATAAAATTGTGTATTAAAAAGAATACGCTTTTTAAAGATTAGTTGTTTTGCATATTGTATTGTATTGTATTGGCATTGCAGTTTCGGAAGACTATATAATTCGTGTGCCACTGAAGTTACAGCGCCTCCTATGACTGTTTGAATGTTTGAAAAACAGCCTAGACCCCAGATGTTGATGTACCGGTGCTTTGTTGCGGTCGCTTTCTTCTGGGCCTTTTTTCTTTGCATATGAATAGCTGAATTTAGTTTTAGAATATTAAAATGTATAAGCAAAACAAGTTATACTGATCACAAGTATTGTGGAAAATATTTTTTAATAAAGATTATGAGCGACGCCTTTTAGAAAGTATTAAATATCATCGTCATTTGAACATTTGATGAGATGTTTGTCATTTATTTATTTATATTTTTCTTTGTTTTGATCCCCTTCAAGTAATGTGAATCAGTTTTGTCTATATACGGTTTTCCTCGTTTTGCAATGCGTTTTCCAACGTAGCGTCCACAGATTTGAGTGGATACAGGTTAACAATTAATAGGACTACAGGAACTTTGTTAGGCGTGTACGGAAACGCGCACTTGTTAAAAGGGCCTTTTTTTTGGGGGGGGGGTAGAAATACCCCCAAATCGGGTAATTATCATTATTAAATGTTGGGTACTTAACTCTTTGCCAACTTTAAACTGCTGACGGTAGCTCTCCAGACACCGCGATTTTACAGTATGTCACTGATGGTTAGTTCATTATAACTGAGCAGAAGGACTCAGATTATAATAATAATCGGACTTTATTTGAATAGAATGAGTTCTGAGGTGAGTAGATTGAAATATCTTATCATACAGGTAAATAAAAAAAAAAAAGAAAACGTGGTACAGCCATGGAGGAAATTTGGTTGGCAAAGGGTTAGATAAACCCAAATGATAACTGAACTTCCAGTTTCTGTTAATATGTCAGAAAACTGAAACTGTTTATTTGTTTGATTAGTCGTCTAATATGACTGATTTTAACATTTGTTTTTATTTTTAAATACCATTTATTTACGCATATTTATATATATATATATATATATATATATATATATATAGTTCAATGAGAAATCAAAACAAATAAAAGTTTTTGCTTTTATTTATTTAATTACGGGAACGGTATTACAACCAGCGGTTTCTTGCTTAGAGTATTCATCGGGTAATACGAAAAGTTCCTTTAAAAATGACAGAAATTGTGTAAATGGTCAAATGTGTGCGTTTTTTTAACTGTATTCTCGTGTTTGCGTGTTTACGTGATGCGGAATGTTTTTTTTCTTCTACGTGTGCGTATTTTTGTTTGTGCGTATGTGTATGATGTCATGCGCGTTTGCATGGAAATGCGTGAAGGTTGTGATGATATGATTGTGTCCACGCGCGTGTGTGCGTATTTTTGTTTGTGCGTATGTATGTGATGTCATGCGTGTGCGCGTGGGAATGTATGAAGGCAGTAATGATATAATTGTCTCCACGCGCGTGTGTGCGTATAAATATGCGTATTTGTGTTTGGTATTCTTGGTTACGTATGTGTGTATATATATATATATATATATATATATATATATACACACACACACACACATATATATATATATATATATATATATATATATATATATATATATATATCCACTTGCAGATGCATGCAGTTAATAGTGGATCAACACATACGCACGTGTACACAAGCCATTATTACTTGAAGAAGGTTTGAGAGCTCAAAATCAGATTATTATTCTTTTCTTTTTCTTTCTTTTTGAGGACACATACAGGTAAAAAAAAATACCAAGGAAAGTTAGTACAGCTGGTATTAGTTGGTAGTCAAAGAGACAAAAACGAGATTTCTTTTTAAAGAAATTTTGAATTGTTTTCCGGTCATGCATCAAACCCACTTCAATTATTTAATTAATTCTCTTTAGCTAACGAAGATTTCACTGAATAATTCCATCTTAATCTTTTTATGACAGAAAAACTGTTCTTATGTGCACCATACTCTTTGGTAGTTTAAAAACGACACAATATTTCTTCGAACATATTGTGGCCTATTCTCGGTATCACCCGAACAGCGAGAGAGTCTATCCCCTTTTCGCTTACACCAGACTAGGGAGATTCTTTTGGGGAGTGCCATACCTACTGTCAGCTCCCAGATGCTTTGCTGCACATATATTACCCAAGCTGTACTATTCATACGTTGAGTTGGCAGGGACCGGTATCGAACCCGGAACCTTGCGATTCCTAGGCGTATGATCTACCGAGTTAAACGAGGTGTAATCATTTTTAATATAATTGAAAAATATTTTAAGTTGCAATATTCATTTCTTTCGTTTAATCGCACTGCGTCGTTTGATTGTCAGAAAAAAATATATTTCACGCTTCATCGACGAAGAAAAATGCCCAACATTCACACAGCCGACATCAACAATGGCGGCTTTTTTTTTTTTTTTTTTTGAAATGACGTGAAAGCGGAGAACAATCATGGCTACCAAATGAAATAAATATTGCACACAAACTTTCAACGTCGATTATTTACCTCTCATTTAAGATTTTAAAAGAAAACAAATACAAGCTCTCTCGTATTTAACGACAAATGAATATTCCCTCAAAATCAAGCGAAAATACAAACAGATGATATCTAGTCCAGGTCAAAATCGTGACATGGGTAACCCGAAGCCGAACGTTTTAGGTCTTATCTTTTAGATTTTCCAGACTCCAGACATCATAGAATTGCCAGTCAACTGAACAGCAGCCCAGCAACCAGGATTTCAGCCTCTCCCAATGTATTACCAAACCAGAAAGATAAGTATACAAATATTTCTACTATCAACACGTCATCACTCCATTCTAAGCAAGAACCCTAACGTAACAATGATTTTTAGGTAAATAGAATTATCATGAGATAAAGAAGTGGCCTTGTTTTATTACTAAAAACTCTAAATGACACAAGGCAAGATATCTCTCAGCACCACCCAGGTTGGTTTCCAGACTTCAGACATCATAGAATTGCCAGTCAACTGAACAGCAGCCCAGCAACCAGGATTTCAGCCTCTCCCAATGTAATACCGGTGCAGAGATAAGTATACAAATAGTTCTACTATCAACAAATCATCACTCCATTCAAAGTAACAGCCTAAATGTAACAAACGGTTAACACGTCATCTCTCCATTCGGAAATGAGTGCCTGAACGTAACGAGTGTTGACATGCCATCACTCCATTCCGACGAAGAGAGAGTATTGTTACACCCGTTTTCACGCATAATAAGTCACCATTCACGGGCAACAGGTGGCCCAACAGGGGGTCTTACCCCTCTCCAGACGGCGTATTCTACCACCGCAGTTGTCATGGCGGGTGTTACAAACTATTGCACTGACAAATTACGGTAAATAATTATTAAAATGGGGAACAAGGAATGTTTTGATAAACGGGCCGGTAAAATATCTAAAAATGTTCGGCTTCCGGTTAGAATTACCGCGCTTTTAACCTGACTAATACAAGGTTATGGAAAGTAGGTGTTGTAGAGGAGTTAATACCCCTACAAGATGGACTGACCTGGAGCCATATAAGGTTCGACGTAGCAGTGACAGAAGTCGGGGAAAATATTTGGACGAAATTACTGTGTCAACTCCAGACATTTGAACCTCCTCATATTGTACATTTTGTCTTGTGATTATACTACTTCTTTGTTCTATGTTAAAAGTGCTGAATAAAATATATATTCACACACCCTGTGTTCTCTGTGTATCTTTTTCCACCTCAAGGATACAACATTAGGTATTTACTGCATCCGTTCACTATAGACAGGATGTGACACAAGGGCGTATGGCATCCTGTCTGGATACTGAAAGCAAGCTAAATCAAAATGAATTCAAATAACGATGGAAGTCCGAAAACTAAGTTCAGGAGATCTAAGGAGCGTGAAGTACCTTATTATTTCCAATATTGCCAGGTCCACTCTAACCTCCAAATAATCTCGTAAAAGGGGTGCCTTAGGTATAAACTACTTCCAGGAGTAAAGCTCCAATTATGTAGCCCTGGAATTTGTGGATTTACTATTTAGTATTAATGTATCTGCGAGACTAGCTTGCTAACTATTACACAACGATCAGATGCATAAGTAGCAAGGGAGAGTATCTAACCTTTAGACAAAGAAATGCTAGTGAGAAATTAATACTGGTTAAAAATTGCTCTAGTTAATTACACGCTGTCCATCGTATCCGATGATGACACTACGCGAAGCCTTTACCTCCAATATATTCGGTCTCTGGTTGCGTCTTGCCAACTGCCTATGAGGATGTTAAAGTTCTCCAGGTTTCCCTTATTGTTGTCTTTGTACCTGAGCTTTGGTCCACCGATTCCACGTGATCCCTCTCTCAGTTGAGAGTACAGATTCTGCTTTGGCAGTTTGTCATCCCCAAATGTGTATAAAGTGGTCAGCCCATCTCAGGTTGCGCTGGACAAGTATGTCGTGCATGCCAAGGTGTCCAGTTCTCTTCACGATGGTCCTCTTTGAAACATGCTGCCACCATTTGACATTTAATATACTGCACAAGTGACGCATGTAGTAGACATGTAGTCTGTGGGCATCCACTTTGTATACCTCCAGGCTTCCGCACCGTACAGAAGGACTGAAAGAACTATAGTACGGTATACTGTACATTATTGGTTATAATTTAGTTAATTATGGTTTAATGAATTAGCTTGACTTATCTTTACTTTCCATTATCACGTGTTTTTAAAACCTTTAATATAAAAAAAACATGGTAGATGGCAATTCGATGTAAGTTTTCCGATTATAACTTGGTTTTTGTTTGAATTCATTAAGCGAACTTAACTAATTAAATGAAAGATAGTTGTAAGTAGTTTAAAGCGAATTTTCCCAATGAAATCTTAAAGTAAGTTGCAGCTATTCGATTACCTTCATAGAAACTAGAATCTAATTACGTTTTTTTGTTTCAGACAATGTCGTCCTTTCTCTCGCCAATCATGACGCTGAAATCGTCGTCAGTTTACTGCCGACCGAAGCAAACGAGATTCACGCGAGATATCAGATTTTTGGAACGTGATCAGGGCGGTAGTAAATCAGCGTTGATTGTCGTGATATTCATTTTTTGTATGAAAAGAACGGGGTCGTAACCTATTTCTCTCTACGCATACAAAATATGTGTCATATGTAAATAAATGATATATTTGTTTGGTCTGGCACATTTTACTAGTATGTATTTACTCAACCTTATTGTCACAAGCAGGATGTGACACAGTCAAGTTTTTAAGCGAAGTAAGCTGTTTTGAATTCAGAGATTTCCTTCTCCTAGAATGGTTTCCTAATCAAGGCTGAAGAGACCAGCCTGTCCATAGGAGGAGGAGAGAAGAGATGGGTGCCTGCCTTTCCCAAGAACATTAGCGCGAAGAGAAACGCAAACACTTTCGTCCAGAATTTGAACTCAGATCTCCGACTCCTTTTTCAACGACGATAACCGTTACGCTACGTGTGCCACCTTTGTATATGTGGATTTGCAGATTTGATTTATTTACACAACCTCTCCCAGGATGTGAAAAAAGGTCAATTCTCAAGTGGAATAAAGTTTGAATTTAGAGTTTTCCTTCTCCTACTCGAGTGGTGTAACCAAGGTTAAAGAGCCTAGTCTGTCCTACTATTTACCCATAGCTAGGGGATAAAATATAGATTCACGTCTTTTTTAAGGACATTAACGCGAAGGGAAACGCTAACAGCTTCGTCCAGAGTTTGAACACGAGTCACGTATTCCATTTTCTACGACAATAAACGTTACGCTAAGAGTGCCCTGTTTTACATGTATATGGGCATGTTAGTATAGATAGATAGATAGATAGATAGATAGATAGATATGAATTTTAATAGATACATGACAGTATGGATCTCCATGGCTCTTCCTCGCTGTCCATATCGACTATCACTCTTGGAAAGTCTTGTAAGATAATGAGAATGCGAAGACAGTGTATGGCACCAGCAGCAGTTTGGCGTGTGGTGCATACGTGGAGAGACAGAGAGACAGAGACAGACAGACAGACAGACAGACAGACAGAGAGTATGTGTGTGTGTGGAAATTAAAAAGTGTAGAAATGGAAAAAAACAGAATTAGTTAGACGTGTACGTGAAACGTGTAAGTAACTAATATAGGCCTCTGATTCGCTATAGCCAAGTCAGAACTGGCAGGTCGAATAGAGAAATATAGTGAGAAAGAGAGGGTTTTGGTTGGATGTTTAGTGGGGACAGATGCAAGATGACGGTCTGTCCCCCGAGGCCATTTACCAGGGTTGATTTAATAAAAAGCTCATAGAAAAAAAAACCCATTAAGTCTTGTGTTCTTTAGTAAAAACTACTAACGGACACAAAGAAGAAAAGACCCGAAATAAAATTTAAAAAACTAGTAGTTTCAGACCATAGAAGAACACAGAAATCAGCTACTCAGCAGCCCAGATCCAAGATACAAAGATAGCAAAAGAGCTGAGGAGAGACAACATAACCAGATAGACGTTAGACGACCCAACCTGATCCATAGAAGAAACATATCAAAACAGAGAAGGCAGATATGAGATAAATATATGACTATTTAAAATACTACTCTTCCTAATTGGTAATGTAGTCTTCCATACTATCTCCTTAAATTGTTACCGTTATGTAACACTTTGCACAGCATCTAGTATCGTAGATATAAATATGGACATTATATATATAGATAGATAGATAGATAAACAAAAGGCACGTCTCCTGTTTAACAATTTTATTAACGATCTCTTCGAGCTTTCTGGCCAACTATTTTACATTTGGATGGAATCCGCGGATTAGTACACCGGAGTTTTTATACCAAGTACTTTCGGCACTTCGAAGTGCCATCATCAGGTGATGTGTTTGTGTTCCAGTTAGTAGTACTTGGGATAAAAACTTCGGCGGACTAATCTACGGATTCCATCCAAATGTAAACAATTTGGTCAGAAAGCTCGAAAAGATCGTTAATAAAATTGTTAAACAGAAGACGTGCCTTTTGTTTAATTCTACATGTATAAAGGAAAGAATGCTGCCCAAATACACAACACACACACACACACACACACACACACACATTATATATATATATATATATATATATATATATATATATATATATATATATATATATATATAGAGAGAGAGAGAGAGACAGAACAGAGAGATAGAGAGAGAGAGAGAATGAGACATTGAAGATGATAGATAGATAGATATGAAGAGTTTGATTGATAGATAGATTAGATAAAAATCGATCGATATCCATCTTCGGTATAGATAAAATTTAGTTAAGAGTATTTGTCCACTTCTTAACATTTTTAAACAATTGTAAAAAATTAATTTAAAAATTTTAAAAAAAATTACAAATTAATTATTACTATAAGAGATAAATTTACATAACATTTTAAGCCCCGTCGGCAGGACATAATTTTGTAATCCGTTGAGAATCTTTTTGTTTTGAACAGTCAAATTATAATGCATCGGGTATTTCTGTCAAAATAACAAAATTAAATTAATATGACACGTACATATTATTCTTTTTATTTTCCCCGTCTGTTCAGTTATTCAATTTGAAACGAATTGCAAAAAGAAATAAAACAAAACCCCAGGTGTGTTCACTTTTAAGTAATAAAAGTCGCATTGTAATTGTCATTATGAGAAAAATCATAAAACACGTGGTTAAAAAAAATTCTTTCAAATCGAGATAAAGAAATCAATACTGTAAGTACAGAGGAATTGGGTGTTGAAGAAAAAAAAAAATGTGCGGAACGGACAAAATCATCATCTATTACTGGCTATCTATTATAATATATGTATTGTATATATATTATTAAAAAAAAAAAAACATGTGATCTGTGATTAATATATTTTTAAAAGATAGATAGATAGACTGCACGTCCCCTCAAATAAATAATAGACCAATCCTTTTTTATTGTGAGAAAAGAAAGGGAAGAAAAAGCATATGCTACACTTCAGAAAGAAAAAAATATAAGAATGAAAAAACAAAGAGAGAGAGAGAGAGAGAGAGAGAGAGAGAGAGAGAGAGAGAGAGAGAGAGAGAGAGAGAGCGTAAGATAGAGAGTGGTAGATAGATATCACGGTAGATAATCTGTTTCAATGAAACAGAAAGATGGGAAAAAGAAAGAATATGAATTATTTTACTTGTTACATATTGAACGAATTATATGTACATATCAAACGTTAAAATAGTTCACTTATCAGACTGTGGTATATCAAACGTTGTAATAGTTTAATTAACATACCGTGGTATATTAAACGTTATAATAGTTAAATTTTCATACCATGCTAAATCAAACGTTGCAATAGTTAAATCATCATACCGTGACATATTAAAACTTGTAATAGTTAAATTCTCATATCGGGGTATATCAAACGCTGTAATAGTTAAATTATCATACTGTGGTATGTCAAATGTTGTAATACTTAAATTATCATACCGTGATATAACAAATGTTGTAATAGTTAAATTATCATACCGTGGTATATTAAATGTTGTAATAGTTAAATTATCATACCGTGGTATATCAAATGTTGTAATAGTTAAATTATCATACCGTGGTATATCAAATGGTGTAATAGTTAAATTATTATACGGTGGTATGTCAAATGTTGTAATACTTAGATTATCATACCATGGTATATCAAATGATGTAATAGTTAAATTATCATACCGTGGTATATCAAATGATGTAATAGTTATATTATTATACGATTGTATACCAAACGTTGTAATAGTTAAAATATCATACCGTGGTATATCCCGCTAGGTATCATTAATTTATAACACGTGGCTTTTTATCTTATTTTTGTTTCGCTTTCATTAATTAATGACATATCAACCTTTGCTGATTTTTTAATGTCAAAAGTACCCTTGTAGAAAAACAATAGTGGTTCATTGTAACCCCCACTGCGGGTGTGAGGGGTTCATACCTTTCCCAAGTATATTGATCACGAAAGTAGATGCAATGCGCGAGTGGAATTTGAACTCACTAACTATAATGTCGCAGTACAGCACATTAGCCACTACGCTTATTTTATTTTTTATTTTTTGTCGGATTATTTTTAGTAGTAGCTATAGTAGCAGTAGCAAGGTTGTTTAATTCCACGAACTCAACACTCAACGGTAAGCCTCTAAAGCCAGTAGAACAGTTCACATGCCTAGGTAGTAATATCTCATCCACAGGAAGCGATGGTAATACACGAATATGAAGGCATGGTCGGCCATAATTATAGATAGATAGAGGGTGATAAAAAGGTTGAATTACATAGATATCAATAATAACAGATAGATAGATAGATAGATAGATAGAGGGTGATGAAAAGGCTGAATTACATAGATATGAATATTAACAGATATATATATAAGTGCTTAATTGGAGTCGTACCTAATTTAGAAATTAATTAATTAATAATGAATTAGGCGGGAATACCTATTAAATGTATGGCTAAACAAATCGAGAAAAATCAATCTCTGTATGTACATTTCGGCCTATTAGGCCTCATCAGCAGAGCTATAGATCGGAAGACCGCCCTGTGCGTGATTTGAAACCGGACTGCCAAGCTGACAGGCCGATCCCATAACCTCAACACTGTACGACTCCAATTAAGCACTTATTCTCCAAAAAATTATCGGCAAAAAGCCATTCTAAACAAACCTTGTTTACAACTTATCATATCGTCGTGTCATAAAAGTCACTAGAAGTGGAATGTTAACCTACTCTAAACAAATCATAAAAATCTAAGAAGTTCGTTTAGTGTTGAGGTTATGGGATCGGCCTGTCAGCTTGGCAGTCCGGTTTCAAATCACGCACAGGGCGGTCTTCCGATCTATAGCTCTGCTGATGAGGCCTAATAGGCCGAAATGTACATACAGAGATTGATTTTTCTCGATTTGTTTAGCCATACATTTAATAGGTATTCCCGCCTAATTCATTATTAATTAATTAATTTCTAAATTAGGTACGACTCCAATTAAGCACTTATTTTCCAAAAAATTATCGGCAAAAAGCCATTCTAAACAAACCTTGTTTACAACTTATCATATCGTCGTGTCATAAAAGTCACTAGAAGTGGAATGTTAACCTACTCTAAACAAATCATAAAAATCTAAGAAGTTCGTTTAGTGTTGAGGTTATGGGATCGGCCTGTCAGCTTGGCAGTCCGGTTTCAAATCACGCACAGGGCGGTCTTCCGATCTATAGCTCTGCTGATGAGGCCTAATAGGCCGAAATGTACATACAGAGATTGATTTTTCTCGATTTGTTTAGCCATACATTTAATAGGTATTCCCGCCTAATTCATTATTAATTAATTAATTTCTAAATTAGGTACGACTCCAATTAAGCACTTATTCTCCAAAAAATTATCGGCAAAAAGCCATTCTAAACAAACCTTGTTTACAAGATATATATATATATATATATATATATATATATATTATATATAGAGAGAGAGAGAGAGAGAGAGAGATACATAGATAGATATATAGAGGGTGATGAAAAGGCTGAATTACATAGATATCAATATCAACAGATAGATAGATAGATATATAGATAGATAGATAGATGGGGATGAAAAGGCTGAATTACATAGATATCAATATTAACAGATAGATAGATAGATAGATAGCGATGAAAAGGCTGAATTACAGAGATATGAATATTAACAGATAGATAGATAGATAGATAGATAGATGGTGATGAAAAGGCTGAATTACATACATATGAATATTAACAGATAGATAGATAGATAGATAGATAGATAGATAGATAGATGGCGATGAAAAGGCGGAATTACATATATATGAATATTAACAGATAGATAGATAGATAGATAGATAGATAGATGGTGATGAAAAGGCTGAATTACATACATATGAATATTAACAGATAGATAGATAGATAGATAGATGGTGATGAAAAGGCTGACTTACATATATATGAATATTAACAGATAGATAGATAGATATATAGATAGATAGATAGAGGGCGATGAAAAGGCGGAATTACATATATATGAATATTAACAGATAGATAGATAGATAGATAGATAGATAGATGGCGATGAAAAGGCTGAATTACATAGATATCAATATTAACAGATAGATAGATAGATAGATGGGGATGAAAAGGCTGAATTACATAGATATCAATATTAACAGATAGATAGATAGATAGATAGATAGATAGATAGAGGGTGATAAAAAGGCTGAATTATATAGATATCAATATTAACAGATAGATAGATAGATAGATGGGGATGAAAAGGCTGAATTACATAGATACGAATATTAACAGATAGATAGAGAGATAGATAGATGGTGATGAAAAGGCTGACTTACATATATATGAATATTAACAGATAGATAGATATATAGATAGATAGATAGATGGTGATGAAAAGGCTGAATTACATAGATATGAATATTAACAGATAGATAGATAGATAGATAGATAGATAGATAGATAGATGGTGCTGAAAAAGCTGAATTACATAGATATGAATATTAACAGATAGATAGATAGATAGATAGATAGATAGATAGATCACATGGTTCCATTAGTAGGTTGATTATTTTTTAATCCTTCTATTTATTCCATATCGTTGTCCTGCAAGTTTACACCCCGGTTATGGTAAACGAACAAAGACTGAAAGAGTTAGTTTTTCTTAACGTTACCATCTTTGTCATCGTTATCAGAGCAGAGCAGAACAGAAGTCCATTTCTTTACTGACAGTCTGTGTAGTCAGCGAGGTTTAGGCCAATTGTTTTGATAGCACGATATATTCTATTTGTTTCCGTAAAAGTAACCATTAATATTTTCACAAACATACAAATAGTGACGTCACTCTTTCTCTGCACAGCTGCACACGCCCAAATAGCGAATAAATCACAGTTGAAGGCAGTTTTCGTTATAAAACTCCTTCTTTGTGTCTATACGACGTCGTCGGCAGCGGTGGCGTTGACGATGGCCGTAACGGCAGCGGCGGCGACGGTGGTGGTGGTGGCGCGTGGTTTTGTGGGTTTCGGTCGTGCCAAATGCGGTGTATGTAGCTAGAAGTAGAACAAGAAATTCTTGCTATCCGTCAGGTCCGAGCGGCCACCACAATTAGGACATTGCAAAAGAGAGAGAGAGGGGGGCAGGAGAAAAGAAAAGAAAAGAAATAAGAAGAAGAAAAATGCCGCTCTATATATGGAAACCTCCCCGCCTCATCCCTTTCTGGGGAAGAAAAGAAAGAAAATCGATATCTTTTCGGTAATTCTGAGTTTTCTTTACGAGAGATTGTAAACAAAACCGACAACCCATTTCAATCAATTGTAGGGCAGTTATTTCCCCACCCCTAATACACTCTCGCCGAATTTTACGTGTCTTCTTCACCCCTGCCAGTTGTCCTTTCGAGAAAAACTAAACATCAGACGTCTAAAAAAAGATTATTCTTGTAAAAACTAATATTTTGGAAAACGTTAACCTATGACCAACTTCCACCAATCTCGACGTAGTTAACAAATTTATATTGCAAATCAATTATCAGCGTAGGAAACGAACTCTACAACCTGAGTTCAAGCCCCCCACCCCAATCATGGGCAAAATAGTAGGGCAGATGAGCTCTTTAACCTTCGATGCGTTCGTCGTGTAATGATTATCGTCATAGGAAATCGACTCGACAACCCGAGTTCAAATCCTGGACGAGGCTATTTCTATTTCCCATAGTGCTAGTACCTTTGTGAACTGTATGAATCCAACTATTCTCCCTCCAGTTATGAGTAAAGTAATAGGGCAGACTGGGTTCTTTAACATTGGTATGGCAACCAGTCTAGGAGAAGGAAAACTCTGAGTTAAAGCCTGTTAAAGTAGCCTTTAAAAATGTGACCTTGTATTGCATCATGCACGTAAGGAGGTGTTACGTAAATAAAAATTTGTTTGGTTTCAGAAGTGATAATATTTAACCCATAGCTGGGGGGTGAGGTGTTTATACTGTTCCCAAGGATATTAGTCTGGAAGTGAATGTAATGGCACGAATGAAGTTCGAAGTCACTGCTATTATACGTCTAGGAACCACATTGTTTCGGGTTTGATACCGCCCCTGGCACTCTCACCGCATGTGTAGCCAAGATTGGATCTGTGCGGTAAAGTTGGAGCTGATAATAGGTGTGGCGCTCCACCTCATACGCAAAACAATCATCTTGGTCTAGCGCTAATGAAAAAGGAATAGACACCCACACTGATACCGACAATAGGCCACACTAATGATTTTACTTACTTAAATGACGACGTCACAGTTCAGCACGTACGTCACTATGCTGCGGGGATTTCCCAACATATTTGTATTTCACAGAGCGTTAATACTCTTGGTAAAATTGCGAAGCCAATTAGCCGCACCATGTTAGCAAAAAACAAAAATTGGCCGAAAAATTACGGGAATGTAAATGACAGGTTTCATTATAAACAAATTGAGCGTATTTAAAAACAAAAAAAGGCAATTATTTGAATTCTTTTTATATTCTTTTCAAAATTACTGGCGCATCAAATTCATTGCAAACAACAAAACCAATATTCCATACAAGGTTTATTTGTCTCATATCCCACTGTATGGACTGGGTACAAGGCTCTGTTTTAACGTGGGCCCACCCACAAGCCGAAGCTAATGGGTGGGAGAGAACAAAAATTGCATCGATCCCATCGGCATTCCCCCTAAAGGGGGGCGCCTCAGGCGCTGGGCAATAAACCCAGCCCTGCCCCCAAAGGGGCAGGTATTGCCTGGAGGGATGGCCCTCTGGGATCGACGCTATTAATTTAACCCCGTATACAAGGTGGGTTTAAAAAGTATCGAGCGTAAATGAAGACTGTCCTGTCGGTGAGGCTATAGAATACACCAACTGCACCTCTGCAGAGGGGTAATACCCCACCATGAACCCACCTGCTTACTGAGGCCGGCGACACGTGATGCTCCTGGTGGCTGAGCAGTCCATGCATGAAACAATCCACTCTAGCCCTTATTTGGGTTAGACAGGCGGTCGGAGATACCCCTCTGATTAATCGGCTGATCATGTCAAGCCCTACACCTTATATGATTGTCCCGACTGTATTGCTCTTATGGCAAAATCCCAACATTTGTATCATATATGTGCTAGAAGGCGGGGGCTGAGGGTTTTAGTGTCGTGGTTATGACGCTAAACTGCGTCTAGGGGCAAGGTTCCAATTCTGGAGCTCTGGGGAGTGTGGAGTACTTTTATATTGGCTTTATTCCAAGGTCCCCTCTGACCATAGTGGTAGTACCTGTTAGGGTATCATCTATGTGTTAAATAGAAAAAATGAGTTATTAAGAAAACTGCACCGCCAAATAAAACTTAAATACCAACAGACTTATTCCAGCGAGTTTTCCATTGATCGAAGCATCTCTGGAACTTCGTTCTATTTCTTTTAATATCTTTACCATGAGATGATTAGAAAAATGTGCATAGAGCTGAGAGTTGAAGTGAGTATGGACAACTGCAGTTGCATAATCCTGTGTTTCACAAAAATATTTGATTCAAAAAGTATCGAGACTGTTTTCATAATTTATTTTTACATTTTTACTGACTCGTCCAGTCATTCGTTTCGACGTTTAGACATCATAAGTTTATTAAATACGTGCCTTAATTGCACATACGTCTTCATTTAAATTTAAATTTTAAATATTTAAAATTAAATTGATGTTTCTTATGGGTTTTTCTTTTGTTGCATGTTTTTAATAGACATTTTTTAAATTTTTATTCAACTTTATGAGGACAGCTATCGATTACGAGTTGATCATCTCATAGGAATTTAAATATTTACGTGCATGTTTTTTCTCACTGCTGACAAATAATTACAAATATAAAGCGGTAGCTATAAAAAAATACGAATCTAATTTTCTTCAAATATCTTGACATGCATGTATTCATACTCCGGTTTTTATTTCATCATGTTTTGCATCTTATTCAAGCGATACATTTTGAGTGACATTCAATTATCAATTTAAATTTCCCATCTGAAAGTTTCAGTTTTTTTATATAGGATTTTAATACGCTTATAGTGTTGGTTGGTTGATTGGATTTTACGGCATGTCAACCCTTATTGGGTTGTTTTATACCGAATACATTTTGTTTTATTCATTTTTGAATTTGTTTAAACTCAATTTTTTTAGATATATTTTAAAATCATTTTTTCTATTTGAGACATGGATGTAGCCCTAACAGGTACTACCACTTTGGGTCAGAGTTTACCTGGGAGTAATGACGATGAAAAGGTACTCCAGATTCCCCACAGTTCAAGAATTGGAACTTCACCATTAGATTTAATCTAACGTCATATCCAGGACACAATACACTAATTATTAGTTTGTTACAAAAGTAATGGCCGATTGAAGTGCTCGGTTTTAAAATGTTATTTTAACATAATATGTGTTGTTTATTTCAGGTGAATTTTTGCATATATAATAATTAATGTGTGCTCAAAAATAAAATTTAATTTATTTTCAGATAGAAAGTATTTTTGAAAAATAGGGGCCTTCAAAGATGAACATGCCTAAACATGACCTTCGCCTTCTTATGTTGTGTGAGTTCAAGCTTGGGCACAATGCCTCCGAAACTGCTGCCAATTTCAACAAAGCATGAGGAGATGAATCCACAAGTGATCGGACTGTACGAAGGTGGTTCCAGAAATTCCACAGTGGAGATGAGAGTCTTGAAGATGAAGAAGGTAGAGGACGGACATGCAGTCTTGACAATGAACGGTTGCAGGCAGTTGTTGAGCAAAATCCACGACAAAGTGTCAGAGAGATGTCTCAGACACTTGGTGTCAGCATTGCAGCAGTTTCAAGCCATTTACAGAATATTGGAAAAGGTGAAAAGACTTGATAAATGGGTTCCTCATGAGCTCAATGAGCACCAAAAACTTCGGCGGTTTGAAGTGTGCTCGATGTTCTGTTTGCGTAACACCAATGACCCCTTTCTTGACCGAATAGTCACTTGTGATACGAGACCTTACCACATCCTCCATATTCTCCCGATCTTTCACCTACTGAATACCATTTTTTAGACACTTAAGCACATTTTGAAATGGTAAAACTTTTTGATCTAAACAAGAGGTGGAATCATCATTTAAAGATGTTGTTGCATCACAGCCAATAACTTTTTACCAACACAGAATAAATGACCTCGTAGATTGATGACAGAGATGCATAGCTGCCCAAGACTCGTATTTTAACTAATTTTAACATTTTTACTGTACATTAACAGTAAAAATGTTAAAATTAGTTAAAATACGAGCCTTGGGCAGCTATTATTTTTGTAACAACCTAATAGTATTCCCCAAATGTACACACATTCAAAGAGCTAAAACTCTGACTTTACTGGTCCAGTTTCAACCAAACTATCAAGAGTTCTGCTAGAAATAGTTTTAAA